>CM041539.1:1319576-1879576 GCA_023238725.1 Scortum barcoo
GAGAGAGTTTAAAAAAACTAAAAAGAGGAGGGTAACGGAGCTCAGGGGGGACACGAGACGTATTTGTAGAAAAATAAATGTTTTAAATCTGATAATACAGATTTTGAACCACGTCGGATTAAAAAAACAGGATCAAAAGGGGAATCCAGATTTAATCCGGATCATTTAGTTTAAACTTGATCCAGAAAAATAACTGAAGGAGCAGTTTTCTAACAAAAGATTGAAAACAAATGAAGGAAAACTGGATTCCTACTGAGGTTTGTAAGGAGGAGGAGGAGGATGTTAGAGGAGGAGGAAAAAGAAGGAGAAGAACCAACCAAGGGAAGCTGTGAAGGAGTAACAGAGTGAGGAGGTGAGAGAGATGGAGATGGTGAGAGGGTGAAGAAGAAGAGGAGGAGGAGGAGGAGAATGATGAAGAGGAATTGCAGGAAGTGATGAGTGAGGAGAGACGGGGAGGATGAAGAGTCAGGAGGCACAGAAGGGGAGAGATGGGAGGAGAAGGAGGAGGAGGTGAAGCAAAATAAAGTGTATAAGGGTGAGTTGAGAGGGAGGACAGAGTAACAGAGTGAGGAGGTGAGAGGGAGATGAAGATGAGGAGGAGGACAATGATGAAGAGGAAATGGAGGCAGCATGATGAGGAGGAGGTGAGGAGAAAGGGGAGCATAAAGAGTCTTGAGGCACAGAGAGGGAGGAATAGGAGGAAAAGGAGGTTGTAAAAGGGGAGCTAAGGGAGAAGAGGAGGAGCAGTACAATGAGAATAAAACAAAGGAGGAGAAAGGATTGAAAGCAGGAAGCGATGAAAGAGAAGAAGAGGAGGAAGAAGGCTGTCAGGAGGATGAAGGAAAAAGAGGGAGGAGAAAAACCAGCGAGGTGTGAGGGAAGGTGAGGAAGAGAAGGAGTAACAGAGTGAGGAGGTGAGAGACCTGGAGATGATGATGATGATGATGATAAGAATGATGAAGAGGAATTGAAGGAGGTGAGAGTCAGTTGAGGAAAGACGGGGGACGATGAAGAGTCAGGAGGCACAGAAGAGGAGGGATGGGAGGAGAAGGAGGAAGAGGAGAAGCAAAATAAAGAGGGAGGAGTGAAGTGAGGAGGAGAAAGCTGAGGAAGAGGAGGTTATAGAGGAGGAGTTGAGGGAGAAAGACAATAAAGCAAAGAGGAGGAGGAGGAGGGGTTGAAAGGAGGCGATGAAGGAGAAAAAGAGGAGGATGAAGAGTGGACGTCAAAGAAAGTTTTGCAGCGTCAATGAAGACGAGTTAGTAAATCTCCTAAAAAGTCACATGACCTCCTGAGAGCCGAGGAGGAGGAAGAGGAGGAGGAAGAGGAGGTGAGAGAGGAAGAGTGAGGAGTAAAAGAGGATGAAGGGTGAGGAAGATCAACACCTGACTGCCAGAGAATAACAATGACAACCTTCCCTCCGTCTCCCCGGTTTGGCCTCGACACGCCGAGAGAAAACAAGCTGTGTGTGTGTGTGTGCGTGATTCAGCTTGAACCCCTCCAGCGATGCTCTGAGCGTTTAGCCGTGGTGTGTGTGTGTGTGTGTGTGTGTGTGTGTGTGTGTGCGTGTCGTGTGTGAGAGAGAGAGTGTGTCCATGTTGTTGTTGTTTGTCTACAGCAGACACCCCTGAACTCGCAGCGCACAAACACTCCTGGGAGACGTGGTTACTGAACAAAGACCTGAACCTGCAGGACGAAGTCCACACACACACACACACACACACACACACACAGAGACACACATATTTCCTGCTCTAATAATAAAAGAAAACAGATTTACTTTGAAAAAATTGTGTAAAAACCATTAAAAAGCAACAAAAAGGAAAAAAGGAATAAATGTGGGAGGAAGAGGAGGTGGGAGAGAAAGAAAGAGATGGAGAGGAGAGAGGAGAGGGATGCTGGAGGCAAAGACAAAAGAGAAGGAGGAAGAAGAGGGGAAAGGATGTAGGAGGATAATTTCAAAATAAAAGGGGAAATTGTAAGATGAGAGAGAGGAAAAAAAGAATAAAAAGAAAACAAATAAAATGAAAGAACAAAGAATTGAAAGATCAGAAAATCAGAAAATGACTGAAAGGAATCACAGAGAGAATAACATTTAAAAAAAAGAAAAAAATCACAAAGAAATAAAAAGTATATGACGAACTTCTAATACTGGAAACTGTTAATGTATGCGAAGTGTGTGTGTGTGTGTGTGTGTGTGTCTGACCATCTTATTGGAAAGTCAATTTAACTTTGGTCTCTCAAAGTCAAACATTACTGCTGTTGTTAATTTATTTTCTTGTTTAATATGAAATTGGCAACAAACCAGCGATTTGATTGTGTGTGTGTGTGTGTGTGTAGGCTTAGAGCTGCTGCCTGCTCCCTCATACTGCTGGAAGGTTGGATTAAAGGAGTAAACGACAACCTCAAGACTGCCAGCCAAAAGTGTGTGTGTGTGTTTGAGAGAGAGAGAGGGAAGAGGTGGGATCGGTACTGTTACACAAATTGCCAATTCAATTAGCGGTAGGTGTAAGAACACTAGGGTGTGTGTGTGTGTGTGAGTGTGTGTGTGTGTGTGTGTGTGTGTGTGTGTGTGTGTGTGCAAAAGAGAGAGGGGGCAGCCATTTTGGCAGAATGTCAGAGCCAATTTATCAAAACCTAACAAAAGACTTCAGGGATGAAGAGAGAGAAAAGGGAGAAGGTGGGATGGAGGAAGGAAACAAGGGATCACTGAAGGAGGGAAACATGGACAGGTTGATGGAAAAAAGAAAGAAAGAAAGAAAGAAGGAGGAAAATATTGAGTAAAATAAATAAAAGTGAAAAGTGAAACTGGGACTTTCAGGTTTAATTTTTTCTTAAAGACGGACAGTGAAGGTTTTGACCACTATGAGCGCTGTAGAGAAAAGTTTTTATAAGCAGGTGACAAAGAAGAAGAAACATCCTGAAAATCACCTTTAAAAGTGTTTTCTGTGGAAGGAAATGTATTCAACATGTTTGTTAGATCTTAAGGAGACACAGCAAATGAAAACAAAGCTATTGCTTTACTAAACATCAAGCAAATGTGTTCGACACGTGAAATTCACCTTTTCTACACACGTTTTGCCCTTTTTTCCTTGAGATGGAAAATTGTCAATGATTTTTCAATGAATGCGACATCTTTTTACTAAACCAGCTCCTTGAAAATGATCGTCTGAATCGTCTTCATCTGTCTTTTGACTGCTGCTCCTTAACTCTTTAAGGAGTTGTTTTAGTGACGCAACATCAACACCAACAGGAGCAAACTGCACATGTAAAACTTTTTTACACCCCAGGTTTGAAACAATTGACCTGTCAGTAACTTTAGACAACGCAGAACATTTTTAATCTACATTTTCTTTGTATATTATACATTTTACTCACTAACTATATAATATTTACCTTTCTTATTAAAAATGAATATTATGAGTATGAATATTACTTTTATTCACTGAAGGTAGATGACGTTAAACCTTTGGAGGTCATAAAAAACAAGATGTTTAGCTGCTGTTAAATCACTGTACACTGTTTAATATATCTGTTTTTATTGAACACAATCTTCTATGAAAGGACGAGCTGAACAGCTGAATAAGTTGGAAAGATGATCAGAGGAGAGTGAAAATATGAATTTCACGGTTAAGTTGAATGCAGACTAAATAAATACTGCTTAACTTAAGAAAATGTTTCGTATGAAGTGCTGCAGTAGATTTTAATTGATCTTTCACTTTTTCAATACAACAGAAACCCTCAGGAATTGACATTTGTTGTTTATACTGCATGAAAAGATGAGATGATTAAAAAAAAGTGGGAAGGAATGATTTTTACAAAATGGCTGAATGATGCACTGTTAATCTCACACACACACACACACACACACACGTCATCAGCGGCGGAGACATTTGTTTTAATTAGTATCTTTTTTAAAGGCGTCTTTCAACCACTTTAACTTTTCATGACTGGCTCTGTTTAATAATCCATGTTTTTTTTTCATCATTAAATTTTAACCGTCCGACTCGTCCTCTGTAACGAGCTGCCAGACGGATCGACCCCCCTCTAAACTGTGGCTGTTCAGAAATGAGTGAATGAATGAATAAATGATGAATGTATGAATGAATTAATCAATAGTTCATTATGACAGATCATCAAGTTATTTGGATGATCTTTAAAATGAGACTGAACGGCGACCCCTGTGGCCAAAACTGGAACTAACAGGAAATCGGCGCATTAAATCTTCCTTCATTTCCCAAAATGCTTTGCAGAAGAGGACTTACCCCCCTTAGGCAAAATTTATTTATCTTTTAATAATAGTATGACCTTCAGAATAAAGGCTTTATTTCTTGGTTATTCTATGTTATTGGAGTAATTTCATGATCTATGTTACAAAAAGCTCACAAATTTTAAAACTCTTCTCACTGTTGCAGGATTTTTTCCATGTGCACCTTAAAAAATCCCAAAACAAACATAAAACAAACCATTAATCAGCTACAAACTCTGAATGTAAAAGAAGAGACGATTCCTTCACAGGTAGTTTGATTTTTTAAACAAACACACATCGACTTTAACAATCGCCTGAACTCTTAAAGCACTTTTCCTTTATTTTCTCATTAATATCTTTACGAATGTCTGCCTGCATCACCTCTCTGCTCTCTCTCTGATACGAGTGTGATATTAAATGGACGAGTGCAGACTGAAGGAGGAAAAGTGCGGCTCTCTCTGTTCCACATTACAAAGTTTACAGCTCGTCACATAAATGAAAGGAGACTCCTTCCTCTCTGAAAATGAGACGTTTGGGCCGATTAACTCCGGCGATGATACTTTTACTGTTCGGCACTGAGAAGTTTTACAGCGGCCTGAAAGCAAAAGGGAACAGATTAAACATGTTAAAATCGAAGTTTTCTGTTAGTACTGTTACTGTTCTTACTTAAGGTCTAATTCATGTAAAGCAATCGCCGATAAATTAACTTGGAAATGAGACAGGATTTATTTTGCATGAACAATAAGTCAAAAGCTTCAAATCTGAAGCTCAAGAAGTTTCAGATTTTACCTTCAAGACAGAAATTTCCGTAGTATGTGATTGTGAAAATAAAATAAAAGACATTTAAAACAGGACACACGAGAGAAAGGTGTTGAAAGTGTTGATGGTTGTAATCACAAAATACAGACGATGCAGAGGAGATTAAACGATTAAACTTCTTCTCTAACATCAGCAAATGAGCGGTGAATTGCTCGGTAATTTTCCCTGCCCGCGTTGAATAATTCAGCAGTTATCGTCCAAAAAAATCAGACAACTGGAAGTCACAACACAGCGACATCAGGATGTTTGTAAAGAGGTCAAACTGTGTGTGATTTTGTATCTGAGTGATAAATGTCCAGAGATTAAAGTGAAAAGATGTTTTGCTCTTTATCTCTCTCTCTAATAAAGCAGCAAATATAATGATGAACTCTCAGACTTTTTTTCCAGCGAGGTTTGCAGGTCGTTTCTTTTATTTGTGGTAAAATATTCTAAAATCAAGGTTCACTTTTTCCAAAGTTTCTGACTAACCTAACTTCAGTGTTCGTGTACAGTGTGGATATAAATACATAAATAGCTGTATATGTTGGATGAAGACATGAGAAGCACAGTGAAATTACTCCATGCAAGTCAGGAAGTGAACTTTGATTATTAAGTTTGTTTTACTACAGATGTATTGTTCTTTTCACAGACAGTTTCTCAGAGGATGATAATAATAATAATAATAGTAAAATAAAAGTAAAATTTGGTTGTTTTGCTGATTTGATTCTTGAGATGCTGCTCTGATGCATTCATATGATTTTTTTTTGCAGATGAATCCCTTCAATTTATTTTTAAAATGCATACAAATGTTTTTAACAAAATTTTGTTGTTTTTGTGCTTTTTGATGCTATATTTAGACACATTTTGATATTTGGACTGAATCTTTTTATATAAATATTTAGTCTTGTTCCATCAGAGGTAAAAAAACGGAAATTTTCCAAATCTTGAGGTATTCAAATTGATGTTTTCTGTCATTCTTTGATAAAGCTTAGCTCGTCTCTTCATGACATAACCTGATTAAGACTTTCTGTACTATCTCAATCAACCAACACACACACTTACACACACACTCCGTCTCCCTCCAGTTACGTCTCATCATCGTCTCTCCTGAAGTTTATCGCTTCTACAAACACAGGAAGTGTGTGTGTGTGTGTGTGTGTGTGTGTGTGATCATCTCTGCCTGTCTCTCCACTTGGGTGAGTGCCAGCTGGTGTGTGTTGGAGTCAAGGACAAGAGAGGACAGAGAGAGAGAGAGAGAGAGAGAGAGAGAGGTGAAGCGACAGAGTGACAACATGGAGAAAGAAAAATGAGACCGAGTGGGAGGACAGAAAGACGGATGAGGGGATGGACAGACAGAAAAAAGGAAAACACAACGAGAGAGAGAGAGAGAGAGAGAGAGAGAGAGAGAGAGAGAGAGCCAGAAGAAAATATATTTAAGGAGAAAAAACAGCTGCATTTTGGGAACAAAACATTTAAATATTCGAGTGAATGAATGAACTTTATTCAAAAGGCACCTTAAACGCAGCTGAAAGTGGATGAATGAACTTTCCAGGTAGTTAATTATTACTAATTTCAGCTGTGTTTTGTGTCTAAAAGGTGTCATATAAATAAAGTGAATTCATTCATTCACTGGTTCAGTTTTCATGTAGTTTACTTACTAGGAAACGTCTCTTGAAACCCTTCAGATTAAAGGAAGACTCGTCTCATATTAACTCCTCAGATTTACATTGTGATGTTATCTCCCTTTGACCCTGCAGATTGGAGCAACAGTAATTTGGGAAAACACCCAGATGGTGGCCTGACGGAGACAAGAGTTTATCAATATGTCCGACGTGTTTTATCTCAAACAGGAAGTGAAGAGAAATCAGATTTCAGTTCAAATTCACGACAGCAGTAAAATAAAGAAAAGTTCAGCAAAACAAGCGCTGGCAGTTGCAAAATATCATGTGAATGTAACTGAACATTCACATGATGTAACTGAGAGGAGACAGACGTGTCCTCTGTGTCAGTGTGTGTGTGTGTGTGTGTGTGTGTGTGTGTCAGTCCAAAGCCCTGTGAGATTTGAGCCTTCTCCTCTGTCTGAATTTGTCAGAGTACATGATCGACTCCACCCCCCCCCCCTCTCTCTTACTCACACACACACACACACACACACACACACACGACGAGGGTTCAGTGAGGCAGGAAGGTATTGGCACTGAGGGAATACAAGGAGCAGACAGTAATTAGGAAGCAGCCTACTGTACACACACACACACACACACACACACACACACAGAACCCAGATATGTTCTTGGGCGACACACACACACACACACACACACACACACACACACACACACACTGTAATTAGGTAGGGGCCTTGACGCCCCAGTGGTGAACTGAACAAGCCCCTGAATACTCACACTGGGAGCGGCTGAACACCATAATATGTGGGAAAAGGGCGTGAACACACTCTCTCTCTCTCTCACACACTCACACACACACACACGTACACGTTAATTAAGTGGCAGCCTACTGTGCGTGAAGGGAACAAGGCGGCGGACGGCCGCAGCGGGAGTGTACGTGGACCAGCAGCAGTCAGGATTAACATGAGTCGACCTGCCAGCTCACGCTCAGTCTGCGCTCTCATCACTTCCTGTTTCTTTTCAAAGGAAGCTCACAGAAACATCACGCCTCGCTTCGATGACAGATCTCTCTCACATCTTATCATCTCTAATGTCTATTTATACTTTATTTATCTCAGTAACTAAACTTCCAGCTTCAGAGTTTTGAATCCTGCTGTTTCAGACTCTGGATGGTTTCCTGTCTTATCGCAGATTTAACGAAGCATTTTGAAATCGCTCCATCTTTGACCGTCTTCTTCTTCAAGAGCTTCATCTGAAGGTCTCAGGTATCGTTTGAGTTTGAAGACGTACAGCCAAACTGAAAATCACCCCAAACACAACAACAACTCCTCCACATGCTGCCAAAGGTATCGCAGCATCAGGACCAGAACCAGCAAGCTCAGAGAGGCTTCATCCTGCAGCCAACAAGACTTTAAACTCCAAATCCAACAGGATTTTCTCTTTTCTATTGCACACTACTTTTATTTATATATTTTATTTAGTTGATGATATTTTACGTCTACATATTATTTTTCTTTTTGCAAGTGTGGTTTTTCTTCTAAATGTTTTCAGCAAAAATATAAATATAAATACTGCTTATTGCAGGGATGAGTGTAGATCGAATATATTGTACAAAGTTATAATGAGCTGGTTTCTGTGATATTTGCTGCAGTTTATCAGAGCAGTGTGTCAGTGGGAGGAGCTGTAAAGTCTGATGGCCACAGGCAGCATGACTTCCTGTAACGTCCTGTGGTGCATCTTGGGAGAATGAGTCTCTTACTGAACGAGCTCCTGCGTAATTGTTGTGCAGGTGATAATAAAATCTTGAATCTTGAATCATTAAATTATCCCGAGTTTGGTATGGTCTGTCTTGACACGTGACAGCACCCTCACGGAGGATCTAAATTTGAGGCCTAAATTTGCAGAGAAACTTTTAAAAAATCAAAGAGGAACAATCCCTCTAGAAACAGCAGCTCTTCTCAGTCACTTCTGGACCATGAGATGTTTTCTCAGAGAGGATTTCTTCCACTGATCTTTTAATATCTAAATTGTAAACGTTGGACATGCACTCAAAGTTCAAACTTGAACAAGACAAAGCCTGATGGGATCTGCTGTCTTTCTGTCTTTTTGTCCTCAGCTCTCGTTTGTTATCGACATGTTTCAGACCAGCTTCTTAAAGTCGAACCAAAGAGCTCTTCAGAGGAGCAAAGTGACTGAAAACTGAACTATTTCACTGCTGAAAAACTTTCTGCTCTTTTGCCATCCAAACATGACATTTAAAACAATCCTTTAAATCAGTTTTCTTTAGTAATTACTGGCTGAATTAGTATAATATCATTAAATCATTCACTCAGATTATTAACCAATTAACCAAAATCTATTGCACAATGCTCAACCGTCTATAAAGCACTTTTATTATTATTATTATCAATTGCTTTGCTTATTTTATTTAGTCTGATTTTGTTGTAAATGTATTCTGTATTAACTGATTCTCAGTGTTTCATTTTGTCATGTGCACAATAATTACACGGAGCAATAAAATTCAAAAGTCACAGGGTCCCTCCAGTGATGCTAAAAATATATTTTGAAAGAAAACCACACAAGTTAAAATGACAAAAAATGTTCAAGTTGCAGGAAAAGAATAAAATATAAAATAGATTATAGATAGTACTGATAGTAATGTGCAAAAAAGGTGTAATTAAAAGGAGCCTTATTAGTTCACCTGTCTGGTTATGATCATTTTGGATGAACAAAACGAAGCTGCCAAAGTTTTAGATGCTAATTATGGAGAGTTTCTGTCGGTCGGAGGCGTCGGTTGTCTCGTTGCGGCGTTGTTCGGTACGGCGGATGAAGCGAGCGAGCGGACAGACTGCAGCTCTCCTCTGTGTTAATCTGCTGTTAATTTGTCTGGGCTGTAACACGAGACGGAGTGAGCTGCAGGAGTTTAGTGTGAAGCTGTTAGTCATTAATTTAACAGACACAGAGGTGAAGCAGGCCACGTGTCTCCATTATTCTCTGTCACACTGTCACCACACATAATAACTGCACTGCGGGGCTGCGGGGCTCAGTGTGTGTGTGTGTGTCTGTTTTAATCTATTTCTATATAATTACTTTCATATCTGTGCTGGGCTTTTTTTTTTTTTTTTGATATGTTGGTTTCTTTTTAAAAGAACAACATGACAATAATTGAGTTATCATTGGCGGAGCTTAAAGTTTAAAGTTCGTCCTGACGGTGGTGCTGCAGGAGAAAAGGTCACAAGGTCATTAAAATCTGATAAGTTTTATTCACTGGAGAGCAGGAATACAATGTGGAGCTGCTCTTTAGAAAAAAATGAAAAATCAGTCGTCGCTGTTCCACCTTCAGTGGGCATTAATACTCATCACTAATATCACGATAATCCAACGAGAGGTTGGTGAGAATATTTTACTTCACCAAAAAGTTGGATGGACAAACAGACAAGCTTTACATCAGATGGCTTCAGAAACAACTTAAACTTTCTATAAAATCTATTTTAGTTTAGATCTCAAACAGCAACAGTTTTAAACAAAAAGGAAAATAATATATATAAATTTCCATAAAAATTTCATCACTGACTATTTTAAAATTCATCCTCTTTAGACAACAAACAACCTAATTTTCAAGAACAAAATGACAAATTCCTGTTTTTATCAATGAATTTGCCACCAAACATAAACACTGTTGTCCATCATCACAATTATTTCTGAGGAAACATGAATGTTTTAACCAAATTTCATTATATAAATATTATATCGTACTGGATGAAGAGTTGGAGGATCCCATTTTGACAGCAATCCTCTCTAATATTCTTCAAGTTACTTCAGTTATCCTTAATTAAAAGTATCAGATCAGCTGGCCGACCTTGACACGTTGCTCATTTAGCTAAAATTCGTTGACATGATGAGGAGATGTAAAGGATCTAATTGTAGTAATTATAACCTCTAATCCTCAGAAAGGCTCTCGTTCTGAACCCTCCAGGTAGACGAGACCAGGACAAATCTCCCGACGAAGCATCGGAGGGCGATTCGCCGTGACTCTTGATGCGTTCCTGATACAACATTTGATTGCAAATTTGTGTGTAATTCAGCTCAAATGGCAGCACTTAGCGAGCGAGCCGCCGCAGTCGTCTTTTCACCTCGTTTCACCTCCTATTACAGCCAGGTAACCGTAGAAACCCATCCAAAATATCTGCTCGCTCTCTCGGCCCGTGGAGGAAACTACCTCAGCAGTAAAAATTAATGAACTCTGACCAACTGTCTGACGAGAGAGAGAGAGAGAGAGAGAGAGAGAGGTGATGCAAGGAGAAGGATGGACGAAGTAAGAAGAGAGAGGGATCGACGGAGGAGAATTCTCGTGATGATGAAGAGAGAAAAGGAGCATTTCCACGACTCAAAGGGTGAAAATACGAGTTCGCTTTTCGGCTCCGTCCCTCTGGTTTCATATCCTCCTCCTCTCTCTCCATCCTCAGCTGATTTAAGCGTAATTAAGTTGCAGAGATGAACATTACGTGTCGGAGGGGAAACAGCTGAACACCACCGGTGACGGGAGGAGAGCATCGAGAAGAAAGAAAGAGCGAGTGGAGCCAAAAGGAGAAATGGAGAGACCGACAGAGGAGGAGGAGAGATGTTAATTAATTATAAGCCGTCAGGGTCCAAATCATCTTCTTTTAAATGTGGAGTTGGAGCAGGAGAAAAGTCACGGCGGCTCGTATTGAACCTTCAGCTCTGATTTAGAAGCTGTTTTCTTCTGCAGACCCACCAAGAAATCCTCTGAAAACTCTCATACAGGCCGAGATCGCACAAAACACTGACGTTTAAATGATCTGAAACAGCTGGATTATACTCAATAAAGCCTTTTCTTCCTATAATATCTGTGCATAACCTGAAAATATGCTTTGTTTCTTGTCATTTAAATGTTTAATGTGCAGAACGATGGACAGAGTTTGGCGCAGAGAGAGTTGCTGCAGTCCTTATCAGTGTCCAGTCCTTATCGGTCTCATCCTCACACACACACACACACACACACACACACACCCTCCAAAACACACTTTATTAACTGCAGCACAAAACAAGCCTGCAGGAGTGTGTGACTGTGAGAGAGAGAGAGAGAGAAACAACAGAGTGAAGCAAAAAGCTGCGAGCCTCACCGGACGATTTAACAGAAAGTAAAGTCGACCTGCTTCTGTGGGTCCGTAGGTTCATATGTACGGCATGCTGAAATATTCATGTGTATTAGGAGAAGTCGCGTCACATTCACACTGATATTCGTATAATTTACCTGTTTAAACTCATAAATGCATCACCTTCATCTCATCTTTGGTTTTAGTAAGATTATTTAAAGTACATTAAACTCCTTCAGTCCGAACAGATCCTCATTCATCACCTGACGTTCCTTCGCTTGATTATTTAAGTTTGTCACATTATTTCTCCACGGAGGCCACTTACAGTACAAAGACTCACACACACAATATTTAAAGTACTTTTCCAAAACCACTGTGGGTTCATTTGATGAATTAAAAAGTATAAATAGTTTTTGGCAGGAGTGAGAAGTTTTTTTGGCTGCAGGCATTCGGTGATTTCATTCATTTCCTGGAAGTGAAAAAAATAAATAAATTGAAGCTTAAAATAGTTCCAGACGTCTCAATGTCACAACTTTAATAGTGGAGACGATTCGCTGCCAGGGCGGCATTTACTGTTCGACTCTGAAGGAGAGAGGAGGAGGAGGAGGAGGAAGGAGGGATGGGAGGACACGAGAACGAGATGAGAAAGCACGACAGAGAAAGAAAAGGAGAAAAAGGTCGGGAGAATACGAGGAGGACCAACAAAAGAGGCGAAGAAGAAAGGAAGGAAGGATGTGAGGACAAAAGGAGGAAAGGCGAAAAGATAGTGGAGGATGGATGGAGAGGGAAAGAAAAGAAGAAAAGGAGGAAACAGGGATTTTAATAAAGAAAAGTTGTAGATGAAGAAGACATGGGAGGACAAAGAGAAGCAGGAAATGGAGGTAAAGAGAGAGACAGAGAGAGAGAGAGAGGAAGACGAGCGCCAGAGAGTAATTTTAGAGTTGGCTTGTTTCCCGGGAAGAAGGAAAACACCGAGAAGGTCGAAACCACAATCTGACAAAAAGAGTCAGCCAACAAATGAACGGAGGAGTAAAAAGAACAAATGAAGGAATCGATCTTTTTTTAAATCATCGCCGTGGTTTCTACCTCACAGGTGGTGTCACGTCATCTAAAGTGGACGAGGACATTTAGAGATGATGATCACGGAGTTTGCACGTCATCATTACCAGTTTTTCATCGCCTTTCTCTCCACGGTTTAACATCTTCCACCATCTTTGTCAGTGTTTGTGCTGAAAAACATCCAGCGTCTAAGTTTGAAACTGTCTATAATATCTGAACATGGTAACTTGTGTCTGCTTAAGATTGATGAAAATTTGTGTTTATGGCAAATAAACGTCGTCATCTGAAGCTCTTGGATCTTCAGTCTCCTGCACGAAAGTCAGATTTTGGCTTTAAACCCTCCTCGCCACATAAATGGCACAGTATTTCCTGCACTGGCACCGGGTTGAAGTCGTCTGGAGCGGAGTCGGATGTAAATGCCAGGATTCTCGGTCGACATCAACTTCAGCTTCTTCCAATTAGTTTTCATGCTGAATTAGAATAATTTTATTCCTCCGTGTGGGGATAAGTTTGTTTAAAAAATGAAACAAAATCTGTGAAGTGAAACCCTGCAGGCGCTTCAACAAACATCATAATCAGCTGGGGCTTTTATTCTGAAACTAAAGAAACGGGACGGATCCACCTTGGAGAAACAACCTCGGGTCAGCTTCAACAACGTGGTCCCACCTTTCTATAAAACCACTCATGTGCAGCTTTGAGAGGATCAGCTGAAGAGTCATCTGAGCACAAGTGGACTGAATATGGAGAATTGCTGCGTTCATTCGTTGTTTTACGTCCCTTGACCCCTAAACCGCCACCGCAGAGTGTGTTTCTTTTTTCTTTCTGGGACAGAGCGAGCAGAGAGGGACGCCCCCCCCCCACGAGCGCCTCTGTCAGCCGAGAGCGCTCGACTCTTCAGCTGTAGCCCTGAGTGGACGTTTAACCTCGCCACTCCAGCCCCGACGGCTCGGCACAGAGCGTAATAAGATGGATATTATCGCTCCATCGAGGACAGAGAGAGAGGGAGGAGAGGGAGGACGAGGCTCGTCCACATCAGAGTGGAGTAGATGTGATGGAGATAATGAGGAGCAGAGAGAGAAAAGGTTTCATGTGAATATCACTGATTATGGACTTGTATACTTTCTCTCTCTCTCTCTCTTCCTCTCTGTGTTTTTGGCTCAGAGACACAAAGATGAAGGTGTTGCCGCTCGAAGCGAAGCATCTTGTGATCCAAACAACATCACAGATGAACTCCGCCGCCGCCTTTGATTCCAGCTTTTCTACAATCTCGCTGCCAGATTCCTGGAGAGGCCTTGTTTTTTTCTTTTTTGTCTTTTCCCCACGTTAGCTTTGTTACGCCGGCACTGCTGGCAAGCAAACGATCACAGTGAGCTGATTAAAAAAACACCGAGGCTCTGTAATGTATTCCACCGAGCGGCAGGAAGCTCTCAGAAAATCAAAAATTAAGAAATGTGTGTTGATTTTTATTAAGTGGATTTATTTTTTTGAGATTTTGTTCATCGTCTCAGTCGCTGGAAACACTTCCCTTTAGAGGTGAAAATGAAGGTCGACACAATAAACTGCGTATGTTCATGTTTTCCTGGGTTTGGTCTTATCCTCTTACTTCAAATGAATTAATGATACAACATGTAATGATTTTAAACTCTCTAATATCACTGTTTGCATGCACAACCTGTGAATAACGCAGTGAGGAAACGAAGGAGAAAAACTCGACGGGTCTGCAGAGTCCCGACCTCGAACTCGTCCAACACCTTTGGGATAAACTGGAGCGCTGACCGTGAGTCAGACCTGATCACCAACATCAACGTTGGACCTCACTGACGCTGCTCATGCATTAACGCATAATATTCGAGTGTCCTTTACTTTGGCAAAAGTTGAAAATAAATGAGGTAAAGAAGACAAAAAGATTCAAATCTATCTATTACTCTTTATTATTTGATGTATAATATTTTCTCGGCATTACAGCCTGGGGACGTTCAAAACACACAAGCAGGATGGAGCGAATGAGAGGCGATGAGTTGCATTATGGGAAATGTAGGAGATTCACAGTCATCCAGCTCATGTTTAGTCAAAGGGAAGTCAAAGTAAAGTCTGGACAACCAACTAGACAAAGAGGTCCTAAATATTTCAGGCCTGGTGTTTTAAAAGTTCTTCTGCTCGTCCATCTCAGTAACGTCAGCTGAAATATCAAATAGCTGAAGAAGCCCTTTGATACTCTTGTCCATTCATTAGATTCATAATTTTAATGAGTATAAATATAAGTAATGTAACAGCAGTTGGTAATAGGTGTTTAAATGGTGCAACACATTAACGGATGATTATTAATAATTAACTAATTAAATATTGGTACACTGACGATTTTGTGGAGCTGCAGTGGCACAAAATTAAAATTCACCCTCCAGCTCTGCATTACTCACGTCTTTTCTTTCATTTCTTTTTGGCTTCCTCCATTTCCTTTTTCTGTTTTCATCTTATATTTTCCTTTTTCTCTATTTTTTCCATTTCCTTTTCTGGATTTTTCCTTCCTCTTTCTGGTCCTCTCTCCCTCCCTTTCTCATCCTCTCACTCTTTCATATCCTGAAGGAATGTAATCACCTGCAGGCCCTCATGCTTAACTACCCCTGCACACACACACAGAGTCACACACACTTTTGTGCAGGTGGCGGTGTGTGACGTTGACTAATGCGATGCTGGTTCAGACATGTTGGCGTTAATCGATTAGCACTGCGGCTCGACAGCATGAGCACGGACGCACACACACACACACACACACACACACACTTTCACACTGCTGCCATGAAATCAAGGAAGTGGAGAGAGAAAGACAGAGAAAGGGAGAAAAAAAGACTTTGGGAATAGACGACAAAATGGGGAAAAAAATTAGAAATAGATTCTCAAAACCACAAAACAAAAGCAAAGACAGACAGACGGCAAGATCAACACACAGACAGACAGACAGGTAAAAAAGAAAGTAAAGAGAAAGACTGAGAAAGTGTAAGAACAGACAGAGTGAATCAGAGAGTCCAAGAACAGGTGGAGCTGCAGTAGAAAACAGTGTGTGTGTGTGTGTGTGTGTGTGTGTGTGTGTGTGTGTGTGTGTGTGTGTGTGTGTGTGTGTGTGTGTGTGCAGTATCTGCCGCCTGCATCGCACCAAGATAAAAACCTAAATAAGTAAATAACACACACACACAAAACCATTTTACAGCGCGACCGCCAGCATCTGATCTGCGTTTCTCTGCCGTATCAGAGAAACAGAAAAAGAATGATCCATCGATACCGAACATCTCACAGCGACTGTTAATGAGTCAATATCTCGCTGATATCTCACTTTACATCACCTCTTCAGAGTGTTTGGATATTTTAATGTGCGGCTTTGCTAAAGAATCGCTAAAGAAAAGCTTAGAGGTTTGTTCCTCCAAGTTTGTGATATTTGGGCTTTTTTTTCTGGATTTATTTTAGAAGTTTCATCCTCCTGGGGGCGCTAGAGAAAAGATCAGAGGGTCACCAAAGTTATTACATATGAACAGAATCATTCATCAATAGTAAAAGAAATTGAATTATTTTTGTTAACTTATAAAATTGCATCGAAAAACAAAATTTGAAGCAGATTTTTTTCGCTCCAAACTGTATTTGATCTTTGCTGAAAACTCTCACAATTCAAGTTTCTCTAAGTTTCCAGCTGACAGTTTGTTCAGTCATGAAGTGAGCATCGATACCCTGCAACTCCATTTTACTCAATGAATCACTGAAAACATGCATAATGTTAATATTTAAGTAAATTGTTCACTTTAGGAAAAACATCCTTGTCACAGAGTCCAACACCTCAACAGGAGAGAGGTCTGAATGTCCCTCGTCTGCTCTGAGTTTGTCAAGTTAAGCAAATACGGTGAGTTTGAGCCTTTATATCATGACGTCCAGGTGACATCTGGCACACCTGTACCGATGACACAGACCTGTACATAACGAAAAGCAGTGAGTCTGCATTGATCCTCACTGACCCAAATGTTTCAGTAAAATGAATCTGAATTTTGAGAAGTGAAGGTGGAAGGTGGCTTCATCCACTGTTTGATGTCGTTCTCTCCTGTAGCTGTTAAGAAATCTCACTCTGGACCAAAGATGGACTTTAAATAAACAGACTGACATTAAAAAAAGTCAAAATAACACCTTCGAATGGTTCAAATGCTGCCATATAGAGCCACAGTCCTCCCTGTGTGTGTGTGTGTTAATACAACAGATTGTCGCCCACTAGGAAGCGTCATTAAAGAGACACAGAGCGGTTTGTGATTAAACTGAGAGTGTGAGGGAGCGTCATTAACAACGCTGTACTCGCAGCCGAGCGTCATTAATGAACTCCGCGTTTCAGGAAGCTCCTGATTTAAACTTTGCACCTTCTGTTGCCAAAAACTTCACATTCAACTCAATTCAGAATCAAACGTTGGCGTGATAAACATTTTTAAAAATCAAAACTATTCATAAATGGAAGAAGCTGACTGAGTTAAGACAGACAGCTTCCCTGCTGTCTGCTGGTCTGTATCTTCCTTCTTGTTTTCCATTTAAAGTAAAATTGAACAGAACAAGCTGCATTTTTATTTTTCAGACATGTTTTGAGGAAGCAGCCATTTTTTAAAATTGAGACTTTTTTTGTTTTGGACATCCAGAAAGAGCGATTAAAATGTGTGATGTGAGTTAACGCGACATTCAAGATCAATTAAAAGTGACAGAAGAAATCCTGATAAACACACAGAGACTGAAGAGAAGATGACAGAAACAGAAATATTAATGTAAAGTCTGCAAATTATTTAAAAAAAACAATCATATCTGTGTGAACCCATCTGTGTGTGTGTGTGTGTGATAAGCTATCTGGTACAGTAGAACTATGATGTATGGTTCTCATCCCCACACTGAGACACAGCACAGAAACACACACACACACACACACACACGTTTCAGAGCTGATGCAGAGGGTTGATAACTCCGCAATAAACTCTCTCACACACAGAAACTTACAAAGTACAATCATCGTGTGTGTGTGTGTGTGTGTGTGCTGTGTGTGTAATGTGTGTGTTTGTGTTGGTAGGCAGAGAGAGAGAGAGAGAGAGAACAAAAAGGGAAGTTAAACTTCAAACAGGAGCCTTGATGTTGATATCATTTAATAACATCAGGTCCTGCACACACACACACACACACACATACACACACAAACTGATAGCGCTGCTGCTAAGACTAATGAGAGCTGTGTGTGTGTGTGTGTGTGTGTGTGTGTAAGAAAAGAATGAAACATAGGCTGCTAATGAAGAGAACATGAGTCTTCTGACCTGCTACAACACACACACACACACACACACACACACACACACACACACACACACAAAGTGTCGTGCTGTGAACGTGTGTGTGTGTGTGACAGTAATGATGAGTCTGAGTGATGCAACACTGTGACAAAACTCAGAAATGATGCATTTCATATCCATTTAAATTGTCCTGGTTTCAGCTGACAGATCGGCCGTTTGTCTGAACTGAAATAAAGTCAATTATAAATCAATGATATTTTCACGTCTATATTTGGTCCTAAATGTGGTACTTTAACTCTGTTCATGTATTTATAAAGGACAGTGCACGTTCATTAAAATCACTGTGATTTATGTAAGTCTGCTCCCTGAAAGTCGATCAGTTGAATCATCTGTCTCAGTAAACTTCAGGTTTGCTGTGGAAGAACTGGGAGTCAATACAGCTGCTGACTGAAGGTCCGGCTACAAAGCTGCTGTCAGCTGTCAGCTGACTGTTCTCGACTTCCACAAGAAACTTAATATAACCTTCAGTCATATTTGCTAAAACTGTCCTGACTGTAGTTTGAGTATCTGACGGCGCTTCAGATGCTGCTACTGCACACATTAAGGACGTAACTATAGATAAACTACAACTGAACAATCAAGCAACAAGAAATAAACACTTTACAGTTAAGATAAGCGAGGAGAAGAAGAGCAATGAAGAAAAGCGAGTTAAAAATAATAAATAAGCGAAAAGTGGGTAAATTTAGACAGTGTGAACAAGAAACATTTTCTATCAGATATGAGAGGAGCAGATCGACTGTATTTACCCTTTTTATTTGATTCAGCTGAGACTGAACATACATAAAAATAAAAAACGTTCTTCTGATTAACAACCTCATCAAAGTCAATTTAGCTCGTGTTTTTTATCCCTCCTTAAAAATATATTAAAAAATCAATTAATAAGAGTGCAGATCAAACGGTTTGAGTGACAGGCAGCCGGCGACAAATTAATCAGCGTCCTGAGGGACAGATGGCTTCAAAATGAACTTTTTCTGCTTTTACCCTCAAAGCAACTTTTTTTTTTTTCATCTCCGCTGTTTTAATTTACAACAGACGATTTCTAGTGTTGCACTTCGGAAACAACAGCTGCAATTAGTCCAGCAGCAGATTGTCTTTGGTTTGAAAATGAAGACATGAAGGAAGGGAGGGAGAAGACGAAGGAAAGGAAACGAGGACAAGAGGAGGATGTGAGGGAGGAAAACAGGGAGGAAAGAGAGGAAGAAATTAGGAGGAAAATGTGATAAGAAAAAGAAAAGGTAGAAAGAAAGTAAAAAAATAAAGGATGGATAACGAGTTAAGAGGCCAATTAAGAGAGTTCAAGTGAGGAACCGAAGACCAAGAGACCAAAAAGGAAAAGCGAGGATGTAGGAAGAAGGAAGGATGGCAGGTGGAGGAGGTGGAAAGCTTCAATGAGAGAAAGAGGGATATTTCCAGGACCAGCACAGCGGTAAGTTCAGCTACTGTAAGTGTGTGTTCATGCTAATTAGCTGGCGCTAGCTGTGGCTGGGAAAACCCATAGACATGCTAATCAGAGATGGAGCTTACTGGAACCGGACTGCAAAGACTTAAAGTGTGTGTGTGTGTTTATGCAGGGAGAGTGAAACAGGAGGACTTAGAAGAGGAAGGTTGGAGTTATAATCATATTATATTATATATATTATAGTATAATAATAATATATTATAGTTTTTATCACTGTTGTTTTTTAGCAAACAAACAGCAGGATGGGATGCATCTGTCGACTAAGGGACTATTTTCTGCAGAGGATTGATACACATTTACGATCAGATTTGCTCACAGTAAGAAAAATATAGATAGAATAAAGATTCAGATGGCATTCGCACTGAAAACAGCTCTATAGTTAAAGAAAACAGGTGCTACAGGTACAGGTGATTAGATGAATGAATGACTAGAGATTTTGTGATCTGTTGTGATGTTCATGAAGTACAGTGTAGAATTAAACTATTACAGTATAATTCACAGACAATAAGCATTTTACTCTCGAGAACTTTGAGTGATATTTTATCATTTCATTGATTTTATCACGGAACCCAACTTAGTTTTTCTTAGTTTTAATCAAGTGACAAAAGTTTTAGTCTTTAATAAATTTGTCAACAAAACAAACGCGTCCATGTTTGAATCCACCTGATTATTTTAGTTTTAACATCGTTAAGACTCTGAGGTCTGCTCTGGATTATGATGCACCTCAAATTAAGAACAACAGAAGAAATACTGTGATGAAAATAAAAGAAAAAAGTCTCACACCTGAACCAACACCTTGGACAAACCTGGAACAATCCAAGGACAACAGGATGTAAAGACGCTGAAGGATTTTCAAACACAAACCGTCTTTAGTCCTCTTCTAAAGAAGCTCTATTTGGCCTTGCTGAAAAGGAGTCATATAAAACTGCTCACAGAATATCGAATTTGAACATTTCCACTTTGATGTAAGATGTACAAACTGAAATAAAGTCGAGATCGAATGAAAAAATGAAGGCGAGAGGAGTGAAAGCATGCGAAGAGAGATGAGGGACGAGATGGAGACGGAGACAGATGGAGGGACGGGAGGAGGAGTGTTTCAAAGAGCAGTTATGAGCGTTATTAAGAAATAGCTCGACTGCTAACGGAGCGTTCAAATGGCGGTACAGCTGAACGCTTCACGGCCCAGCAAACACAAGCTCGACCGCCCTCTCTCTCTCTCTGGTTGATCTAATTCTCTCTCTCTCAGCGTCTTTCTGATTCATTCGTCTCTCTCTGTCTCCTCCAACTCTCCCCTGTTACTTTTAGATTATGAAAAAAAAATCCATTCAATTCACTGGTTTCGATCAGACGGCAGCAGTCTGTGCAAGCGCTCACAATATATACTGAAGCTGCACATCATGGGTCCGTGAGTGTATGTATTTATCTCCACGTATGCCTCCACATGTTTATCTTGTGTGTGTGTGACAGGCAGTAAACAAGGTAATAACAGTGCTGAGCAGGGCTCTTGCTTGCAGAAATTTCACTCCTATCAGGAGTCCAATATGACATTACACATCCTTCTCAGATTACAGATTACAGTATATAACGATAATAACGGTTTACTGCGTGTGCACAGGAACACACAGGAAACATTTGTTAGGGACTATTTTCAGCAGCGGATGAATTCATGTTTCATTGATGTGTTTTAAATTGTGTTTAGACTGTGTTGGTCTGAAAATGACTGACTCATCTCAATCTCTTAAAGGAAGATTTTGCTGTCATTTTAATAGATGTTTATATCTTATGATTGATTCCAGAAAAAAGAAAACGTCAGGAAATAATATCAGCCTCGCAAAACACCTCATCATTTTTACATTTGTGCATTTTCTTTCCACCAAACAGAGTGAATTAAAAGAAAAAATTTAAAACCAGCATTAGTTTTCATTTCCTTCCATGTGTCCCTAAATATGACTTTGTTTCTCCACATTAAACAGAAATTTAATGACTTTTTCCGAGACGTGAAAAGTAATAATTCCTCCTGTAATCTCCACGATGAGCTCTCTGATTACGGCGGTCACCTTCTAATATCACGCTCAGAAACATCACGCACGCTCGCTCCATCTTTGTTCGACTCGGAGAATATTCAATAAGTTCAAAAACATTAAACGTCACAGTCCTAATTAGATTCACTCCTTTGGACGGTACGATTAATCCCGCCAAGAGAAATTTGTTTTGGAACAGTGGACGACTCCCAAATTAATGAGAGTTAAAGTTAATTTAATAAAGCACAATTCTGGACAATTCATTACTGCAAAGTCTGTGAACGAATTTTAGATTTTACATTAAACTAAAATTACTTCACATATGAAGCAGATTTTTCTCAACTTTCCAATGAACTAGAAAGTTCTTCAACTTGAGGGACATACACTGTTTCCATGGTAACTATAGTATTTCTGTATCTATCCGTGTTTATTCTCTCGATACCAAGAGAAATTGATGGTAATTTATAGTAAAACTCCCCTCGCTCAACTCCCATCCAGTCCAATCATGCGTATTGGCAATCGGTGCTGCGGCTCTTTAAAAAGCTCCGTATTCCCCAGTTTATTCTGACATTTTGATTCACGATCAGCTGCGGGAGGAGGGGAGAAAAAAATAATTAAAAAATTTAAAAAAAACAACCACCCTTTGAGACAAACTCAGGCCGCTTAACTAATTACCAACATATATCACCGCTGGCTCCGACAAGCCAATTACACCTGATTGGAAATACTTTACTTTGTTCAACACACGCTTTTCATGTCGGTTTTAATTCAGTGTCAAAGCTTGCCTTTCTGAATATTAGAGTGGATGATTGACTGCTGAGGGCCTCACAGTGTACAGTACATAAGCCAATAATGTCCCATTTGTCTGGTATGGAGGGGAAAGCCGGATAAACAGATTAGAGGAGGACATTAGACGTATAACTGGGTTAGTAAGGACATTAGCTCTAATGGGTGAACGTCCTTCACAAGAGTCTCTCTATGATTAATACAAAGTGATGCCGATGACTGCGGGATTTCCTGGAAACGGGAAATGACGGGCCTGATGGGAAAGAAGGGATACGTCCACAGAACAAACAAACAAACAAACAAACAAACAAATGTATATACTGTAAATCAACAGAGATGTACAGCTATAAAATGATTTCATGACCTGCTTATTTGAGGAAAATGACTGAAATTGGCTTTATAATCCCTGAAACCTTCTACAAACTTCAAACAAACACATCATCAAACACCCTTTGAACTAAAATAACTAAAGAAGCCTCCTTAACTGTGAAAATGACACCTGAAACACAAACTGTACTCACATCTAGACCTTTTGAAAAGACTCCGTCGCCATAACACACCACAAAACAGCTGAAACCGACTCAGACTAACTCCTAAATTCATCTCAAACATCCTGCAATCCTGTGAAACTTTAAAACTCCTTAGGCCTTCGTATACTTTTATCACAGACTGCTGTGAGGTGAGGAAATGAGGGACCACAGATGTATTGTATTCATGGTTCATGAGCTTTAAAAGTAAATTACAGAATTGCACTAAATGTTCACCTATCTCAAGAGACGCTCATCCACTCAGCACCGAACTTCCTTTTATCTCTTAGGAATGAGATATTTGGAGATTACTAGACTAGACTAAAACCAAACCACTGAAATATGCAACAAACTTATAGACAACACTCTTAGCAGTTAAAAATGTGAATATTTATTGAAGCTGCTTTATGAGGACTCATCTCAACATCATCAAAAGTCAGACTTCAAACCAGCCTGAAGATCACAGACTAAACCAAGGTCACGAACAAACCTCGAAGCTCGACTTTACAGCCGAGATGGACAAAAAGTCCTTCGATTTAAACAAGTTCAGACCAATTCTACCACAACCGAGCAAAGTCCGACTCCTCGCAGCTTCACAGCACTTACTTAATCTTTAGGTGGGATTATTTTGTCAGCTGATTAAGAGGGAGTTTACATTTACTTCTCCTTTAGTGCAGAAACATCCATGTCAGCCTCAACCATAAATAAAAAGAAAATTGCAGCACAGATGTTTCATGTGTTTGCACTAAATGTTCATCGAATTGTGAGTAACGAGGTACAAACTGGTTTCTGAAAACTTTTGGATGATTAAACATGCACATTGACTCAGCTGCATCATATGAACATAACAGGAGGGTAAAAATGGAAATAAAATGCATCTTTGTGGCTGAAATCTGCGTAAAGTTCACCGACATCGGGTCTGACACTTTCAATAACAAAGTTTTAATCTGAAATCTTCCTCAGTCACATCATCTTGGACAGTCCTAACAGATAAAAAACACACTGCATTGATTGAAAAGAGGTCTAAGTGAAACTACATCAGGAAGCTTCTCCGCTTCCACTGCGGAGAAAAAAAAAACAGCTGTGTACAAATACATGTACACACTCAGCGAGACAAAAACATGTCATTTCATATGCAAACCCGCAGAGAGAAACACAGCCTGATTCAATAAGTGAGCGACTCTCACTCTCTCTCTGAGCATCCCCGTGTTCTCGTTAATTGTAATGTCTTTCAGGGGGTAAACAGAAACAAGCGACTATATTTTCTGTCATTACAACACATTGTTGGACAACAACACTTCCCGGAGCTGTTTTGTGTTTGCCAACAAAATAAAGAAAAAAATGACAGAAAAGGGAGAAAGAAAAAAAAAAGGTGTTGGAGTAATTGTTTCCATGGTGATTATTTTTTCCTTTTTGGTGTGCGAGTGTGTGACAGCATGCAGGACGAGAGGAGAAAAAAAATAGATGAACGGCAGCCACATCAGAACCCGAAAGCAATTTCCTCGTCTAAATTTAGTTATGCAAAGCCTATGGGCATCATCAGCATTTGGTAATTAGTTTTATAATTACTGCTGTTTCCCTCTCCCTCTGTCATTCCATTTTTCTTTACACTGCGTCTGGGGAATCAAAACATCTCACACTCGCAGCTGGCCAAATTACTCTCCGTTTATTAAGTGCGAGCATGCACGCCGAACGGTTTTAGCCGGCGGAGAGAGCGCCATCTCCGCCGCACAGCCGAGCGGGGGCTTAGCCTTGGGGCCGGCAACGGCAACGCCACAGGTCTCTGCGGCGAGAGAGGGAGACGAGGCGGCGTTTGACAAGTTTATTATGTGAAGAAGGAAGCAGCAGCTGCCCCGCTTTCTTAGCTTTAAGATGAGATCTGTGGGTAAAAGGCTGAAGTGATTACAACTGGATGGGGGGTCTTTGGGAGAGAAATAATAATTATCTTCCAATGTGTGCTTGATGTGGTCCAAATAATGGAGGCTCTGTGTTTCATATGCTTCCATTCAGCCCCACTGTGCTTTAGTTAGGACGGCAGTCGGATTGTTGTTATCAGGCATCGCTGGGAAGAAGATCCCGCTGTTAAATGACGACTAACCTGAATTTAACAGCTGGAAGGGAGATCGGGGTGGTTAGCTTACAGACGGAAACATCAGACTGTTAGCAGGCGAGCACTTCATGATCTGTCAACACGAATCTGGATCAGCTCAGCTCCTAAAACTCTGAATACGATGGTGGGAAAACCTTAAGTCAGATTGTTATGTTTGTAAGTTGAAAACTTGACTATAAAATAGCGAATTTCTGCAACAGTCCCTCATAGAGAAGTGAACTAGTCCACTGCAGTGACCATTCAAACTGATTGCAAAGCCTCCCACTTTGCATGTAGCTCATCCAAACCAAAGTGTGAAGTAAATCGAGTGAGCGGTTGTCGAGATAATGGAGGGAAAGACTCTTTGCATTCGTGGTAAGATGTTATTCTGAACTTTTGTGGGTTTGAGTAACGCTCTATATGACATGATGTTGAACATGGAGAGACACGTTCAGTCCAATTCTACCACAGCCGAGCAAAGTCCGACTTCTCACAGCTTCACAGCCGTTACTTTATGAACCTTTAGGTGGGACTATTTTGTCAGCTGATTAAGAGTGAGTTTACATTTACTTCTCCTCAAATAAAAACCTGAGCGACAACATGAGCTTAGTGCAGAAACATCCACGTTAGCCTGACCCATAAATAAAAAGAAAGATTTGTTTGAGGTATTTTAGAAACAGGGGTGTCTACACAGATAGTTTTCAACTGTACATCAGTCTTAACTCTTCTCAAGACATCTCAAACCTTAAAACATGCATCAGATTAAAAGTTTCAGTATCTTTCAGGCTTAGAGAAGAAACATCAGCCAACGGTTTGTCTCATTTTGGAGGTTCGGTCTTCTTCACCTGCTCTCAGCCGGCCTTTAAAAACGAGCCGTCGTCCTGCAGGCGACACGGTGGCGGCGGGGAGGAGGAGGTGGGCGGGGTTGGATGCAGAGCGGCGCTGTGTTTATCCGGGTGTCAGGGGTCACTGTGTTCCCTCCGTATAATGGAGGAAGCCATTAGCCCAGCCAGCAGGCCGCATCATAAAAACGTCAGCTGGTACAAAGAGACGAGATGGATCATAACGAGACGAGGCTCCCGCTGCCTCCCTCTCTCTCTCTCTCTCTGCCTCACTGATAGCCTCTGTCTCTCTAATTGACTGTCTCGTTTATTTTTCTCTCTTTCTCCCTCGTCTCGTCTTTATCCCTCTCATTTTTCTACTCAGCCTCCCTCCTCTGATGCTCTCCTCTTTTCTCTCCTCTCCCTCTCTCAGCGCTTACAGTCTCACTAAGCAGGAGGTTGATTTTGTATAAAGCGGCTGTCTGGCTGTATGTAATGCTAAGTGGATGGGAATACACACACACATAAAAACACACTTTTTACAACACGAGTCAACTATATGAGTCAACTAATATTGTAAAATGATTACAGCAGATTTCTGACGTCTCTATGAGATATAACAGCGACACGGCGGGGGTGATGCTCACACTGAGGACTGCTTTTGTGAAATCAGGATCTGTCTATATGCTCTGAAAGGAAACCTTTATCATTTTACCGCTGTAATGACGACGAGGCGCTGTCGGCCATCTTGTATGCGGTTGTCCTGGGATGCTCTCTAGACATTATACCATCCACTCAAATATGTTTTTTGCAAACTTAACTGTCCAATAAAACTGATTGTGATGGGAAAAAAAATCACTTTACACATTCAAATCTCTTAAATGACTAATCTGCCCTGAGGAGGACGTGACAATAACACACTGAGATCAGACAAAATCATCATTTTGCGGGTCAAAAATAAATTTTTAGCACTGATAAAGTGATAAAGTGTGAGGGACCAAACTTCCAAAACACACATCAGTTAGTTATTCATTTTAAGATTAAGACTTAATCTGATGTGAAAAATTGACTTTTGGCTCCAAAAGTTTAAGTTAAATGATTAAGTCTGCAAACCGTCGACATTTATTTACATTAATAATCATGAATCGATTTTTAAGAGGTGACAGCGAAGAAATATTTTCACATTTAAAAGAAAACATATAAAATGACCCTGAGCAGCTAGCACACACACACACACACACACACACACACACACCTTTTGCCTTATGAGCTCCTGTACTGAGCCATAAATAGGTTTGTGGGTCTTATAAAAAATGCCATAATTTATATTTTAATAACCGAGAGAGAGAAGATATTTATACAGAATGTAAAGCAGCAAAGATTTGAATGACAAACTGTGTGTGTGTGTGTGTGTGTGTGTGTTTACAACCTGTGTGCTTGCTTTCCATTTATGCAGGTACACGTGTGTGTCCTTAATATGTACGTGTGTATCGGTGAGAGTAAAGTATGGTTAAAACCTGTGTGCGTGCTTGTTTATACGAGTGTGTGTGTTGTTTGCGTGTGTGTGTACAGTGAGTATACGTGTGTGTGTCTGTGTTTGTCTGTGTTTGTGTGTGTGTCTGTGTGTGTGTCTTGATTGTAGACTGGCTCATGAAGTGTGGCATTTTGGTGTCTGCTGCTCTCTGCATGCATAATGAATAGCCAGGTGTCGGAGGGGGTCACACACACACACACACACACACACACAGACACAACAGATTGTCAGACAGACACACAAGCTGAAACACTACTGGACACACAGACTGTATGCACATGTGCAACCAAACACACACACAGCCGTAAATTCACACACAAACACTCCAACCAACATTCAGTCACACACTGAAATGGTGAGCAGTCAGTCAGACACACACACACACACACACACACACACACACACACACACACACACAGAGGCCGGTGTCAGGATGCTCCAAAGGTCATGGTTGTTTGTGTGGCGTCCTGCAGCAGATGTGGAGACTCTCTGACAGGAAGTCAAAACCTCCAACACTAAACTGTAGAAGAGCAACTGATGGGTCAATTACTGCAAAGGTCAACAGGAGAGGAGAGGAGGAGAGGGAGAGGAGGAAAAGGAGCAGATTTGGACGATGAGTGGAGGAAGATTAGAGAGGAGAAGGAGATAAAGGGAGGTGAAGGAGGTGAGAAAGATGACGAGAATATGAGAGAGATAATAGTGTGGGATGAGAGGAAGAGGAGAAAAGGAAATGGTGAGATGAGGAGGAGAAGGTAAAGAAGAAAGAAAGATGAGGAGGGGGACAGGAAGGCAAAAAGGAGGAAGAAAAGAAAAGAAGAATGAAGGAACACTGGAGAAAGTAAAAGAAGGAGAGGATAAAAAGAATAAAAGGGAAAAGGAGGAGACCTGAAAAGAAAGATGAGATGGCGAACTATAAGGTCAGAAAGAGGAGGAGGAAGGAGGTGAAAGAGGTCAGAGAGGGAGGTAAGAAGGATGAGAATATCAGAGAGACAATAGTGGGGGAGGACAGGAGGATGAGAGGAAAAGGAGAAAAGGAGGCAGCAAGATGAGGAGGCGGAGGAGAGGGGGATGGAGATACGAAGAGGAAAAGTGGAGGAGGAGGAAGGAGGATAGGGAGAAGATGGAGAGGAGAGAAGGGAAGGAGCAGATTTGGACAATGAGTGGAGGACAAAGATAAGAGGAAGAGGAGGAGATGAAGGGAGGTGAAAGAGGTGAAGGAGGTGAGAGAGGGGAGGTCAGAAGGATGACGAGAATATAAGAGACGTGGGAGGAGGGGAGGAAGAGGAGAAAAGGAGATGGTGAGATGAGGAGGAGGAAGTATAGAAGAAAGAAAGACAAAAAGGAGGAGGAGAAAGGAGGAGTGGAAGAAGATGGAGAGGAGAGAAGGGAAGGAGCAGATTTGGATGATGAGGGGAGGAAAAATAAGGGAAAAGAAAATGAGGAGAAGGAGAATAAAGAGGGCAGGTTAAGACAGGAGGAGGAGAAGACAAAAAGAGGAGAAAAAAGATAGAAGGAAGAGGATGAAAAGAAAAAAGGAAGAGGAGGAGACTTGGAAGGAAAGATGAGATGGTGAACTATAAGGTCGGAAAGAGGAGGAGAAGAAGGAGGAGGAACAAGTGAAGGAGAGGAAAAAGGAGAACAGAGGGAGGAAGTGTAGAAACTGAAGAATAAGAGAAATGAAGGGAGAACAGTGAGATGTTGAGGAAGGAGGAGGAGGAGAGATGAGGAGGAAAAGAGAAGGAGGAGGAGAGACTCTAAAGGGGGAGAGAGGAAGGAGAAAGAGAAGAGAAAGAACATAAAAACAAAGGAAGGAAAACGAGAGAAGAAAAGTGTCGAAGGAGGTGAGAAGATAAACAGGAGGAGAGAGGAGGGATGGGAGGTGAAATGAGTAGAGACAGGGAGAGAAAACACACACACACACACACACACACACACACACACTCTGCGATAATGAATCAACAGACTGGAGGTCAAACAGCTTCAGCTCTGATAGCTGCTCATACAGAGGAGCGCTTCATTTATTTACCTGCACGTCCCCACTGGAGCTCACTGTTTGAGAAAGTCACAGGAGCAACAACAGCAGACACACACACACACACACTCTGACCTGTTCAAACAAACTGTAAAAATATGTGTTTTAGTTATTTCTTTATGTAAAATAAACACATTTCTTCTTCATGAATGCAAAAAATGTTTGATATTTTCAAAATAAAATAACATGAGGTATAGTTAAAGGAGTAGAAATATAGATTAGGTGATAAAGGAAGAGAAAGAAAGAAGAAGAAGAAGAAGAGAGAATAAAAATAAAGGAGGGAGGATGAAGTCACAAGAGGGAGAAAATTAATGAAAGAGGGAGAGAAGAAGAAGAAAACTGGATGGATGAGGATATTCTCAGTGGGTCAAACTGAAAGAGTATGGAGTCATCAGGAGGAATACACACACACACACACACACACACACAGCCATCTTCATTACCTGAACCGATGCAGAGCAGCTATACAGAGGCCAAAATCAATAACCCTCTGCTGTACTGAACACTCCGCACACACACACACACACACACACACACACACACACACACAGTGGCACACACACACACAGTGGCACACACACACACAGTGGCACACACAACACACAAAAACAATTACAAAGAAAAAAGTCACACACACACACACAGTATTCTGGAGGAGGATATTCATTCATTAGAGTCCGTCAATAGGAGAGAGAAGACAATCTGAACACACAAACACACACACTCACACACACAACCCTGTAAAGAGTGTGTGTATTGCACTGTACCAGTTTTGTGTGTGTTTTCATTTGTTTGTGTGTGTGTGTGTGTTTGCAGCATGTGATATTTATACACAAGTTGAGGGCGGCCCCACCTTGCTCTGTGTGTGTGTGTGTGTGTTTCAGGACAGGCCTCCTCCTCACGTTGTTGTCGTCATGTTTCAGTCTGAAGGCGACACCACAAAGTGTTTTATCTTAAAAAATAAAACGCAATATTTTTTTATGTTTGAGGGGAACAGAACAAGCTGTTAACGCCAAAATAAAGTTGTGATTGATGTGTTTGCATTTACATTTGCCATTTGGCCTTTTTAAACGTCCACCAGACACACAGTTACTCATCTCACTGGAATCATGTTTGTGTTCGCCTCTTCACTCTCCTTCAGCTCTGCTTTGGTTCTTTCCTCTCTCTAAAACTGGATAATTGTGTTGAACTCCAAAATGAGTGTGTGGTTCATTTGAGCACAGCTGATTTCAACCTTTCAAGATCACTGTGATGACTGTCAGGGAGGGAGGATCCATAACTGATCAATAATTAAGGCCTAAATGTGGAGTTTGCTTTGCTGCAGTTTCTTCATTGGAGCAGACAATCTGGTTTTATAGTCTCCAAAGATGAGAGGTTGACCCATCTCTCTGCTTCAGCCAGCAGCTGCTCAAATAAAGCCGTTATATATATTATATAGAAATAATGAAGACATTATTAAGCTCATCCACTGTACATAATGACCCCCACAGCATCTCCACAGAGCCTACAGACACCTGCTGATGGAAACTAACTGGAGATAAACACACAAACATCACAAGAACAAGACAAAAAGTTAGCTTCAGATTCACAGTTAAGGGGAAAGTTAAGGGGAAATTAACTCAGTTGATTCGTCCGTTGATTGTCTGTTTCTTGTTCCTCTTACTTATTGATGTAAAATCATTTTGGGCATTTTAGGTCAAACATTAACGTTGTCTGAGATCCACTATTAGTTTTGTATAACCTTTATTGTATTTGTGAAAATGCAAAAAAAGCACATTTTACTGTCTTTTTTTCTGATCAATGTTTTCTAAATGACTCCACATTTTTGTTGTTATTGACTTCCATTAAAGTATTTGTGTTAACTGACTGTAAATGTGACTTGGTGCGATTCTCTCTGACAGAATGGAGGACGATGTTACAGGAAATCTTCCACACGCATGAACACCGCAAACTCTCAAACAATTCACCACACACACACACAGAAACACACACACTAATTTGGTGTATACATTTCTGCTCTGTTCATTAAAATGCATGTGCCTCTTCAAAGCGCCGACGACAATGATGCCATCTGCTGTTGTGTGACGAGGGCATGTGCGCAAAGACACACATTCAGAGACATGCTGCCGTGTGAAGAAATACACACACACACACACACATTACTGCACTTTCACAAACACACAAACATTTACTTTTATTCTCACATTCCTTCAGATTGAACTACAATCTCGTCCACATTACAGCTCCACATACAGGTAAATATCCTGCTTCTACTTCTTATATACACACACACTTTAACACACATACACCACACCACCACCAAAAATTTCAGGCAATTTGCTTTCATCTTTGGGTCATTCCTACAAGCCCAAACGTCCCTTTTAAAAGCGAGCGCTCCTCTTCTCCTCTAAGTGCGTCGACAAAGGGCCCATTTACAAAGGGCCCATTTCAAAGGCAAATTCCACTTAGATTCACAAGTGCTGTGTATACTCTGGTACTCCAGGCAGAAATTCATCAAAGCTTAATGTTCCCTTCACAGAAAATCACTTAGCGCAGAAGCTAGCCTGTGGTCTGTGTGTGTGTGTGTGACTGTGTGTGTGTGTGTGTGTTTCTGCAGCTTTTCCATGTTGTTTGATAGCAGTTTAAAGGAGCAGACATTATTGACTGCGGCGCTGCTCACCGCCGGCCTGCACGGTCAAATAAATCAGAATAAAACATTTTCTTTACAACAAGAGTAACTGTTAGCGCTGAAAACAACAGTAAATTTAACGTCTGAATCGTGCAAAATGTACAAAAGAGACGAAAAATAAAAAAATGATGCTTCAAAACTAAAATATGCAACTTTTTTTTTAAACAGAAAAATGTCATTCTAAAACGTGAAATAAAAACCATTCAACCCCCTTTGTTTTTAATTTTGGTGGACAAGATTACGAATGTTGTGAAATGCACCAGAATAATGCATCCCAATAGAAAATGTGATGCAGTGAAGCTTTAATGTTTAATATCTCTCTTTCTGATGCACAAAAGAAATTAAAGTTTCATTTATTTATTAAATTTCTGTATTGTGTTGTTGTAAATTCTTGAAGTTGTCTTGAGACTGAACCTCAGGTGAATCTTAGAGGCGGTGTGATTGAATAAAAAGGCATTTGAAAGATGTTTCCGTACATGTTTAAAATGATTCAACTTCACATCAAATCTTCAAATCTCATCCTGTGTCTGTATGAATTCACAGCGACAAGAAGAAAAGGAGAGAAACTGGAGTAGATTAAATTAAAAAATGGAAAACACATAATGACGGAAACTATTACAGACTATCCTACAAGAAGAAAACATCCATCATGAACTCCCAGAACTCGTTAATCTGTTAAATCTATTTGAAATAAAGTGAAACGTGTCAGCGACTTGAAATTTTTCCAAACGTTTTGTTTTCCTCGACTTTTTAAAATAGAAAACAGACACAAATGACAGCTCAGCATTAGTGATGGTCTGAGGCGCCGCGAAGGAGGGAAAAACTTGAAATACCCAAAGGGTACAACACGAACATACAGTTTTAATTATCTGAGAAAACTATTTACAACCTCTAATATAATATTTTAATCTCTTGGAAGTTCATAAATAAAATTACTGCGTGTCTCTCTCTTCTTTTTGTGTTAAAATCATCCAGCTCGCCTGCCACATCACAACAAAAATCACATAAAGTAGGTCCTCAGATACCACAGATATTACAATGTCATGGTTTACCATAAATAAGATGATGGTATTAGTGTGCGCAGTTTATTACTGTGTGCAGTTTATTAGTGCGTGCAGAGCAGCTCAGCGTTCATCAGAAAATGTTGGTTGACTAAATGATGACGTTGATGATGACATGGTTGTCTCGTCTTATTACGACACAATAAAGCCCATCAGTGCTGAGAAACCAAAGCAGTGAGGCTTTCAAACTGTAATATTTTGTTCCACGGAGAGTTTTCAATGGGACTTTTCTTTGTACAAATAATAGTTTGAAATAAAAAGAAGCTCAGATGGATCCTAAATGAGATCTTGAAAAGTAAACAAACAAACCAAGAAGGATCAAAAGCAAACCAGGAAGCACAAAAATGTCCTTTAACAACCCGAAATACCTCCAATGTAAAGGCGTCTTAGAAGAAATTATGATAAATGAAACCAGTTAAAGGCTCCCTGCTGTTGTTTGTTCTCATTACTACGAATCACTACTCTCTTTTCTAACGAAGACAAACCCCGTCCTGCAGCCTCCTCCGTGTCCTTCCTACCTTTGACGGAGGTGTTGGGCGGCGGTCCCTCCATGCGCAGGTTCCACGGCGGGTCCCCCTGGTTGGCGAAGTCCCTCATCTTCAGGTAGCTGATGGTGAGCCGGATGATGGAGGCCTTGTCCAGCTGGCTGGTGATGGCGCCCGGCAGCGGCAGCATCTTGGCCAGTTCGTAAAACTCAAAGTTCTCCTTTCCCCGCCGCGACCGCGCCGCGTCCCGAGACTTCTCCTTCCTCAGAGCCTGCAGCCTGGACGGAGGGCGAAGAAGGAAAGATTGTAAGAAACCTGACCGTAAACATCAAGATGTGCAGAAGATTTACAGCAGGCTTTTTTATTTCACAGCATAAAACATAAAAATGTGTCACAGTGGAGCAGAAAATCTAAAGACAAATAAAGAAAAACCAAAAAGGCACAAATATGACATCATGTATGATTTGAAAAATAAATTTAATTAAAACTTTTGCAAGATTTTCCAAATAAACCTATGACTAAATAAGACCAAGAGCAAAAAAGAGGTGAAATTTATGTGTTTAAATGTACCTGTCACCTCACGATTCGATTATCAAACAATTCTCGATGCATCTCAGTTTCAAATTTCTATACATGGTTTATTTTTCTCCATCAAGACAAACAAGTGCGTCCAAACATTACAGCAGTGCCAAACCCCGCAAATGGCAGTCCTTTGAAAATTGATAATTGATTATAGACTTTACTGCATCGATGCAGAATCATTCAACAAAGCTTCGAGATGCATCGTAGAATCAATTTATTTCCACCACCACTAACACAAATGTACAGACTCTCAAAGCAAAGGGGCGATTTACTTTTGCAGAGTGTACAGGGCTGAAAGAGGACAAATTTAAAAAGAAAATGTTCAAATGAAATGTAGCAGAGGCCAAGATATCCTGACGTTCAATCACTGTTGTGGTTTATGCGAAAAGACGAGAAGTTTAGGTGTTCAGAAAAATTTGACAACAAACTCCATCTGTTGAGGAACATCTTGTTAAGTTTTTACTCTGTTTTGCTGTTTCACTTCATATTACCTATAATAAAGTTTATTCTGCTAAACAACCACCATCTTTTAGCAATTCTGTTCATGTTTCATCATCCAAATGTAGAACAGCGAGTGTCGTGTGCTACAGACTATAAAGCTCTTTGAGGTAAAAACGACTTCACCGTGCTAATTTTAGAAATTTCTTTGTGACCTCCATTTTAATATCGAGTGAATCAGACTTCTCGTGACGCTATAAGGAGATATGAGATCATGCACATTTGCAAACAACATCACCAGACACCTGATTTCGTCTTTAAATGTTGTTCAAAAGTGACATTTTTGTAAAATTTCACTCACGTCTCTGTCAGATCAAAATAAAAAAGTTCAGAAAGAAAACCTGCAGCGACGGAGCTCCTCGTCTGTATCACCGCATATTAAACCTGCTCTGTAAAGTACCTGACAATCTGTCTCTCCTCTCCTTTATTTCATTACTTCCTCTTTTCCACCATCCTCTCCATCACTTTCCACTCTATTACTTTACATCAAAGAGCTGCTCTGTTTATTCTCTCTCTCTCTCTCTCTCTCTCCTTCACCCTTCAACAACAACAGTGAAGACCATACTTTCCCGCGGCCTCTCATCATCATCGGACGCCGTTATGAATTAACTCGGCAATAAATCAGCTGCTAAAAACCTCTGTGGGCTTCCTGCCGGCACACACACACACACACACACACACATAAAGACAGGTGATTAATTTTTGCCGGAGAAAAAAAAATGCAAGTGAAAAAGTGTTGGAGGGATAAAAGGGAGAGAGAGGGATGTAAAGGAGAAGGAGAGGGATGAGACGGAGGGATAGCGGACAAACACTTTAGAGGAGGAGGAGGAGGAGGAGTTGTTTAGGGGCTACAGATGAAAAATGGCTGTCATCTGGCGAAGAATATCATTTTCATACTGTTTGTCATTTATTTATCGGGGAGAACAAACACTAAATGAGGAGGAGAGGAGGAGGGAGAGGCCGGGGGAGTGGAGGAACGACGACTTGAAGCAGCCGCCTCGTCGTACACGGAGAAATATCAAAATGTTTTCCACTTTACAAAAGAGGCCAAAGATCTGAAATGTAAATGTAAATTGATTCCTTAAAAGAAAAGACCGAATTCAAAATCCTTTTTCAAACTTTAGACAGGAGGGAACGTTTACAGGATGCACATTCATTTTAAAATATCTAATATATATATTTTATCTTAAAATACACACTGTTTGCTGTATTTACTCACATATATTATCTGTGTGTGTGTGTGTGTGTGTGTGTGTGTGTGTAGGTATGTGAGAGGAGTGGACAAGGAGGGGTGTTTGACCTTGACTCAAACAGACATATTTATCATGTACCGGCTGAGTAGGTAAATGCAACACTTGTGTTTGGTGTGTGTGTGTGTGTGTGTGTCGGTGTTTGGGTCTTATAAACATGAAATAAAACTGTGTTGTAAAGTTCAGCCGGGTGACTTGATGGTGTTTTAAAGAGCTTGTCAAGGCAGGCGAGGTGTGTGTGTTGTGTGTGTGTGTGTGTGTGTGTGTGTGTGTGCGTTTGTGTGCGTCATGTCGTAAAGTTCAGCGAGGTGGGTCGATGGCTTTTTAAAGAGCTTGTCAGCTGAAAGGAAGAGATATGTGTGTTTCCGTACGTGCACGTGACTGTTTTAACAGCGCGTGCAGGCAGAGAGCATGCTGGGAAGGTCGCCGGGTGGTCGAGGTTTAACTTCCAGGTCAATTGGAGGTCAAACCGGCCATCAGTCATGTGACGGGACGGCGTGTCGTCGGATTTACTATCTGAGCTCCTCACACAAATGAAAACATGAAAACACCTGATTATTCCTTCACAGCTTCTTTGAAAATTTCCTTTATGCATTTTCATCAGGACACTTTACCTCCATTTCTAACAATTGTTTCTGCTATTTGAAGTTCCTGACACTGCCTATAATCACAATAAAGTCCAGAACACCTGCAGAGAAACTTATTTAAGTGTCTCCACCATGATCCTCAGCTATGATATAAAGACGTCACATTTTTCTCAGCCAAAGAAATAAAAAGTGGACATCCAACAGTAACACACTGCTGAGCTTTTCCTCTGTCTGCCTGATGCGTGAAGTAGAAGAAGCATTTTGAGAGTGAAGAAACACACTAACTCAGCCTTCATCCTTCAATATTATGTATGTTTGTAGGTTTAAAACCTGTCACGCTGCTGCAGCTGCCATTTAAAGTTACTCTGCAAACAGTTACACAAAGAGAAAGACTGTTTGATGAAAGAAATGAGGTTTGAATCGGCAGCTCTTTGATTCACTCGGATGATTCTGTGTCAGATCATCACACTTTTGGACAACACCATCACAAATTTTCATGAAACATGCCGATTTGGTCACATAAGAAACCTCTATATATGAAAATGCAGGTCTGGGATTGATATTCAGGGAGATTTGGGATATCAGACGGCTTCTTGTATCCGTTTAAATCTCTTTTCCACCTCTAAATTTTACTAAATATGATGCTGACCACAAAATTAAAATGATCCGTGTTATGATAAATTATAATAAATAAAACTGAATCGTGAAAACTATATTTTTAAATGGCTCAAATTTTCATCCAAGTTAGGTCACGCTGTCAGTAAGACTTCCTGAAAGTTTCGTTTTGAGTTTTTCAGTAGTTTCCGAGATATCATTATTTCAAGAACAAGTGGCATCTCATCATATCTCAGTTCCATGTTGTTGAACATCAGTTCCTGATCAGGGTAAGGTTGGACACGTAGGCAGCGGGCCTTTAAGTGAAACAGGTATCAACCCTTGCAGTATTTACTAATCACCAACTTTATAAACAATTAAATTACCAAAATATACATTTATAACATGCTTTATAAGGTTTTTGCCACCCAGTCACACACACACACCAACAACTTATCACACAACCATCAGAAAAAATGTCCAGACGAGCCACTTTACCTCCTGATGCTCCAAAATAAATGTATAAATCACAGAGTCAGAAAACAACCCTCTGACTGTCACACAGCAAACATCTTTACTGAATCTTTAAAAGAAAACTGAGAAAAATCATCTGAACATGCATTAACTTAAAACTGATGGCTGATCTTATTATTTTGACTTCAAACTGTCATTAATCAACCTCTAAATGACAGATCTGATGATTTTTAAGGCAGCTTTTTAAATGTTGCTGCTTTCAGAGACTCAAAGAAAAGGACCAGTCACAGTAAAATCACACTAAAGATCTTTCTAAGCAGCTTGTGTGTCTGTACAGAAAGATTTTAAAGAGCTGCAGGCCTCAGACACTGAAACATGTTTACTTTCACGCTGTCTCATTTTGTTTGACCTAAACTCCATTTTTTGTTCAATTTATATTTCGGAATAAACCGTCCGCTTAATTTTTCTCTGCTCCGTCCAGATATCAGAGTATCTGTTTACATGATCAGCTCATCTGTCCGCCGAGGCCAAACCGAGAGGAAGAATATTTAAAAAAAATAAAATCCATGCAGGAGCGTCTCAGATTAGATAAAGAGAAACACGGTGAGCAATATGAAGAGAGAGATGAAGGCTCCAGATAAAAGTCGCGGGAACGCTGCACGGTGGCCGACGGGGAAATCTGGGGAGGTTTGAGGTCCTGACCGCTGATAGCCATCACACACACACACACACACAAGTTTACATCCGTAGAGTTTGAGGCCCTTAACAACTGATAGAAATCTCTCTCTCTCTCTCTCTGCACACGTGAGACAGGAAATATGAAATAATGAGGAGAGAGAGAGATATCAATAAAGCAAAGGAAAAGGGAGAAAGAAGAGGAAGGCACAAATGAAAAAGGTAAAAAGTATCTGAAAGGTTTAATAATTAAAACTAATTCTTGGCCTGTATTTATCAGAAGTTTTGCCGTGTATACTCGAAAAGAAGCAGCCGCTCTACGTCTCCGATGCGGCAGGTAAAGATGAAGTTTCATGAGCTCAGTACAACGTGAACATAAACCAAAAAAAGAAGAGTTTAATGGGTTAAAATGCAGCGCTGCATCGTACTTTGTGCAGGTCGAAGCCCCTTTTTGCTGTAAAGTGTGGGAGTTTTTGGCTCATACCTCCACAGTGCAGGTGAGCCTGATTCTTTTTTCTGCTGTTTACTGTATAAGAAGTCTGCGTGATTTATGCTCCTTATTACAGCCGGTTACAGACGCCAAAGGTGTTCGCAGCCCCTTTTTTTATTCGTTGTTTAAATCACATGAGATTTGTCCTCTTTTTTTACCGAGGCTACGCAGAGGAACACGGTTGTATATTTGCACGTCTGTAAAAAAGGAGTTGATGTCCGGTTTGGCCCTGTGGTCCGGTTCAGAGTTCCTATTTTTTAATCCAACTGAACAATATTTAAGATACTTTTCACACAATGCAAAAGTTTAAAAGCCGCTTTTGTTGTTTAAAATAATCTAACTCAGATAAAAGTAAATAGAAAAAAGCTGTGAACTCTCTCTCTTCTTCTTTCATATCTCGCTCGCCCTCCGTCCTCCTCTGATACTCTCCCTTTACATCTCTCTCTCTCTCTCTCTCTCTCCTCCATCTTTCAATTCAGCCAATCAGGTGACCCGCAGCCGAGGTTCCACCCCGTCAACTCCAGGGAAGACGAAGAACACACACACACACACACACACACACACACACACACACACACACACACACACACACTCAGACCAGACAAAGGCCCTTCAGGCCCTTCAGGAGGAGGGTAATTGCTTCCATGGCGATGGGAAAGGAAGGCAGAGAACAAGTGTCACTTTGGATTAAGCCCCGCCTGCTGACATCGCCATGGCGATGATACCGCCACTCGCCTACATGCCGCTCTGAGTGTGTGTGTGTGTGTGTGTGTTCACTGATCAGGGGACTGAGTGCCAAAACCAATCTACCTACTGAGAGAGAGAGAGAGGTTAAGGAAAGATGAACAAAGGAGGAGGAAGAGAAGAGGAGGAAAGATGGAGTAAAGGAGACAACAGAGACAATCAATGGGAAATAAAAGGAACAGTAAAAAAGAAGAGGAAGAATAAAAATAGATGAATGCAAAAAGAGAAAGAGGAGAGAAAAGGACGAGAGGAAAAAGAGGGGATTGATGGAGGAGAAGAAGAGATTCATGTGACAAAGAGACAAGAGGAAGTAGAGGGAGACAAAAAAAAACAAAAATGAGAGATGGTGGAAAAAAAGAGGAAAGAGAGAAAAAGGAGTGACTGAGCTCCACCATCGATCATAAAGGAACAGAAAGTTCATTCAGCAAATCACAGAAATAAAAGCTGCTGAGAGTTTGTGTGATTCAACTACCAACCATTATGTATTTAGTCAGTTTCATTGATGCTGTGAGTTTAATCATCTCTTACGTTAGTTAATGTCACACATTTAAATCTTCCTTCATGTATGAACAAAAACAGACAGTCGGATCAAGAAAAACACAAAAAGACGCCTTTTTTTTTACAGCTGATAATTCTTAAAGAAAGTTTTATTAAACAGGATGAAGATGATGGCTGCAGTTTGTGTAAAAGCTCGAGAGGAAACTGGAAGATTTGAACAGTTTGGTCGCCATCACAGCACGGTTAAAACTAGTCAGCCATGACACGTTAATAACACGCTGCCTAACAGTGTTTAAGCGTGTAAACGTCAAAGATCAACCGGCTGACTGACTGCTGATCGTTCAGGCTTCACGTCTCATCAACAGACCTGATCAGGTAAAATGATCAGTTCAGGGTTCAAACAAACACAAGAACAACATCTTTCCCGCTTCACTCAGATATTTACGTTGACTCTAACCACAATTTTTTTAATCTAGAAATTAATCAGATTTTTTTGATTATTTCCAGTGTGAAGGCAGAAATCTCAAACGAATGATAAAACCAAAACTACCTGCAAGTATCTGAGATGGAAAATGTGAACTTCTTGACTATTAGCAGTGACTGAAAGTGGAATATGAAGAGGAGTGTGTGTGTGTGTGTGTGTGATCTCTACCAGCATACTCTACAACACACACACACACACACACACACACACACACACACACACACACACAAAGCATCATTACAAGGATAATCATCCTCCAATAGGATTGTAATGATGGAGGGATCAGGGTGAACCCCAACAGAGAACTGCTAAGTCCCTCCATCCTCCTGAGTGAGAGAGAGAGAGGATTAGAAGAGATGAAGAGGGAAGAGGAAGAAGAGGAATCTGTACTGTAGGTTGAATCTGGAGAAAAAAGATGACAAAAAGAAAAAGCAGCAGCAAGAAGAGGAGTGAGGAGCAAAGGGAGGAAAGAGAAGAGGAGGAGAGACGTAGAATAAGAGGGATGATTTTTATTTTTTAAAGACCAAAATCAACTACGTGTTAGTCCAACTTTTCTCTCAGACTTTCAGCTCCTCCGAGCCACGAGGTTTCTTCTGAAGAGGTAAATCTTTAAAAACACAAATAAACAGTTTGATTTAAAAAATAATCTTCCTCAAAAAATGCTTTTTATCAAACTAACACAAGGAAAGAGTTCATTTGTTGGGGACTATTTTCATGACCAAAAGAAACCTAGAATGACCAAACGTGGTGCTCTAGTTAGTGTCTGTGTGTGTGTGTGTGTGTGTGTGTGTGAGATTGAGTTAAAATAAACTCCAGAGTGTGTGTTCATGATGATGAACGAAGAACATTGAGGCTCATTGATGAGTTTTAATAGTTTTTGGACAACAAGTAAGCTCAAACAGCACAAAAGTAGAGGAGATATCAGGCTGTACACACACACACACACACACACACACACACACACAGAGCTCTCATTGAGACATTTTGGAAAATGTCCCGCAGTGTTTGGACGTGTTCACACCGTCTATCTGTTTTACCAATCTCTGCCTGCCACGCTGCTTTAGCGTCAACCCGAGCATGACAGCGAGCAGGCCGGCCGACGTGTACTGCTACTAAAATACACACACACACACTCACTCAGGTAATGACATACTGTTTTAAATAAATAAATATCTGATTGATTTGACAGAATCTGACACCCAAACAGCTGATTAAAGTGATCTTATGGTGTTTTTATGAATTAAACATTGTAGTGTTTCTCTTTTAGTTGCAGTCTAGTTTCATTCACACACACACACTCAGCAATACACTTTCTGGACTTTAAGAAAAAAAACAAACATTTTTCACTCCATAATTTCTGATTTGATGTTTTTGTCAGACTTTGCGTCGACTCCCGTCACTTCTGCTCGTGTTGCAGCAAAAAGTGAAATATCAATTTAAAGATCGATGATGACACACACTGTTCCTGCAAACTAAAAGTCTGACCAAAACTGTGTGACATCACGCAAAGAGGCGGAGCCAGAGTGAGCATCACACACACACACACACACACACACTTAAACACATACATCATTCACAGAGTGGAAAGCCGTGTTGACAGCCTCAGCAGTGTTACAGCTTCCTCCATCCTGTCAGCTACAATCCTGTTAGCTGCTCTGTCACACACACAAACACACACACACACACAAATACACAAAACAAACACACACACACACACACACACACACACACACACAAATACACAAACAAAACACACACACACACACACACACACACACACACACACACACACACACACACACACAAATACACAAAACAAACACACACACACACAAAGCATTAAAAGAACTGGAGGAGAAAAGTAAAACTACCTAAATAATAATTCAGAATAAATATATTGTCTCCAAACACAAAGCCGAGGTGATAAACACATTTTTCATCAGTGTGGTTTTCATTGGATTTATTGGAGGTGTTGTCTTTTATCATTTATATTTTATTTAATATTCATGAACATATTAATATTATCAGAAATAATCACACACTTCAGACGAGCTGTATTTTTAAACGTCTTTACTCATGTTCGCTGACTTTGTGTTTATTCACTGTGTGATGTTTGCAACAGCGCATTTCCACAACCGATTTTTATTATTTATGTTTTTACAATGATGAATCACATATCTAATCTTATTCTAGGTTTCTTTTGCTGTTTTGCAAACTACCTCTCCTTTAACTTTGAGTTATTTTGAGTTATTTTAAGGGTTAATAAGAACATATTCGCTCTCACATACAGTAAAAATAGTCGTCATTATATTTACACTAAATCATTCTGTGGCTCTAAAGATGTCGTCTGTAACTTCCTCATTTTATCCAACAAATCTTTATTTAATTTCCCCATTAGCTCTCCTGCCATGTAAACAGTGACATCATTTACTGTATTTTCACTGAATATTCATAACGTCATTTCTTTGCTTCCAGATATTTTTCTCATTTCATTTCACAACATCAGTTATCATCTTTGGAGGGAAACTTTAATGCACAAATTCATTAATCCACAACACTGCGCAATTAAGCAAAGCTGACTAATATGATAATGAACATTATGGGGTAATAATGTGAATTTTATGGATATGAGTTGAGGGTATTAATTACTAAAGATGAATACTAACGTAAATTAATAACAACAAAACCTAGACATGAATAAACGCGGGGAAACAAATTACAGGCGGCCGTCTCGTAAGTAACTTTTCACTGTCGAACATTAATAAGGACAAAAACAAATACACCAAAATGAAACACGTTAACGGGACAGTATTCATAATTCATGTTGTAAAATCAATCTGCTGCTGCTTGGAAATCATATTTCAGTTTAAAACGCCTCCAGAGGTTTCTTAACGAACGATTTGACCATTTGAATGGTGTTTTTAGCCGCTGTGAGGTTACCATCATGATAAACTAAAGTTAACTTTACTCCACATATGACTGTTGACATTTATGAATGAGATTTTTGTTTTCTAGGAAACATTCAGAGTCTGTGGATCTACGCTCATATTGGATGATTTTGCACTTCACATGTCCAAAACTGCAAGAAATAAAGCGTCCTTCACAGTATGTGTGCAGGTCAGAGAGATGGACCTGAAATTCATGAAGTAGTTGTTCTTTTTGTGCACAAAGTGGCCATTGAACGCACCCTCTGCTAAAGACGGTGCTGAAAACGGCTGTCATGTCTCAAGCTTCCCCTCAAATCTGCACTTTTTTTCTGTTTTTCTTCAGGCCATAAGACTTTTAAACTCTTCTTAATATCACTGATCAACACTTGTTTGCAACTTGGAGTATTTGTACAATACAGCTCAACAGTATTACCCATTATGTTTTATATTTATGTATGCAAATATATATTTCTTAAATTAGTTTTATCATTTTTATTTTCAGGCTATATATGATTTTAAATATCTAAATATTAGTGGAGCATAGAGGGAGCCTGTGATTTAAAAAATGTCATTTCCAGTGACTTTCCAGAGATTGTTGTGCACACGACTAATAAAGTTTTGATAAAGTTTTGAATCTTGAATCATGGACTTTGCAGAATCGTCTTAGAGAACCTGAAAACTAAAAAAAGCGAGTGAGCAAGCCGCCGCTGTGCTCACATCAAACATCAAATTTGACAACTAGCGTGACGTAAATTTAAAATTTCCTGCAGCAAAGAAACTAAACACAGAAACATTCACTTCACTGATGATTTGTTTTGGTGACTGTCTTGGTGCCATCAGTTTGTACTTTACGACCTGCTGACGGTCAGTTTGGATGAAATGTTAACGAAGCTTCAGACGCAGGAAGGCCGTCGGAGAAAAAGAAAATACAGAAACCGAGAAAGAAAAAAAAACAATGAAGACGGATCGATAGACGGAGAGAGAGAGAGGCAGATCACACATCCTGGAGGGGAGAAAGGAGGGATGATGAAAGAGGGATGCAAGAGGAGGAGAAGGAGGTGACAGCTGCAGAGGAAAGTTTAATCATCTTCACCTCCTCTGAACTCGCCTTCTCCTCTTTTACTCCTTTTGTTCACCTGTCTCTCCTTCCTTTTATCTCCTCACCTTTGCTTTTCCTCTCCTATCTCCTTACTTCCTTACCTCTTTCCCTCGACTCCCCTCCCCTCCTTCTCCCCCTCATACATCCCTTGTTCTCCTTGTGTCCTTACTTCCTCTCCTCCTCCTCCTCCTCCTCCCTGGGTTCAGTGGTGTGGAACAACAGTTCAGTATTAGCTCTGAAATTAGCAGCAGTCCCTCGTTAAAGAGTTGGCAGGAGCACACACACGCACACACACACACACACACACGGTGTTAATGGTATAAAAGCTGCTGCCACCTTGGAGACACAAAATTACTTGAGCCCCTCTTTTCTCTTCATGTCTTTATTATTTCTTCTCTTTATTCTTTCTCTCTCTCTCTCTCTACAATCCTTCCTCCTTCTCCTCCTCCTCCCTCCCTCTTTCCCTCTCTTTGTCTCCATCACCTCCCTCCTTTGCTCTTTTTCTTTCTCTCCTTGTCCTCTTGTAACCTTCAAACAAAGAGACACCTCTCTCTCCTCCTCCTCCTCCTCCTCCTTTCTGGATGGAAGCCAGCAGATAGTGAATGAGTCTTCCTCCCTTGACAACCTCCATCATCCTCCTCACTCCTTCCTCCTCCTCTTACTTTTTTTTCTTCCTGTCTGCTTTCTTATCATTTTTACCTCCCTCCTCTCTTCCCTCCTTTTCAAACTTAACTCTTTCTCACTTCATTCCCGTTTCATCTCATGCTTTTTTGTTGTTTTTCTGACCCTGTTTTCCTTCCATCCGTCATCTATCCATTATTTTACTTAAGTAGAGAGCAGAAATACTCCTGTCCTGTATTTAAAACTTTTTAAAGTAAAAGTGCAAATATATAGAAATAAATAAATGTTTATCGATCTGCTCCTGTGCAATAACAATTTGTATGTATGGAGGATGAATATAGTGCACTTATGTTTATAGTGTATTTATGTCATTTTTACCTCCTATATTTTATATCTATTCTTTGTACTTATTCTCATATTTGTCTGTGCTTATCTTGAGCTGTTTTAACAAGTGAATTTCCCTGTGATATGATTAATAAAGTTTATCTTATCTTATTATCAGAAAAATATACTTTATGTACCAAAAGTAAAAGTTCTCATCATGCAAAATGGTGCGTTTAAGACAAAGAAAAAAAATTATATTATTGCATTATAATAACATTTTTTATATACAGTTTGTTTGCTTCTGAATTTCTTGGATCAATAAAGTATTATCTCACCCCGACCTATTTTGTATTATTACTCTGAATGGGAGGTCGCCAACTTCCTTCTTCGTTTTTTGACGTATCACCTGTTTTTTCCTGGAAATTAGAAGAAATAAAGGGGATGTGACGCCACAAACAGGCAAACAAATAAAACTTTGAATAAAATGATGGATGTATCTGGATTTGAACATTATAGGAAACATTTAATGTTTATAGGAAACATTTAATGTGGAAATGTTAAATATCATTTATTGACTTTAAGATTATGAGTTGAAATTACTTTTGGTCATCTTCCAGTATTTTTAACATGACATCATTCAAGGCAGCTGCTGTGTATGACGTTATCAAGTCCATACACACACACACACACACACCTATAGCTCAGATAACAAGGTGTTCGCATCGCAGGCCAGGACAGAGTCAGGACCTGACAGAGGGATGTCTGTGTGTGTTTGTGTGTACTCGAGGTGTTTATGTACTTGAGATGTGTGTGAATGAGAAGCAAAGAGGTGTTTTGGCAGAATATCACACACACACACAAACACACAGTGTGGTGTAACCTCTCCACAGGCCTCTGAGCTCTGCAGAGCTAATTAGTTTGGCAACAGAGTCAGAACATCATACCTTTGGCCTACAACACCCCCCTGCACACACACACACGCACACACACACACACATATAATCACAGCACACGAAAACAAACACACACTCTCTGCATTGATCGTGAAAGTCAACACATCACCTGACTTATTCATGCTATACATCACTGAGGTGCATGCCGGAGTGATGTATGAAATATTTACCTGATCGAAGGACATTATTAGTTATCAGTTGAGTTGAAATTGAGACAGAAAAAATGACCCTTAAACGCAGCTTAAGTCAATTTTTTTAAAGCAACATGTCATCTTTATATATTTGAGGAAACTTTCCATTTAAATGTCTTTAAAAAATTAAGTTTAATAAAGATTTAAGAGCAAATTTGTCATCAAATCATCATGAAAATAAAATCGGTGAAACTTCAATTTAGCACTCTCACTTTACAACACAAATACAAAGACACACCTGACTCAAACCCTGTACCCCCCCACAAACAACCCACCGAAGCGATGAGACACAACAACACAAACAACACCCTCCGTACACACCGATACACACACACACACATCTGTTGGGTGCCACCCTGCCAGCCTCTCTGGCTGTGATTGATCAAAGCAGGTTACAGCAACCTGGTGCTGAGGCCAGACTGCAACACCTGCACACACACACACACACACACACTGCACACACACACACACACACACACACACACAGGTTGACTTCATCTATTATAGATGAGCTAAACACAGGAGGCTGTTTCTTTCTCTCTTTTCCATCTTTTCTTTCATTCTTTGCGATTTGATTTCGATGTCGACTGAAGTAAAACAGACGTCATCACAGGTTGTCCGTCTCAGTTTCCAATAAACCCGCTCAGGATCGGGGTCGGTCCAGGTCAAAGGTTTCATGTTTTGTTGCAGTTGGTCTCCGGTACAGCTGTGCATCGGTTAATTTTTATTTCTTGCATGAATTTGTCTGAAATTGTTCACTGTTTGTATTTGTACTGTTTTCAGTTTGTCAGTCGTCCATAAAGAACTAAAAAAATGTCTTTCCTGTATGAAAGATGCTCCACAGATAAAGTTATATTGGTTGATTGGTCTGTGTCTCCACACAACTGCTGAGTGGAGCTAAATATCAGCTCCGGTGACTTGGTGTGTCATCGTTGCAGGAGAAAGATGAGCCATATCAGCTGAGTTAAAGTCTTTCAGGAGCAATGCTTTTATTTTGAAATGAATTTGTATTTTGCATCATTAAATGAGCCCTCTGTGTTTATTCTTCCTGATAATCTGCCCGTCGATCACGCCTCTGAAGTTTAATCTGTCCCGGCTCGAGTGTTGCTCTTCCTCCTGACATCTCTCCGTCGAGTTTCCACACTTCCTCTCTCGCTCTGCGTGTCTTTGTGTGTCGTCCTCTCTGCCAGAGATCGTGTTTGTACAAAGCAACAGAGAGCTGAATAATTGATGCTGGATGCAGCTCGCAGCACGCTCGCTCTCACTCCAGCCGTCCTACACCTCTCTCTCTCTCTCTCTCAATCTCTACCTCGCTCGCCCTTCCCAGCTTCACTTCCTGTTGTTGTTATTGTTGTTGGTGCTGGTGTCATCAAAAACAAAAACACAGACGAGAAGAAAGAAAGAGAGAAAGCAAGAAAGAAAGAAAGTGAGGAGAAAGACAGACAGAGTGTTTGGAAAGGGGAGAGCCGAGAGAGATTGGTCTGAAGCCATGTGATAACACACACACACACTCCTATACAAGCTTAAAATTATAACTAGGAAGAGCGTGTGTGTGTTGTCAATAAAAGCCTGTGCCAAGAGGAAGTGTCACTTATCAGACCTTCTAATCACTATTCATATTGTCCATACACACACACACACACACTCTCATAATATTGACACTATTGTGGTTCTATTGCAGCCCATAAAAAGATGTCAGCCGATACACAACTGCTACGAACTGGACGGAGATAAAACATCGTGCTGACGGACAACTAGACGACCGACCGACTGATCGGATGGTCGACTCACTTCCTGTGTCGAATCAATCAGTGATTGATCAAAAGGCTGACTGGTTACTGTCCATCTGTCTGCCTGATCAATTAAATTACCGATTAATTGGCAGACAGATGAGATGACTGAACTAAGTCACAAGCTGACTCGATGACTAACCAACCACCCAACCAACCAACCAACCAACCTGAGTTATCAAGTTGTTACCGTGGTGACGTACATGTGAACCTGTCCATCCCTTGTTGCCATAGCAATACACAATCACATACAGTTAGTGTCTGTTTGGTTTCAGAAGGTGACTTCATTTCTGCTTTTTTTGTGTGTTTTTAAAAGGCTAATGTGAAAGAGTGGAGATCACAAAGTTAGAGAGGTCAAAGAAAAAGGAAGGACCAGAAGGACAAGACAAAGAACAGGAAAAAGATGAAGAACAGAGAACAACGCTGGAGAAATGGAGAAAGAGGAGAGGAAAGCAACAATCAGAGGAGGACTGGGAGGAAAACTAGTGAAGAAATGAATGAATTAGCAGAAAAAGACTAACAATGAAAAAATGGGAGGCAAACAGAAGAGGGGATGGAGAGAGTAGAAAGGCGGTGAGAGGCACACTGAGAGGAGGATTTGCATAAATACTCCTCGTGCTTTTGTTGCCGCAATTAGCCTCAATAGCTTTTAGCTTTTCACACTCACTCACAATGGCTGCGTGTGGGCGTCGGCGCGAAGAGAGCTGCACACTATGATACCGCCAAGTGTGGGGGAATTATAACCCGAGAGCTGAGCGGCAGAGGAGCCTCAGCGCTGGGCCAAACAGGGCCAAACAGGGTCAAACTGAGTTAACTGAGTGCTACAGGGCTTAAAGTCGGTAAGGTGCTGATGACAGTGATGCTTTTCCACACTAAGTTTGACCATACTGCTCACAGGAAGATTAGTTGAGAACTGCAAGAATAAAAGTTCATCTTGGACCTTTGAAACAGTAAAAACGATCTTGACTTTGAATCTTTTTCCAGAGCTTTCTAATCTACACATTTGCATCAAGTTAACAGTGAAAATTAAGATGCTTAAAATTCATCCACAGCACTTCTCGGACTTCTTGACGATGTTGACTTAAAGTTAAAGTTCTCCTTAACATTAAAATAAAATGTTGTTAAGATGAATCCACCAAAGTATCAGCATCAGCTCAGGCTACAGGTCACAATAACGTCCATAAATTGTCGACGGCTGCACGGATTTAACTTGAGAACATCTGTTGCACGTGAGATTTGGTTCAAATGTGCACAAGAAGCTTCCTGACGGTTTTTATATTAGAAGGGAAAAACTCATCTTTTACCTTTTTTAGTGAAAGTGAAGAAACACAACTGGCTGATCTTAGTTTATATTCCAGATGTAAAACAGAATAATCTCAGACTTATAGATTCACTTACTGGATGTTGCAGCTTTCAATCGCATCAAAGCGTTTCCTTATCTGTTTAGAAAATCTCTCACTTCTTAACCTAACTAAGCCATACAGAATCCACAGGATTATCTGAGAATTGCATCGTCAGAGAGCTGAACACTGACCTTGAAAAGTTGTTTTTGAGATGCAAAAAAAATTTGATACGACAGCGATGATAGTATGAATTCAACAGGTGACTTTCGAGCACAGATGGAATCACAAATCTGAGGTCAGTCCTTGAAGGGAGTCAGCTCTTCACAGCTGAGCCAAAAGATCATCCTTCAAGGGACGGGATTAACCAAATTACCAAGAAACTGAACAATAATCTCCTCCAGCACATCCTGTGTCGTATTCAGAGCAACCAGGACTTTTTCTCTGGAGATGTCAGGTATTTGTAGATCATCGTGTCTGACACAAAGAAATATCAAAACCAAAACTACCTGCATGACAAGAGAAATAAATTAATTAACAAGTTAATTATTTTAAAGTTTTTATAAGTTGTTAAAAACTCCCTTCGACAAACAAACATTCATTTCTTTGTCTCAGGAAAAAAAAATCGTCTGGCATTTTAATTCTCTCCTTTTCATTCCCTCGCTCTTTCTTCCTCCTTCACTCACACACTCTCTCTCTCTCTCTCTCACACACACACACACACTCTCACACGAGGGCGAGTTTGAGTTCTTAATCATGGCAGGGCTCGGCAGACTCACTGAAGCTTCCAACAAACACAGCTGGCCTCCTGCCTGACCTGCAGACACATTACCACCTCTCCCGGCCAGATGGACCTGTCTGTGCGTCTGAGAGTGTGTGTGAGTGTGTGTGTGTGTGTGTGTGTGTGTTGGCGTCTGACACTCGTCCTTGAATGAAGATGTGATGGTCAAAGTGTGTGTGTGCGCTCAGTAACTGGACATCCCATCAGCAGAGCATCTGTGATCTCAGAGCTCCAGAGGGAGTTTCCCTGTCAGCCGGACGGGTTTATACACCCAGAGGCAGAACAATGGGAGCGGGCGAGAGACATAGAGGAAGAACAGAAGGAAGAGAGAGAGAGAGGGAAGTGTCTTTTGTCCAGCAATGATTAAGAATTTAGACCAGACGGTGTGTGTGTGAGTGTGAGTGTGTGTGTGTGTGTGTGTTCGAGCTACAGGTAGTACTGCTGAACAGGTGTTATAGTGTGTGTGTGTGTGTGTGTTTCTGAGACAAAGAGAGAGTCTGAAGCAGTTTTGTGTGTGTGATTTGCCCTCAAACTACGATTAAGGACTCGAACAAGGACAGTCTGCTACAAAAACAGTGAATTCTACAATCAAAAAATTATCTGAAAATCTAAAATTTTCCTTTGAATGAATTTTCTCATCATAAGGACACTTTAAAATATCATTCTGTGTGTTTCTACTTTGATATCAGAAGCTAATTATGTCAGTCAGATCACTGAACCCCCCTTTTTCTTGACTGACAGCCAAAGACTGGAAAAAGAAGCTAAAAATGAGCTGCACTGCACTTTATTTTGAAAAGCAGCAGGACAAAATAAGATTTTTTTTAAAGATAAAGACCTGAATTTTAAAAGTTTCCTTGATTATTTCAGCATATTTTATCTGTATTTGTTCATACATGAAACGTCTGGATATCCAGACCTTTGGATCCTGTGTGAAAATTCAACTCAAGGTCCGCTTACTTATTTGAGGTTTTTAACAACATATCAGACGCTACATCAGCACATCGGCTGTACTGTTTGTGATAGTTCATAAACTTTCAATCCAGTTTTTCTCCTTTGTGCACGTTCATGAAACATTTTCACGGCTGCTTATTCGTCTTAATTCAACCATCGCAGTCATGCCTGTTATGTAAGAAATGTTTGTGACTGAAGTTCGCAACGCGATGACAAACCAAACTGTGTCCGTTTCTCAACATTAACGCGCCAGAAAGGACTGAAAAGTTGGTCTGAAGGTGTGTTTGGACAGTTTCTGTTCCTCATCACACAATCGGAGACGTTTCTCATCCTTCCTGCTGCTGTAAATCCAAATAAACATCAAACCTCAGTTATCAGAAGTGTTTCACTCATGTGAAATGTCAAGGAATGAAGTAATCATCATAATAAACCAAAGACTGATGACGATTTTACAAACTGAGGTGGATAATCAACTTCTTCATTCGATTATGTTCTACGCAGAGCACTTAAGCAGCTGCAGACAAATTAGGTTTTATTCTCCGTTTGAGTTTATACACTGAGCCAATTAGTAAATTACCAACAACGAGAACAACACAGTGTAAATCATTAGCTCACCAACGAGCCCGTGTTTTTATCCACACAGCCCGTTTAACTGGGCAGTAAACGCCTCTTTATACATTTCACCCCGTTTGGTTTTCAATCCCGGCTAATGCAGCCGCGCCGCCACAGTAAAAACTGTGGAGCTGATAATTAAAAGGACGCCATAAAAAAAAGTCTGCTTCAGTCGGGAGAGCTGAGAGGAGAAAATGTTCAGAGATCGATCCGCCTTAAAAACCCTGGAAACTGGTTTTCATGGAGGAAGGAACATAAAGGAGAACAAAGACGGCAAATACTGGAAATACTACAACTACTGATCAATACTTTGAACTACTACGACTTTGAACACTGCTGGTACTTCTGATAATACTGATTCTGCTAAAACTGATGCTTGTATTAACATTTTTATCATTATTAGTATATTTTATTACTGCTGCTGCAATTACTGCTAACACTATTTATTACACTATAGATAACACAAGTACAACAATTTTCTTTGCTAATTGTGCCATAAGTACTACTACTTCTATGTAATAATATTGTTTAATAGTGCTATTATTACTACAAATGCCATATATTAATACTGCTTTATCTCTGAAATGATCTTTTACGTTTGCTGACAACAGGCGTCCTTAAAACATCAGAATTTTAAATGAACTTTGGTGTAATGTTTGGTCTAAATGTGTGGAGCTTTTGAAGCTTCATTTTCTCAAAATGACGGCGTCGCTCTTTAGAATTTATCTCGGTTCGGCCCTCTGATCCGAGAGGGGGATTGGCAGCAAAATCTTTTCCACACAGCAAGCGGACCATGACTGGGAGAAATAGGCTGAGATCCTGCAGAGAAAGAGGGGAGGGAGGGAGGAGATGGGGCGAGAGAGGGGCGAGCGACAGGTAGATTAAGCACAGAGAGAGAGAGAGAGGTTTCTAAATGCAGCGTGTCTCTCCGACTATCATCCAACAGATAGACTTCTGACGACGGACGGGGAGACAATCTGAGGGAGGCTTTCACAGCCGAATCTCCACAATCCCGTCTACCTGTCTGTCTCACCTGTCTGTCCGCAAACAGAGAGGTCAACCAGAGGAAGTGTTCGAATCACCCGGCGGCCTCTCAGCCTGCTGCTCTCAGCATTTCCTGTCGTGTAAATCAAACATATCTACAGTTTTAATGGAGGCACAACAACAAGAGCTGAAGTTCAGTAAAACTCCCGAACAAGTGATGGATGTCGGCCTTCAAAACCGCAGCTTCACTTCCCTTAAACGCACCCGACTAACAAGTATTTTAACTTTTTTAAACTTTTCATAATGTCGCTTATTCAGGAGCTTTAATTTTCACATTTACTATCAGAGCATTTTCTACAGTTCGCAGAAAAAATATGAAGCAGCAGAACGGTCGGGAAATTGTCAAATTATGTTTTTCTCTCTCAAAAATAGCTGCTTCAAATGATGTTTTTCCAAACGTAGAATCATCTGCAAGTTCCCAAAAACCCCAAATTTCCTCAATGACAGTAATCCTGGTTTAGATCTCTCAAATAAAATAAGATTTCAACCAAATTCACTTCAAGTTTACCTCGTACATTACAAATGACACTTACAAAGAGAAACATTCCTCCGATTCAGGATCCATTTTCTGATGTGCAGACTCAGTTTAAATGCTCCTTCTTATTATTTGTATTGATCGATTCATTTAGCTGCCGTCCCTCACAGGTCCTCAGACGTTACTTATAGATCCACTCGGCTAAACTGTGTCTCTGACGTGTAAAAATATTAGAAAACTTCTCAGTCCAAGCTAGAGATCAAAAAAATAAAAGCACCATAAAAACATGAATTATCCCCTAAAAAAAATAAAGCGGCGTGCCGGTTAATTAGAGCTAACTCCAGGCAGCGCTGCAGCCGCCTCGCCTCCCCAAAGTCTCTGACAGCCGAACCGCCGACGGCCTCCCGCGCTCGAGAGAAGCGAATCTGAATCCAATTAAAAGTTAGAAATCAAGTTGGGGCTTCAAATCGTAAATGATTTGTGAATCAAAGGCGGCTGGAACAGAAATCAAAGGCAGAGGTCTGTGAAGTCCTCAGGTGAGCTGCTAGAGCTGCAAACCTGATCGCCAGGGTGTGTTAATGGAGTGTGTTTGTGCATGAAACACACACAAACACACACAAAAACAACAAACTTTGGCACAAACTCGTCTTAAAGGCAGCAGAAAAAAAGAGAGACTGACAGAGAGACAGGAGGTTCTGCAGTAAAGATTCTTCAAGGTGAATTATGATTTTGACTCATCTTATTGCAATAATGCACGCCAGTTCACTGTCACACCTCTACTTTTTCTATACTCTCTTTTCCTCCTTTTTCTACTTTTCATCTCCTTTAATTCCTCCATCGTTATTTCTCGTCATCATTTCCTTCTTCCATCTCCGTCTTGTTAGTTTTATCATCATGTGACCTTTAATTCGATCTTTTAAGCTCTCTTTCAGATTTCTTTTTTCGACATGATGTAAACGAAGCACAGTATTTCTGACTGCCATGTGCACTTTGTGGTAAACAGTAAACAAATACTTAAAAACAAACCACAAAATAAATCACATATCGCACTATGTGGCCAAAAGTAAGTGGACACCCCTGGCTTTCACTCTTTAGTTTACTTTGGGTGACTTTTTGCTGGTTTTCTTCCTCTTTCTTTCAATAAAGTTAAATCTTAATGCTGCAGATGTTTCCATCACTTTCCTGTTTCAACATGACCGAGCTCCTCCTCTGGTGCACAAAACAGATAAACAAACAGTTTTTAACTTAAAGCCAGGCTGTAAAATCTTGTGGAAAGCTAATTTTAATCATCATATCATCATACCTATCACATTATCTATGTGCATACACTATGTAGGTCTACTGTTTGTCTATTATCTGTCTCTGAGTCTTTCTATGAGTCCTCTTTCCACATTTACATTTCTTTTTACCTGCTTCTTTTCCGTCCTCTTCCTCTTAAATCTCCTTTCACTTTTCTTGTCTCCCTCTTCTACATTTCTCTTGTCCAGCATCTTCTTTTTAAATCACATTCAGTGATGAAGCAACTGAACTAAAACACACGAGGACTGTGAAGGTAAACTGACACTTAAACATGTCACACTCGCACTTCTACTTACTTTACTTCTGTTCTACTTTTAAATGAACAATCTGCATCTCCGTTACGATACCAAAGAAAGATCAAAACCATGTAAGTACAGAGATTTATCAACAGGTCTGCTGCTGCTGTATTTATACACCAGGATAGAATAGAATAGAATAGAATAGAACAGGATAGAATAGAATAGAATAGAATAGAATAGAATAGAATAGAATAGAATAGAATAGAATAGAATAGAGCATAGAAGCAGAATAGAATAGAGTGGAGCTGTGCAGTGGAGCTGTGAGTGGATGTGGACAGGCAGTCATGTTTATTCATGCATGCGTGAGCTGCAGACCTGCAAGTGACTGACTCTCTGTCTCTCTGTCTCTCTCTCTCTCACTCACACACACACACACACACACACACACACACACACACACACACACACACACACACACACACACACACACAGAAATGTATGCAGGTGCAGGAAAAGACAAACATTCACACATCTGGTCTGTCTATCACCTTGGATCAGAGAGATAGAGAAGTGTGTGTGTGTGTGTGTGTGACAGAGTAAACAACAGAAGCAGATTATTCAGTCTGACTGCTGTTGCTGCTACACGTTCTGTCGTCCTGCTGCTTTACTCGCGCTGAAACTCTCTCCGTCTCTTCTCCCGTCTAATTCTGACAGATGTGTGTTAATTGCATCATGTTGACATGAAACACCTGCAGCATCTGTTTTTATTCGGTTTTGGATTGTTGGTCAGACAAAACGTTGTAAATTTGTTATATATAAAAATGTTATATTTTACATTTCGTCTTTTATTTTGATTTTAATTTTAGTGACTAAAGAAATGACTCATCTGTCGAGGAGATAATCAGATTAATTACAAATTTGCTCTGAATTATTATTTGATCTTTACCCTCCTCTGTACCTGTCTGTCTTTGTAGCTGTCCTTACTGCATATACTGTGTGTGTGTGTGTGTGTGTGTGTGTGTGATCTAGTTAATTAATATTTCAGCCTAACCTTACAGGCATGTGCATGTGTGAGTTTATTAATTATGGCTGAAATGTGAAGCAAAGACGCTCATGAATAACAGGAGCCGCCGACGCTGCTGCCTGTCAATCAAACTGCTGCAAACGGCCAGCAGCTGGATCATCACACACACACACACACACACACACACACACACACACACACACACACACACAAACAAACTGCGGCTTCTGTTACTTTGAGTAAAACTACAGGAAGTAATTCAGATACGCAGCATCATGTGAGCTATTAACTTCATGGGACCAAACGGCAAAACAATCACATGCTGTAGCTTCTAATAACATGTATTAAACTGCAAAGACAAAGATAAATAAATATTATTACTGTTTTATTGTTCGTTGATAGTATTGATATTGCTAATAATATTAAAACTTATAGTACAATATGACTACACTAATAACGCTGATAAACACACACAAGCAGACACAGACATGCGTGGATATATACTGATACTGTACTAACACACATGTATGAACTCACTCACACTGTATATATATATGTGTGTGTGTGTGTGTGTGTGTGTGTGTGTGTGTGTGTGTGTGTGTGTGTGCAATGCATGCACCACACACACACACACACACACTCTTAAAAAGCAGCTCTCACAGAGCAGTAAATGCTCGGGGCTCCTAAATCACACATTACACGGACCTGCTCAACTTAATTTCCCTTTGATCTTTTTTTTTCCTTCAAAACAACTACAAATTACAAATTCTCTCTCTCTCTCTCACACACACACACACACACAGACTCTGGACAGAGTAAATGAAATTAATAAGGCGAACATCAGAGGCATTCTGGCTGCAGGCCTTCTCACCATCTCTGCCTCGACACGAACACGTGATTTTCCTTTTTTTTCTTCATGTTTTTATCAATTTACACTAATTGATAATCTGAACTTCCTCCACAAATAGGCTGAAGTGTTGAAAAAGGTTTTTATCCGTCTTCCTGTCACACAATGAAGTGAATTAGTAGATTTGAGCATCTCCTGTTACGATGGTTGAGGTGGAGCGAGAAGGTGTTTGTATTTGAGAAGATATGAAAGGTAAAAAACTGGAAAGTGTTCACTGAGTTTGGATCAAATAAAGAGAGTTTGCTTCTGTATTAAAATATGTCCAAATGCAACTTAAAGTGAAATGAAGTTAAAAATGACACAAATATCACTGGATGGCAACCAGAAGAGAAGACAGAAGAAAGGAAAAACTGTTGAAGGTTTGCAGACTGAAGATTGAATCAAATGTTTCTTCTGAAATTCAACTTTAGTTTCAGCAGTTTTTGTTTTAGAAGATTTAACATTGCTACTGGCAGCAGAACATCAATTGAAGTTAAGAGAAATGTCAAATAAGGCCTCAAGTGATCGTCTGCATCACAAAAATGACTTTTTTAATTGCAAAACTCTTTCGTCTTCACACACATCAAAATGCCTCCTCTCATCACAAGTAAAACACCTGTGTGATGTGAAATCAGGTAAAACTACAATCTGTGCAACAGGTTGTTTTTTTTTTTTTTTTGGATTCAGTTTTCTCACCTGTAGAATTTAAAACACACTGAAGGAGACTAATTTTCCATCAGGATGAAGGTGAAAAGTGTCTTGAGCTCCCTTAAAACCGTAAAATAAAATTAAAAACTGAACTGGAGGTGCATGTACAGTAAAGAAACAGCCGATTCCAAGTGGATTTATTCTGCCTTCGAGCAGCAGAACATGAATCAAAGCGAAGGAAGTCGATGTCCTGCGAGGCCTTGTCCCGATCGCACTCGCTGTCTCGCTTTCAATCCCGCAAAACCACCGATATGCTCCAAAAAATAAAAAAAACACACACAACACAGTGGAAACTCCCTCCTCTCCTGTTAAAACAGTCTAAAACACATCTATAGGCACCAAAATGGAGCAAAACAGCGGGTTTATTTCATGTGCGCTGCGTCTCTCCGGCGCTGCGTCTTCCTCGGGGGGGGGAAATCTCGCTGCAGTAACAAGCCCGGGCAATGCTGGAAAAGCGCCGCAGGCAACTAAGCGAACAGCAGCAAGCAGCTTTAGGCACAGGCAGGTGAAGACGGGGTGAAAGTCAAATCTTTTCACTGTAAACAAAACCCCGGGAATAAGACAAAATAAATATATGTTGTGGGAATAAAGGGGCGAGTGTGTGTGTGTGTTTGCTCTGGACTTGAGTAATTCTTTGCCGGTGCCACAGGCGGGTAGCTGTCCAATGAGGTGAGGGATTTGCAGTTTATGAGGACGGATAGACGAGGAGAGGAGGGAGTTGTTATCAGAGAGAGAGAGAGACTCTAAAGAAATAAAAAAAAATAAAAAAGATGTCATTTTCAAGACTCTTCCAGGAGGCATTTGGGAAAAAAAACGTCACGTCACACGTCGTCGCTCGGGTACATCACGTGTCAGAGACGAGTTACCGGCGGATCAACCTGAAGCGGTCGTGATAGGCGGCGAGGGATTTGCAGGTACGAGGAGTGATGTGGCGTTCGCTGACAGACTCCTGTGTGTGCTTCGGGAATCTAAAGAGAGGCCAAATGAAGAGTTCAAATGTTTACCGGGATGTCTTGTGGTGTTATTCTCTCGGCACGGCGGAGGCCCGGCGGTGACAAAAACTGATTTATAACAGAGGAGCTGCCACTAACAGTTAGAAACTACAGCAGGGTGACGTGGATGGGCTGTGAGCTGCGGCGCTGTTTAAAAAACTGCACCTGAACTTCAGTTTTTGGTTCCCTCCGGAGAAGAAAAAGAGGCCGTCTAACTCTCATTCACTCTCATTCCTGTCGCAGCAGATCCACAGTCTGCACAACACAACACCATAAGACCAAACTTTAAAGGAAACCACCAAAATAAAAAAATAAAAACACTGTGATGGAAGTTTTTCTTAAATCAGAGCAACAACATATAACATCTCTGATGATCTCTGATAATTCAGACCTGCTGCATTATGCTGGAAACAATAAAAGCTTCCATGATTATGGAGCAGATATTCAATATTTAATACAATTTTAGAAGAACTAATGTAATGCCACCTGGATTACGAGGAATAATGAGCAAACTATTAATGAAATATCTGCAAGGATGCATGAGTGTATCTGCTAAATATTCACTGTCAAACCATTTATTCAGCTTTACTACAACATTCGACTGCATGTAGATGAACACGCTGAACTGATGTTCATTGCAACAGAAGTTATTTCTCTTTTTGCAGAGAAAATCCTGTGATTTTGTCCTCTAGAGCGCGAAGGTGTGTTCAAGATAAAACGGGGCGTTAAGACACTCTTTAAGGTTGGAAAAAGATTCATGGGCCTGAAAACACCATCTCTTCCTAACATTACAAAGATGTTCTAATTTTCCTAAATTAATGCAGAAAGCAGAACAATCTCCAGAGTTAAAGTCCTGAACTCCTGAACTTTTCTGCACTTCACCCAACATAAGCTCAGGCAGTTCATGCAATTCATGCAAAGCATTTAGTAAATAAGTTTCAGGAGAAAAAAGGCAGAAAAGGAAACTCTTCATGCTTTGCTCTCCTGAAAACAAAAAGGTCATTCAGGCTTCTCCAAGATCTTTAAAATGTTAAATAACTTCAGGAATATATTGATCTTCCCTGATAAAACCATGTAAAACACCAGCATAGTGGTTCACCTGGCACACAAAGAGGCTGCGTCTGCTTCCTGTTTGATTCCTTGAAGGTAAAAGAAAAATAAAAACGGCTTCAGGTGTTATTAGCTAAAACTCATCCTGCTGATTTCTTTCAAACAAACCTCATCAAAGATTCTGACTGTTGATTTCAGTGGCAATCAGACAGATGGGCCTCGAGATCAATGCTCCTGGACTACAAACATCACATCACGACTTCAAAAGAAGATCTGTGCACCTCTCTCACACACACACACACACACACACACACACTTTCTCCCCTGTCTAAATCTATACAATCCATTATTAACATGTTTCCTGCCAGACAAAGACACAGGTAGATGATAAAAAATAGAGAAATAAAACACAAAATAAGAGAAAAGGTTAAATTATTGAATCCAGCTAGCTTTCTTTCGAAATAAAAAAAGACACACAGAGAGGGAGGGAGGGGAGGATCGTCTAGATTGTCTTTTGGAAAGAAGGTGGAAAGTAGGTTAGGAGAGAAAGGCAAGGTGAGAGAGGAAGAGCGGCATCAAAGAGAGAAAGTTGAACAAAGTCAGCGACACGCCAGGAGTCGACTCGTGCGACATGGGAGAGGAAAAAAAAACTCCACATCTGAACACATCACACCTCCGCCATGAAACCGACGCTCAGAAAGAGAAAGAGAGAGAGAGAGGAGAGGTATGAAGGTGAACTTTATGGATAGAGAGAGATGTTATTTACAAATGATTACTACGATATCTGAACGGAAAGATGTTTAAGAGTCGTCTGAATTCCCATGGCAACAAGAGAGATAGATAAGGAGGAGACAAAAGAAGAAGAAGAGGGAGGATAGAGACAAAGCAAGGAGAAGAGGAGCAGATGGAGAGAAGAGAAAGAATAAGAGGAGAGTAAATAAAAGGGATGAAAGAAAGAAAGAGGTGGAGAGAAAGCAGAAAGCAGAAGGAAGAAAGGAAAATTTAGGAGGAGAAGATGAAGGAAGATTTATGTGTTTTTTTTAGAGTCGTCATCTCTGAAGGACAGACCTCGGGCGAGTCAGCACACCTGCTGCACCTCCGATCTCTCTCTCTCTCTCTCTCTATAATAAATCCTCACTACATCTCTTTACTGATCCTTTGTTTTTGCCTTTTTCTCTCCATCTTCTTCTCACAACAACTCCTCCAAACTGAGCGACAAAACCTGGTTTTTGTTCCTGCATAAAAACATTTTTTCTCCACCCGTGTGACGTCTCTTCAGCGCACTTACCTTAACAATTCTGGTTATAACTGATGAAAATGAAGCTCGACATGACTAAAAATGAACATCTAAGTTGTAATCAATCACAAATAAAAGTATTTTCTAATCGGCATTTTATTTTGCGATCGTGTTGGCAGGAAACAGGAAATAAAACTCAACCTCCTCTCCGTTTTCAGCTGTTCACTTCAAAGTAAACACGCGTTGTTTGGGGTGATTTGCTGATGTCTGTATCGAGTAGTTTTGGTGTTTCTTCATCACAGTTCTTTTTGGGGAAATTCACCGACCGACATCCCATTTGTTCGATCGGATAATGGTAGATCTTTCTCTCCTCTAATTCCAGTAAACAAGACTCAACTGCTCCTCTTCTTCTTCTTCATTCTCTACTCCCTCCATTTTCTTTTGTCCCACAACAACACACCAAATCTTTATTCTGTTTCTGCCATTTGAATAACAGCAGCTCCCTGGTGTGTGTGTGTGTGTGTGTGTGTGTGTGTGTGTTAGAGCGATGCTGCAGTGGGCGAGCTCTCCCTGGTACATCTGTCTCTTTTAGTTTACAACCACTCTGCTTACTTACACACACACAAGGTACAAACACAAAAAACACACATCAGCAACAACAACAACACACACACACACAAAAGAATCACATGTAATCCTGTTCAGGCAGAAGATGTGTGTACAAATACACACTTTCACAGAGAAACACACACTGTAATAGAAACCCAGAGACACCTTTACATGTTCATGTATGTACACACACACACACACACACACACACACACACACAGAGCTGTAAGCAGAGTAGACAGGTGGAGTGTATATCAGGGGCCTCTGTGGCCACCCAGCTCCTCCACCATTTATCTCAATTTCACCTTCTAGACACACACACACGCATGCACTTAACATTAGAAATACACCCAGCAAAAAAGAAAACACACACACACACACAATGCACACCTAGAGACACACATACACCCACAGACATGTACAACACAAATCTAACGGACATGCACACGCACACACACACACACACACACACACGGTTAAAATCATGTATATGCGTGTGTGTTCACCTCTAACAGTGGGAGGTAATCACGGCAACAGTAATGATGCTTTGTTAGCAGAAATGTGATGAAAATAACTTTTCTTTTTATTATCATTATTATTGATTATTATTGATTCAATTCTAAATAATATCTGACTAAAACTGTTTAACTCGAGGACAAAAAGAGCATCAGCGTCTCCTTTTTCTTCACAACAACACAAATAAAATAAATAATGTATAATCAATCCCCTTCAGTGAAGGGTGTAATGTAAGCGCTTTGTATTATCTTTATTAGCAGAATCTTATATCTAACACAATTTGATATTTCAGTCCTGTTTTTAAGAGTAGTTATCGGTGTACCATGTCATCTTCCCATTTAGAGTGCAAGTTGGTGTCTGGGTGAAAATAACCTAAAACTTTGAGGTTAAACTGAACAGAGACAAGTTTAAAAAAGTTTGATCTCTTTGCCTATGGCCAACATTTGAGCCAACACAGCCGAATATCACTGTTTTATACTGCTGTTTGACTTAAATTCAGACCACACCAAATAAAAAAGGTCTCTTTTTAAAACATTTATTAGTTTCTGACTCTGGGAAAAGTGGGAAAAACAGTCAACTTCCCCACAAAATTACTGTTTCTATGAGCTCCTTCACCAAATCACACACATTTAGGCGACTCTGTGATCTTATTTTGATAAGTAAAGTAATATTTTTTTCTCTTCCTTTCACTGATCCCACTTTAAAAACCTCTAATATCGATGGATCTAATATATTTCATGTGACAAACCTTCATTTTCTTCCACTTTCACTGCAGAGTCTGAACTGTCGGGGAAATGCAATAAAAGCTCCTTCATGAGCAATTTAATCTTTTGTTTTTGGATTATTGTCGTATAGAAAAGAAGCGATGAAACACAGTAAATGCAGGTAAGTTTTACGCACACTAACCTGATATCTACCTCTACCTGACTGTGTTTAATATGACGTAACTGTCTTTGTGTATCGGTGTCGTTGTGTATCGGTTACACGACCTTCAAACTCCTCGACCGCCATTAAAACAAAAAATATGTTTGTGCAAAATGTACAGACTGATCTGGTTTCCATAATAAATGCATGATTTATTATGTAAGAAGGAAATGTTCATATTTTATCCAAAGTTTAAATTAAATGTAAATTTCAACTGAATTTTGGTCCTTGCATGTGTGTGTGTGTGTGTTTATGTGCGGCCTACACGGTGTTAAGCTCGTCCTATAATGAGCTATTAACTGCTGTCTCCTTTCAGCTCTCCGCCTGACTTCGACACAAATCCCCCCTTTATTCTCCAGTACTGTAATCCACACACACACACACACACACACACACACACACACACACACAACAACATCAACCACAATGCATCAGACCGCAGTTCACTTCCTGGTGTCAAATCCTTTCCTTCTCTCTGTTCGCTGACAAAAACCTCTGAAGAGCGAGAGGAGGAGGAGGATGACGGATTGAGAAAAAAAAAAAAGCATACGATTTAATTTTAAGGCTTTATCTTACAAAAGCTGCAATCCAGACTGCGTGAATCCACACACACACAGCTGTATTTACACATTTCACACACTAAAAACTCAAAACGCTGACGATGTGACTTGCTAACGTATCACTGAAACACACTGTGGAGGTACAGTCGCAGGTTTGAAGAAGTCGTACAATTCAAACAACAAGAATCAAAGAGAGAAGTGCTAAATAGTCTCGTGACACCAACACAAAGACTGAAGCACATAATTTTCACATCCTGCTATGCAAATAATATTAAAAAGGTACATTTACTACACTCGTCCTCAGCAGCTACTCCGATCAAAACGTCTGCATCGACTCAACCAACCTGCAAAAATGCTCAGAATATCGAGGACTAATCCTGCAGAATACTAAGATGGACGCCTGTATGACACAATTTAAAGTGACCCAGCTGTAAAGAAGCATTGATTATCTGGATCATACCGATAATATCTGCACTGAAACACGACAGGACTTTTCCTCTTCAGAGTGTGTGTTCAGAGCAGAGTGGCTGTTTGATTCCTTCATCTTCAGACAGTCCGTGAATGGTGGATTGAAACCTCTTGTAGCTGGATTCAGAACAACTCCAACAATAACTATGATAGTTAGCTGTAAAGAACAGAAACTACTATCTGATAATCGTCCGAGACAGTTAAAATTATCGGGGGGGCAAAACCTCAGGATCAACCAGAACATACTGTAGTGAGTTATAGTTGGAAATCCGTTTCGTTTTTCTGGTGATAACTGGATAATTGTGTTGAACTCCAAAATGAGTGTGTGGTTCATTTGAGCACAGCTGATTTCAACCTTCAAGATCACTGTGATGACTGTCAGGGAGGATCCATAACTGATCAATAATTAAGGCCTAAATGTGGAGTTTGCTTTGCTGCAGTTTCTTCATTGGAGCAGACAATCTGGTTTTATAGTCTCCAAAGATGAGAGGTTGACCCATCTCTCTGCTTCAGCCAGCAGCTGCTCAAATAAAGCCGTTATATATATTATATAGAAATAATGAAGACATTATTAAGCTCATCCACTGTACATAATGACCCCCACAGCATCTCCACAGAGCCTACAGACACCTGCTGATGGAAACTAACTGGAGATAAACACACAAACATCACAAGGAACAAGAGGAAACACTCTGATTTCCTGTGGTTAATTATCTCGTTATCTTGAGATGACGGCAAAAAAATAAATAAATAGCAAACATGGCTTCTCTCAGCTTCCATATTTCTGAAACTAAAGGAGAACAAAATGGGAACGTTCATCTACTCAACAAAATCTCTACTCAGTAAATTTGTCCTCACTTCAGTTTTAATGCTAAACACGTCCTCATCTTACATTCGCGAGGATCAGAAATTTTAATTCAAGCCTTTATTGATATTGAAGAGTGTCATGAAGATAAATCATTTTCCTTACATTTGAAATAACTTTATTCATGACTGACATTTAGAGATAACATTAACTGTTCTTAATGCTCTAATGACGCAAGAGCAAAATCGTCCCACCAACACGGGCTCGATTACATGAAAAGAATCATTTCAGATCAACAACAACAAAAAGCGAAACCATCCACGCCGCTCATATCCAACACAACACGCACAAAACACACACTGCTACCACTACTAGCTCTACGACTACTGCTACGAGGAGCGCACACAAACGTTACCATGGTGAGGAGGTATGCTGCTGGCCGGCCAGGTGAAGGGTCTTGGGCCGGGCGGCGGAGCAGCTGCCTGCATTAGCCGGCCGCTCCCAGTAGGGGTCACTGTGAAACACACAAAAAAACGTGAAGAGGTTCTTTAACGACAAGCCGTAAGAAACAACGAGCAGGAGAAGAAGAAGAAGAAGAAGAAAGTGAAAAAACGAGACATGATGGAAATGAATCACAAGGAGGAGAAAGCAACAGGAAAACAATCTAAAATAAAAGGAATTATACACAGCAAAATATATTTAGACAAGCAGTAAATGATCATTTGGCGACAGGAAAATGTGGAAAAAGATGAACATGTGGGCATTTTTAGCTCAGTGGACAAAAAAACCCTTCACCTTTTTAATAAGCTTCTTAAATCTTAGAAAATGTGAAAATATTTTACTAATTCAGTATGAAACTTCAAATAATGACATGAAATCCAAATCAGCAGCCGATCTTTGACTCAGCATCTCAGAGTCAGGCAGTAGAAACTCATGCTGTGCAACCAAAAATGACTCAAACCTGCACAGTTTTATTTAAATGTCTCATACACATCCAAAAGTTTTTGGAAAGATCAGACACGTCAGGCTGAATTTTGAGGAAACATGTACAAAATTTTGCACAATACAATTTTTTGCAGCTAGCCTTGGTTTGATCTGTCCATTATGAACCTGTCCCACATTAGTTAAAAGGGCCATGGAAGCTCCATATTTTACTTTTAGCACCAGAAACAAACCATCTCTCCTGTTCTGGAAACGACCTGGACCCCTTTTACAAGACACAGCTTCAAGATTAGGCAATAACTCAAGAGCCACCTCGGTCGAGATTTACTTTAATGATTGCAGGGAGCGATACCCGGTCCTGATGAGAGCACAAACTTTATAGATGTGCAACACTAAACCACCGGAGCACATCTTTAACCCCATTAGCATGCAGAAATAATGATATATCGACAAACAGACTAAGTTTCAAGGTTCAGATAATTGATTTTTATACTGTACTGAAATGAATGGAAACCAATAACTAAGCTTAAAACATCCAGAAAGCTACAGCACTTATTTAACAGTGTGTGTTTTAAAACGTAAAACAGACATGTTTGTAGTTTAGAAGATATTATCATTATTATTATTACTATTATTTCAGGTTATAATGGGCTGAGTGATGAGCTACTAAGAAGCAGAAATCAGTAAAACAGGCAGTGTAAACATCTTATAGCTGATACAGAATATATTTTAGATAAGCAACAAGCTTTAACTGCTTGTTAAAAAGGGAAACTAAAAGGTCAAACTCAATGATAAAAGTTTAGAAAGTCTGAAGTTCGATATAAATTCAACTTGGATACTTATTTTTCCAAACACACTGAAGTCCAAGAGCTCACAATCAGGAGACAAAGAGACCAAACAATAATTTACTCCTTGAATAAAACTCTTTATTTTTCTGTAAACTTGAAATAAAACATCTCGTCGGCCTGTAAAGCTGTGTGAAGAGTCTCAGGATGTACCTGCCACCGCGGCTGGTCAGCTAAAACAGCTCCTGCCTTTGGAAATATAAAAAAAAAATAAATAAATAAACCTCGAGTGGTTTTTTTTGTGAAAAGCTAAACCCTGCCAACTGGGAGTCGAAGTGACATGGAGTCAAATACAAAATACAAAGCAGCCCCAAAGTGACTGTCTATGCACACTGAATTATTTGAATTTTACACACCCACCAAAGACAGGCTGTCAAAACGCATGCCGGGATGGATTTTTCATACGGGGAGAGAGAGAGCGAGGGAGAGCCGAGGAGAATAAAAGAGAGGAGAAAGGGAAAAAAATAAATAAATAGGAGGCGGAAAGAGGGCGAGAGACACCGAGAGAGACAGGGAGGAGGAGAGAGCGAGGGAGAGGCAGTGAAGCGATGCTGGCTTGCAGGAGAACATTAGCCGCACTGTGTAGCGCACCATAAAACCATTGACATTGTCGGTCTTGCTTTGTGGACGAGTATTATTGTAAAACACAGTTTTCTGAGGCGAGCCGGCCTCTATTGTTCTTGTCAGAGGGTGAAGCGAGGGCACCGCCGGCATAACTTATTTCAGTTTTAAAGCTACGGGAGAAGGCAGAGAGAGAGAGAGTTGGGTTTCAAATTAAACCGCTGAGATGTAAGTCCAGAGATTGTATTACTTTTAGATTTGATCTCTTGATGCATGACTGGGAAACATATCGCTGCTGTCGGGGAGGAAGAAAAAAAATAAAAAACAAGATAAAAAGGAGGCAGCCATCTGCAAGAAGAGAAGCAGGTTTGTTCACGGCGAGGTCGGCGTACTTCGCTGATTATACAACAAGGTTTGTGGTTTCAAATGATCCCATCAGCTTTCAGTCCACGTTACAGAAACAAGAGTTTAAATGTTCGCTGTAACTCAAACTTAAACCTGAGTTTAACTAAACTGAATCAACAGACATCATTAAATATAACATCAGAGACTCATTTCTCTTTTGCAGGTAAAAGCTGATTGTTCTTGTTTGTGCTGAACATGAACTTTTCAAACACATATTTGTCCGTCTGTGATGCATCAATCAGTATCTTTCATGGTTTCAAAGACATTAAAGCTGCACTTATAAATCTCCTTATATAAACGACTGTATGATGTGAAAGCCAAAGAGCCTTTTTATCCTCTTTTTACCAGTCGAATTTGATTTTAACAGCACATTTACTGTTTTCAGCAAAGTCGAGCATCACGACCAATCGATCAGTTATCTGCTGGAGAAGGAAGTTCTTCCCTCCTCACTTCAAGACACTTCACCATATTTTCATAGCCATAAACAGATTATTGAGTACACGCATGGAAATATACATAAAATAAAAGATGATAAAAAGAACGTTTATTCAAATGGGTCTATCATTTTAGTGTTTTATTTCACTGAAATATACCAAATGCCACATTTAGAAATGTTTTTACATGATTTTAAATTGCACACAAGGTGTTTTTTTATATAAATATCTGTGCATATGATTGTCAAAGATTTCTCAGTCAAGTTTTGTCGACACTTTACCTTCAACACTCAACAACCTCCTGCTTTATTATTCATTCAACTAAATAAGAATTTAAGATGAAGAACAAGATTTAGTTATTTTGATGATGCATTTTATTTTGTAGTAATCTCACTGGTTAGCACCAGTGTTTTTCAAGTGCAAACCTCCTGTTTTCTCGAATCACATTAAATAGTCATTTGTATTATTGAACATCAACCTTCAGACTTGAGCCAATTATGGCACCGTTTTATCATCCTTTCCCCTTTTTCGTCCCCTTTTTCCTGTCTGTTCTCTCATTTTCCAAGTAATACTTGGAAACTACTATTACTACAGTAAAAAAAAAAAAAAAGTATTCTTTGGCATGATTAAGAAAAACTTTGTTTGGGATGCAAATTATAAGTGCTCAGGTTGTGTCAACAAATCAATCTTATATCCGATAAAAGTGCATTCAGAAAAAAACTCTGTCACTATAAACTATTTTTGAAGAAACCGTGTGAAGTTTTTGACCACAGTTAGCGTCACATACAGAGAGCTGTCTGTGTTTTTATGATTCTATTTCTACTGATTGGTGAAGGAAAAGTTTCATTCAGTAAACATAAATATAAAGAAAAAGACAGATAACAGAAGTTAAACTTAATAAAAGTTACTTCAGCTTAGAGGAAGCTAACAGAAGTTCTTAAATAAACTTTTAAGATTCAGTTAAACTTTTTAATTAAATTTTTATCACACTGTCGGCTTATTTACAATAAACTACGAGTGATATTAGTAGTAACACAATCGTAGATAAAATTATATTAAAAGAGAGAGATGTTTTTACAGTACAGTTTCACACAGTCTAATACTGATATTGTGATTACCAATATCATGACATCACTAATAACACCACTGTGACACGCAGCAGTTTTTGATCAGACAAGAAGAACAGCTCAAGTGATGTTTAAGTGATGCTCCTTTAAGTGATGTTTTTATCGAAGGCTGCTTTTCATTGGTCAGTCTCACACACACACACAGCTGACCTCTCCCTTCTGCTGTGTCTCCCATTAACAGAACAGAGACCTTTTGGTGAAATGATCTCTATCTGCAGAGCTTTACGAGAGCACCAATCACATCGCTCGTTTCTCTCGTTTTTACTCCGAAATCTTTCCCTTTTTCTTTTCTTATCTCCCTCCATCTTGTTTTCTATCTCTCTCTTCTTCTTCACTTTATTCTGGACATCACTACCTCCATCTCCTCCTCATTTTCCCTCCACTCATCTCTCTCCTGCTATTCTGCCTTTTCTTTAGATTTTAACTCCGTTTCATCCCTTCATCCTCTCTCTCTTGTCATCTCTCTTTACATGCAATTCAATTGTCTTTACACGATCCATCCTTTAATTTCCTTCCCCTCTTTCTCACATCTTTAAATCCTTCGTTCATCCTTCTCTTATCTTAACTTGTCTCTCCATCACCTCCTTTACTTCTTCATCTCTTCTCTCTCCTTATTCTTCTTTTTACAAATCACCCTTTCCCTTTCTGTCCTACATCCTTAAATCCCTTTTTTTCTCCTTTGTTTTATTCTCCATCCTTCCATCTTTCCCTCCTCACTCCATCTCTCTCTCCCTCTCTTTCTTTGTAAGCAATCTGTCCATTAGTTCCAGATTGATGCCTTCAGGTGTCATTTTAGAAAGTGGACAAGTAACTGCACTGCATCAAACACACACACAGACACTCAGAAAATCACTGTACACACAATAAATAAACAGTACAACTGTAGGCACACACCAACAACACAACTACACACACACACACACACACACACACTTGCATAATCACACACACGCACACACACACACTCTTGCACACGAGCAGAAATTCAATAACCTGAGTATAAACACAGTCGCTTTCAGCTTATGCACGCCGACACACACACACGCAAAAAAGACAGACTCACGGGTAAATGCACACCGAGATGCGCATAAGCAAGTAAACAAACTCACACACACACACACACACACGGTACAAACACACACTCCATCAGGACAAAATGGCAGTGGTGGGAGGCAGTACAATGGGTATTGCGTGGCGGGCGCCGGCAGAGCTAAATTGCAGACAGCGAAGGGGAGATCTGGGCCATTTTTCAAGGCCGACTATATATTACAAATTGGCTACCAGGGCATTGTCTTAGAATACACACACACACAGACACACACTCACAGAAACGCACAAAGTGAAAAACTAATCCTGGCTTGTCCTATTGTAGCCCACAGAGCCGCAGAAATCTGCCCTTTTCCCTCTTTTTCGACAATTTCCCTGGAATAAACCGTGTGATTGAAAATGTGTCAGGTTAGCGAGAAGCAGAGACGCCCACACACACACACACACACACATATATATATACACACACACACACACACACAGAAAATACACACACACACACACACGCTTGTCGTCCCCTGTTTACCAGCTGTAACCCCTCCGATTGTTATGAGCATGTTCAAACACTTCAAGGGCAGGGTCAAACACACACCCTGCGGTACATAAAGACACACACGCACACACATGTAACACACACTACACACTCACACACACTCTGTCCCAGCCGGTCGGGATGTTTTGGTGCAGGGTTAGCCGGTCAGTCTTGCTCCAGTGCAGCGGTTAAGCTAGAGGAGGGTTTAACTCTGAAACTAAATCCCTTCAGATGCACAACAGTGTTTCAGACGGAGGTTAAAGTGTGTGTGTTCTTAAGCCGTCTCTGAGATAAAGATCTTTGGAGGGAGGACATGTTGGAAAAAGTCTAGACATTTGGCAACTTGAGGACAATTTTAAAAAATGAAGACATACCGAGGACATTTTGGAAAGTAAAGATGTGTTTTGAAATTTTCATAAAGTGACATCAATTTACTTTTCAGACAGTGAGCGAGAGACAATTTTAATTTTAAGAAAGTTGGAGCAATTTTAAAAGTGAGCAGCTCGGTGGATCTTTTCATGTTGATTTAGGCGCCCCCGGTGGTCAAAGGTGGTAGTGTTTCAGCTAACGTCAAGTCACAACAAGACGACTTCTCCGGGACGGACCTTCAGTTGCACTGATCCAGAGGAAACCACAACAGTTTAGTCTGATGTGACGGAAACGAGAGGCAGCGTTAAGAAGAACTATTAGAAACTGACAGGAAACAGACAACCTGATGTCTGCTGGTCATCTGGTTGCTTCATACAGAGACATCAGGATTAACCGTTTATGAACCAGATATAACTGGTTCTCTATAAAGTGGTTTTAAAGACATTTCTATAGAAAATAAGGACCATTTTGAAAGTGGGTTTAGACTTACATTAAAATATAGGTATTAGCCAAGGAAATGTCTTATGTTAATCAGGTCCTCACAAGCCTATAGAGGTAAAAATCGAGTTTGTTCACCTTCGTTGTCGTACTTCTTGCTTCACTTCTCCTTATTTTTACAGAAAAATCAATAAACTTCATTGGGAGCTTGTGCATTTTGGGATCTGCAGTTACACCATAATTCAGTTTTTGTAATATGAAAAGCATAAATTACCACAAACATCTTTTTCTGTCTTATTTCAGCATGTTTTTATTTGTTATGTTTAATCTTCTGTCCTGATGCTTCTTATAAATAAACTTTTTTTTTTTTTCTCCGTGTGTGTATTGATTATTGAATCCTCTCTGGGCCGCTGTCACCTGCTCAAATAAAGGATCAGTGAGCCGGAGTTTCAACTGCAGCGAGGAAATAAGGGACAGCTGAGATTTTAAACAAAGTCTAATATTTAATGTTCGGGGAGGATTAAACCGACGGTTACCGACACGATCGGATGTAACGAGCCACTGAAGTTGCCTCGCTCCACACGAAGGTTTGCTTTCTGTGGGAAGTGACTGACACACACACACACATTTTACTACCTAAACATTACATAACAGCTAAAAAAGTCATCTCCCAAACAGCATCAGTGACCTGTTTGCTGTCATTTATGAATGAATTTAAACAAAGTTTAAACAACAGAAACATTAAAAACAGAAGCACTTGTTTTTTGTTGTAATACTATTTGTTGGTATTAACTTTGAAAGGCGATATTGTGTTATAATACACTAATCCCAAAAATGTGTTTACGGATGAATTTGGCCAATTAAGTGAAAACGTATAAAGCAACAAACATCCAGATACATGAACAAAAATCTAACAAATAATGTAAGAAAAAGGGCGAAAACTGATGCACACAAAATATTTAAATATACATTCAAATATTTTTAGAGAAGGAAACAGCATCCAAATGTTTAAGCATCATTTTTAAAACTATTTCAACTTTTGATAATGAATCTGCAGAGTTGTTTTATACTGTAGGTGAAGATGTTTGTGTGTGATGTCTCGTCATGTCTGTTAAGTTTCCATGTCTGTCATGTTTCTGTTTCCTGTTCTGGCTTGTCATGTTATTTTGAAATCCCAAACTCTCGTTCCAGGTCTCTTTACTTCCTGTCCTTGTGTGTTTCCCGCCTGCCTGTGAAATTGTCTGCCCCGCCCTGATGGTCTCCACCTGTTCCCTGTCACCTCAGGTGTGTATATATTGTCTGCGTTGCCCATGTCTTGTTGCCAGCTCAGTTTAACTCTCACTTTGTCTTTTGTCATGTTGCTTGTTGAAAATGTTGCTCTTTTTCCATTTAAATAAAGTTTTGGGAGCTTGAAGTTTGTCTTGTACACAGCTTGACGTCCACGCAACTACTCGCGTCGCGCAGAAACAACAGAATCGGCTTCAACAAAAAACCGACGCTCCTGTGAGATATGAGCAACTACAAACACTCATAATTACTCCTTTAACAGCGGCTATTGTTTTTTAATTTGTCTGTTTTATCTCAAACCTCCGCCATTCGCTGCACTGCCCATTCTCAAGTTAATCATGAGCCCGAGCATGAGAAAAAAAAAAAAAAGTGGCTCAGTTTAGTTTGCACACATTATCAGCAAATAACACGAATAAATCCAGCGCATGCAACACTTGTGCTGCTGCAGAGCGGTGCATGCGGCCGTAATGGATTCTGTCATTTGAAATGGATGAAGTTCCATTAGAGAGCGGCGCGGTCGCAGCGCTAAGTGTGATGAAGGGCGAAGCTTCAGCATCTCTCTTTTTGTTTTAACAACGACACGAAACGAAACGGAAAAAGCCGCGTCCTGTTCTGCAGCTCGACGGGAGGCTTTTCTTTTCTCTGCAGCGATGTGCAGACGGAAAACAGACAGACGGACGGACGCAAAGCAGGAAAGACTCTCTGCTCTGATTAGATCTGATAATTTTAAAAAATAAAAGAAAAACATCTCTTTTTTTATTTCAGACAACAAGGCTCTTATTCTTTTAAAGAGGCTACTTCCTGTCACTGCTGCTGTAAATCAGCACAGATATGGCCTCTTTCTCAGCGTCACCTCTTCACCTCTTCTGTCCATTCACACTTTTCTCTTCAGCGCTGCCATCCCTCCCTTTCAGTCTTAAATAAGAGGGTGACACACACAGACGACATGTTCATTAATCACCTCTTTAGCCGAACTACCGGCCCTGATTTACTGCTGATTTCTGAGCTTTCAACCTGAGGACAGCCGCCTGACGTTTACAGGTAAAACCACTCTACAGTATGTCTCTTTCTCTCTCACACACACACCTTCACACAAACACACACACACTCACAAAACATAAAAGCACAAGCTCAGGTGGCTCTGGACATGTACAAATTATGCACACACACTCAAGCGCAATAAATCTGTGCATGAAAGCATGAAGAAGCATACACACTCTCCGTCTCTCTCTCCCTCTCTCACACACACACACGGCTTTCTGTTTTCTCTATCAATTTCCTGCACATTTCTATTAGTTTTTTTTGCAGCCTCTCTTTCATTTTCTCTGTACTAACACACCTAAACACAACCTGCAGGAGCTTTTTTTGTCTCCTTGACCTCCCTCACAAAGAAAAAGACATTCATATGCGTCTCTCTCGCACATTTGTTAAGGAATTGCTCATATTTCTCACACTTGACGAGTTAATTGGAGGGGGGGGTGAGGGGGTGTAAGATTCATGACTCCTGGTCTCAAACTAAACCTGCTTTTTCAGAGTGTATCGTGAGAGATCGTCCAGGCACAGACGGCGAGAGAAGAAGTTCGGTTTGAAAAGAACATAAAACGTCTCTCCGACTCATCACCTCCGCCGCTGCAACAAAAGGAGGCAGATTTCACAGAAGGAAGATGAATCTAAAGAGCGAGCCGTCGACTTCTCCTCCACGTTGGCTCGGATTAAAGCTGTGACATCAGCACAGCCATCCCCTTTATTTTTTTTGAAGGATTTACAGAGAAACGTTTTGGAAAAGGAGCCCGGTGTTTGAACTGCTCATGGTGCATTTGATGTTTCAAGTCAGGTCTCGTCACGCGCTTGAAAAACAGCCCCTGTGAGTGGGCATGTCACCTGTGAGATAAGAGAAAACAAGCGCTCCTCATGTCTGGGCAAAAGGTTATTCTGACATTCAGGAGGAGAGAAAAGGGGAGGTAAAGGGGGGAAAAGGAAAAAGTGAAGGAGAGGAAATATCAGGAGCAACAAGGAAAAAATTATACGAGAGGAAGAATTTCAACAATCGTATGAGTTATTGCACATCAGGTCCAAACCAAAAAATGTGTGCGCTTACATTTGACAAAGGAACGGAGCTCAACAAGTAGAGACCAAAATACATTTTATTTTCACTTTGCTGAGAAATCGATGACCAAAATCACGAAACAACAAAAGTCTGAAGAGAACTGAACGATAGGCTCATTTCAGATGAACAAAACGACCATTCGCTTGCAAAAATCTGCAGAAAAACATGTTTGTGTGCAAAAATCATGAACATGAATTCAGACGTTGTGTGTATCGACATCGAGTTTCCATTTAACAGAAAATGCAGTGTTCATTAAAGATAGTTTAATATCCTTAATGATATTAGTTTAATTATTCAGATCTGACAGAACAATTAACGCCAACTTTTGATGTTTGGTCCTTTTCAATAGTCATATTTTAGTTGGTATGCAAAAACATTTAAAATCTACTATACATTCAGTCTTTTTTAAAGCTTTTAACTTTAAAATAAATGTGTGAAATCTCTCTTCTTTGTAAATATGACAGATAACGTGTCATCAAGCCAAACTCTTCACATCAGCGTCACAAAGGTTTAATCGTGTCGCGTTATTTTGACAGATTTTGTAAAAAGCTGCTTTGACTTTTTTTTTCCATTTGTTTTATTTGATAAAGCTAGTTGTTTTTTAAGACAGACGGACAGACAGAATATAAAGAGAGAGGCAGGAGGCGAAAGAAAACAAGAGAGTCTCTATTTTCTCTCTGCGCCTTACCTCTGAATCGCCAGACATCCCAGCAGGACACAGTAAACAAGAGAGAGAGAGTGTGTGTGTGTGTGAGTGAGAGAGATTCAAGCAGGTTTCACCACAGTCATTCAGAGGTAAGTCAGGATCGGCCTAAATCCCTGCTGATGACACACACACACACACACACACACACACACACTCACGCTCGTGTTGCTACCAATCAAAAGGTGAAGACACATACGACGTGCTGCAGGTGTGTCAGAGGCAGCAGGTACGTCCAGATCGGCTCTTTTGTTCTGGATCTTATAGAAAACTCTCACCGTGTTGACTTGAAGTGAAATATTTTCAATTTGTTTCAACGTCTTCAACAAACACCCGTAAAATGTAGAAAAATACACAGAAACATCAACCTGTGAAGGTACAACTGAGTTATTATTTGATTATTTGATTTAGGATTCAAAAATCAAACAGCTGGACGAGAATTTCTCAGCAACAAAGTCTGGATGGTGGACGACTGCGACAGGAAGGTTATTAGGTTATCAATTTTTTATAATGTCTTCAAGATGGTAGAGAGAAGGATGGAAATGAAGGACAAAAAGAAAAAGAAAGAAGGAAAGATGACGGACGGAGAGTCTGTGGGTGATTCAGTAAATCCTGCAGAGTCAGATCACAGCTCCGTCTGCCAACCTTCATCTACCAATCTCTCTCTCTCTTTCCTCTCTCTCCTTCATTTTTTCCTCTCGTCTGGTCTCTCTCTCTCTTTTCCTTTTCCTCTCTTTTTCTATAGCTTGATCGCTTGTTCTCTCTTTCTCTCTGAGCTCCAAATCTCTCTCTCACTCTCTCTGTCACACATCACTGTTCACACAGATCCTCTGGCAACTCACAATACTCACACACACACACTCAAGAAACACACAGATACACACACATAAGTACTCATCCACATGGACATAGACTTTCTCTCTTGCACACACACACACACACACACACACACACACACACACACACACACACACGGTCAGTCGCGTTGAGTGACAGGCTGGGCAGCTCTTTGACATTCACAGTGTGTCAGTATGAAAACAGAGAGAGGATGAGGGGCTTCAGCTGGAGAATAGAGCTGCTTTTACTCCTACACACACACACACACACACACACACACACACACACACTTAAAGCATTATCCAAACTGCTGATGATACCACACACAATCCCCCCTCAGTTTAGATTTGCATTTCAGCGGCCTTTTATTGACGCCGTCTTTACTTCACATTGAGGCGTCTGCTGGAAAAAACTGAACAAATAAGTTCTGACCACGAGCGAGGCTGAACGTCGCTCAACTTTTTGAAAAAGGAGAGTCTGTTTGCAAACGAGTGACATCTTTTATACAGCATTTTCCTTTTAGCCTCCTTCAATCTTAAGTCAGCCTTTAAAGTCATGTGTTGCTGATTTAAGGTGAGCAAAAATGACGAAAACAAAGAGCACACACCTCAAACATGACGACTATTTTCACCATCATACAGATTTAGTTTCATGTTTTGCAGAAACAAACACAAAATAAACGCATGTCGAGTAAAAAACTGGACAACACACTCACATCAACACACAGAAGTTCATCCGAATGAGCCTGCAGGTCACCGAGATCCACGCAGAAATAATCTCAGAGTGATTTTTGGGGAAACACTCAGCAGGAAGGTGAGATATTTTAGTTTGTGGCTGAAACTCCCAGCACGTTTCGAGTTTTGTTCTCACGGAGAGCAGACTGCAGCTGCTTTAACCTTGCTAAGAGCCCATTTAAATAACACTAAAGAGACGTCTGGCAGATAAAATCGTTTGGCTTAATGTGAAACCACCCAGTTCAGCGCCGCTCGTTTTAACACCAGCTGATAAAGAAGAAGGACAGATTTGTCTTTCCCTTTCTCTCCGTCCGTCTCCGTTCATATCTGTGTTAATACAGTTATCTGAGAGTGTGTGTGTGTGTTTAAAATGATGGATAGAGTGATGCTCCTCGTTAATAATTCACCGGGGTGTCGCCTGCGGTCGCCGTGCCCTTCACGTCTCAGCCAATCAGAGGCATGTATCCTGCCCTCTGATTGGAGGAAACGTGGGAAAGAGCGTGCCTGTTATGCAAACCAGATAGAAAATATTATTGCATCTTAACCTTTATCCCTCAATCTCTCTATTTTCCACCCGTCTGTTGTTTCTGAGTCATCTAAAAGATGAGGAAGTCAAAACAAGAGTTTTAAAAATCCAAATTTTCCTCTCACTGTCATCTGTTTTCCACCATCGTTCAGTTATTTGCACTTTTATATCCTCTCCATCTCCCCATCTTTTCCCTTTTTTTTTTTTATTTGTCTCCGTCTCTTTCCCTCCCTACATCTCCTGATCCTTCAGAGTCAAGGAGAAGTGAAAAACATCGTCTCCATCCAGACGTCAACTTGTTGAAAAGGGAATAAATCTTGGACTGAAGTTTCGGGGGCAAACATCGAGGAAGCCGACATCTGAGTGCCGGATTGAAGTCCAAGTTGAAGGGCGAAAACTAAATCGTGGTTTAAAAGATACAAAGAAAGTCATAGTGTGTGTTATTTTGGGGAGAAGAGAGACGGGGGTGACTTTCCTTTGTCAAGCCGACTTTTGAAACAGTGATTTTGGGGGGATAGAGACATTTTAAAAGCATACAAATCCACAGAGAGATGTGGAGAGAGATGGGAATTTTCACTGAACCGAAAGAAAAAGTTGGAAAAACAAGCAAGTGCGGTGGCGTGTCCTTTGTTTCCGTCAGGTTAAACCGTCGCACTGCAGCTGGATGACGCAGCTGATGTTGAAGATTATTAATAATCTCCAACACGATCATCTAAACTAAGATTTATAAAAGAGGAAACCACGAGAAGATGCTTCCTTTTTATTCTCATTGTGAACATCTTACTTTTTACCAGAAGGTTTGTTTGTACGAGGTTTTCAGATGCTTTGTGACGGAAACAGCTTCATTTAGATCATCCAGAAAATATACTCACGACTTCTCACAGCTCTGTTGCTCTCATTTTCACCAAAATCAAGACAAATCATCAACAAAATCATAAAATAATGTCAACACATGATGTTGATCCAAAACTGAGTATAACAATATAAAATATATCCAATTATGACTAGCTTAAATTCACAGAATACCGCAAATATTATCAGACGTTTTACTCAATTTAAACCTGCACTGAGCATCCACGTAATTGTATTATTTTTTATCTTATTAATTAAACTGTGCTGGTCAATTAGCAGATAAAAAATGTAAACGCTTTGTCCGCGAGACTGCAGGCGGTTTGCCGGCGTAAATACTGACAGCGAAGCGAGCGCGGTTAGAGCGAGATAATGATCAGATGTACGAGACGGGCAGAAAGACAGGACGAGAGAAAACAAAAGGAAAATAATTCAACACGAGTCGGTTCAGGTACATTTACAATTTGTGTGTGTGTGTGTGTGAGGAAGTACTGAGGTGTGTGTTCAGGGGTGCATTTCATTTCGTCGTGATGTATATCTGTGTATTTATTTAGCTGTGCGTTTCAGAGACACAGAGGCAGAGTGCCCTGAGTCTCCATTACAAGGACAATATTTCCTGTCATATCTGATTTGCAGCGAGCAGAAGAGGAGGAGGAGGAGGAGGAGGAGATGACAGAGGAGCAGCAGAGCACACGATGCAGAGAAAAAAACATTTAAAGGAACAAAAAGATTCACCAAACACATGAAGCCGGTTAAAGGTAAAATCTCTCACACATCATTATTTTCAATTCTGCCTCCTGACGAGGACTTCACGTGACATAATAATATATATAACACATATATAACAATAACATATAATATTTATTATGTTTGTTGTGGACCTGATGGAAAAGCTGACTGTGATTCGATCATGAGTTCAGCATTATCGCGACAACATTTGTCTCCTTTAACGTGCTAATTTTTTTCTCGATTCATTGTTTGAAGTATAAAACATAAGAAAACAGTGAAGGATGTCGGTCACCTTGTCTCATAATCGCTCATTTTCACATTTCTGCAGCATGAACAGGTGAAGCATGCTAACCTTTGCTTCAAAAGATACTTAACTTATTAAAAAACTATCAAAATGGCTGCCAAAATCTTTTTTATTTTTATTAAAGCAACATGTCGACAGTTTGTTTGGCTGCACTGTAAACAGATACTTCTTCTTCTGCTGCTGCATTATTAAAACACTATGTGATTTTGTGTAAAGATGTGTTTGCTGTCATCACATTTTTATCTTTGTAAAAGTATTAAAATGCACTCCCAGTTAGCAAAAGTTACCAGAGTCTCAAAATCAATCAGCGCTGAAATCTGAAGGATCATCCATCTTTTATTCACAAATCTAAGTAACATAAACTATAGTACAAAAAGTCTTAATTGTTTTTCAGTGTTTTTAATCAGAAACATTAAAGATTTGATTGGGTTTACTATCTGACACTGTTTTTATATTTAGAGGAGAAAAAAGGAGGGATGAGAGCAGAAGAGGGAGATGCAAAGGTTCAAAACTGCTGTCGTCCTCTGGTACTCGAATCTGAGCTTCTCAAATCAGCTCAAGGAGGCGTCAGCATTATAATTACCAATAATGTGTGTGTGTGTGTGTGTGTGTGTGTGTGTGTGTGTGTGTGTTTTGCAGCCAATCACAGTCTTAATTTCTGGTGAAAAGAGAAAGAGACACTGATGTCATGGATCAGAGCCAAGACGCTGCTCAGCAATTACACAGCAACACACACACAGAAAGAGATACTGTATACTGTACACACACACACAAACACACACGCACACACACACTCTACATAGATTATGCATGTATTTATGCATAGCTGGATTTATTTATGCATGTCAGTCAAAAAACGGTGTGTGTTCGCGGTGGATGAGTGTGTCGGTGTTCTCTCTGCTCGACCAAATCATGTTATCTGATCCACAAATCAACTTCTCTTTGATAGAAATCATCCACATCTACGAGCAAAGTGTGTAAGTGTGTGTGTGTGTGAAATCCGAAGGCTGTGTATTAAAGGAGGGGATGTGGGAAAAGAAACGACAAGAGGAGGAAGAAAAGAGGAAGAAGAAGCGACAGAGGTTTTTCTTTTTGGCGACATTCCTTTTATCTTCTCTGTTCGCCTTTTTACTAATCACCACCTCATCTTCTCTTTTCTTTCTTCCTTTTCCCAATACTTTCTTCCTTTTCACTTCTTTTCTTTCCTCATCCCTTCCTCTCATTATCTCTTCATATTTTACTCTCCTCTCCTCCCTCCTGGTTTTCCCTGTAACTTTTTTTTCTTGTTATTCCCTCCTCTCCTCTCCTCTCCTCTAATCATCCTCTCGTCCTTTCACTTCCATGGTAACGGACAGTCAATGAAAAAGGCATTCAGTAACCAAGGAAACTTAACACAGTCTCTCTCTCTCTCTCTCTCTGTGTGTGTGTGTGTGTGTGTGTTTTCAGTCTCCATGGGAAATGTGAATGGTGGCTGGCATGGCAGAGACAGAGGAGTGCTAATGGACACCATGAATGAAAGAAAGAAAGAGAGAGACCCTCCAGAAAACACAAACTTACATAATACTGCTTTTTCTATTTCTAATAAAAACTGTAAAGAAATATTAAAAAAGCAGAACTTCAGAATATCTGGTCACAATTTGTTTATTTGTTCTTTGATGACAAGTTTCTGATTTAAAAGCAGATTTCCATTTTTCTTTTTGACTGCTAAGCCAACGAATCTGCTCTGTAAACACAAAAGTGGATAAATATATATGATGTTGCATAAAGCTGCAGCTGCTCCACCCGCTGTGTTCGTTTTCCTGGTAAAGTCTCCTTATTATCGACCATTAACACACGCCTCATCCTGCACATAACCACATAAATATTTAGCAGGAAACAGTGCTAGCTGCCTCATAAACTTCTCACCTGCAGTAACTTAAAAAGTAGGTTTGGGTGAAATAATCGACTCTACGATGTCAGAGCAGCTGCAAGAGACAAAAGAAATCAAACCACCGCGGCTTTTTTAAAAGACGATGATGTTTGGACACACTGATGGAGAAAAGTAAAGCATGGAGAGAAATCTGAAAGTGATGATCGAGGACAGATTAAACATCATGTATGCTGACGGATGTCGGTGTGGTCTTTAGTCTTTCGTACCATCATACACTGTTAATAAGATCATCTGTGACTCGCTGATTGCAGACGAACAATGAAATGAAACCGACCAAATGATTTGTCAAGTATTTTATCAGCATTGGCATCAAAACATTTTAAAAGAACAACAAATCCTTCTGCACAGCGTGTTTTACTTTTATTCATTTAAAGTTTAACAGCAAAGGATCTCACTGAACTGGATTGAAAGTGAAGAGAAACAGAAGAGACAGAAAGAAATAATTATAAAGCTATGACATGTAAAGAAGAATAGAAAAGGAGGATGAGAGGAAAAAACAAAAAGCAAGCACTATAGATGCAGTAAAAAATAAAACAGCGAGAAAACGTTGACCTCTTTCTTAAATCTTTGACCTCTGCTGGTGTTTGATTAAGCATCTTTTCTCTGCACCTCAGTAATAATATACACAACAGGCTCAGCTGAGCTGTGAAAATGTAAAATGAAATGGAAAAAAAAAAAAAATCAGCTGCCTTTTTTTCCCCCCTTACTGTAAATAATCACAGCAATGTGGCAACAGCATGTTCTGCAGATAAAATTTACAGAAAACAGCACAGCTGAACTTCAAAGTGCGACACAAACACAGAAGGAGGAGGGGGAGGAGAAATAAAGAGAAAAATGAAAGAGAGAAAGGTATAGAGAGAGGAGAAGACAGATAGATAAAGAAAGAGAGGGAACATATTGCCACTGTGTCAATACAATATATATGCTAATCACGCCTTTAGTATATGTGTGAATTTCATTACACATAAAGGGCTAAAACAGTTGCAACGAAAAAACAGCGTGAAGTCCTAAAATCAACGACTGTCAAGGTCATTTACAGCAGAGCAGGAGTCAGAAACACCCGACAGGAGGAAGATAAAACCAAAAATACACTTTAATAATGTGTTAACTTTAATGGAACAAGAGTGCAAATGATACTCAGCAAAACACAAATAATGTGTTTGACATGTTCAGTACTTAGATTCAGAGGCCTGTGAGGCTAAAACGTTAAAAGATGTAAACGTTAAAAAATTTTAAGTCATACAACTGCAAAAAAATATCATATTTCATAGGCTATGCAAAAAAAGGAAGAAAAGAACAAAGAAATAAAGGGATCCTCAGCAGCAGTGGTAGGACACCCCTCAGTTTACAGCACACGTTGTTGTTGTTGACGTGTTAAAAATCAACACGTCAACAACGCTTTGCATGCGTGTCGTCAATGTGTTGTTGACGTGTTGTTGACGTGTCTTTAACGTGTTGAAAGTCACGTGTATTTGGAGTTCATGGCTTGCCGAAAGATGATCACATCCACTGAGAATCTTTTTATTTATTTAATTTTGCTCAAAAGAAATAGTACAAAAAAATAATAAAACAAAAGCAATTTTTCATCTCCAGTCATGAGATATTAAAGACTCTTAATCTGAAAGGTTAAAGGGAAGCTGGATGTTTGTGGTATAACAGAGAAAAAAATAATTTCAGTGTGTTTTTTTCAGATTTGTATAAGCACAATGAGGTTTTTACGAATCTGAAACTGGATTTTAGGAGCAGATTTTTGTTCCAGAAATCAGGTGAGAACAGTTTGGTTTAATTTAGCAGCTGACGTTCAGTTTACAGGTAAAACTGTTTAAATTATCCGGTTAACTTCAGGTTTGGTCATGTTTTAATGGCAGAGAAACGTCTCTCCGCTCAGCTGACGGCTTCTCTTCCTCTCAATTAAAACTACTTCTCTTGTGTTTTCTTCTCTAAACTGAATTTCTCACCAGGTGAGAAGATGGTGGCTAATCAGCGCTGCGTCCTACCTGCCTGCACACTCTGACAGCTGACACACACACACACATTTCCACATGCACACAAGTTGAAACCAAAGTACACACTGGCATGTATATGTTCAGCCACACACACACACACACACACAGTATGGATATACGGCATAAACAGTCGGCTAATTCATATGTATGTGTTGTGTGTGTGTGTCCAGTAAGACAGCTCACAGCCATGAACTGTCAGTGTCAGGGTTTTTTTTGTGTGTGTGTGTGTGTGTGTGTGTGTAGATGAAATGTCAATGTGTGTGTGTGTGTGTGTGTGTGTGTGTGTGTGTGTGTGTGTGTGTGTGTGTGTGTGTGTGTGTGTGTGTGTGCGTATTTCCATTAGAAGAACTCAACAGCTCACTACATCACCGTCTACCTTCTCTCTAAATGTCGGACCGCTTCCTCTTTACATCTCTTTCACTTTCTCTCTTCACATTTATTTACTTCTCTCATCCTCTGTTCATTATATTCATCTTTTTCGCACATTTATTCATAAAAATATCAAATTTAAGCACCTAAGAGGAACGTGAAAATAAAAGGATGCAATATTGTTTTAATTACTGTCATTTTCACAACATGAAAGCCTCTCTGCATGCTGGGAAACGTACATTAATCAGAGTGGAGGGTGGAGACGTGATGTTTTTCTTACTAAAAACGGTTTAAATAACTGTGTGATGTAAAATAAGTCGCTCATAATGCTTTTACAAACATATGTGGAGCCACTCATTGAGTCTTGTGAGCTTTTTAGCCTCTTTGAGCTCATCGTTTTTCATTTTACGTCCTGCAGATTCACCGTTTTGAGGCGACTGATGGTGTCATCGAGCAGCAAACAGACAAAGTTAGAGACGAGATGCTTCAGAAGGACGAACATTTAGCTGCTGAAGAGTCAGATATTCTCATCAGGAGTTAGTGGAAGCCAAACCAGATCAAAACAAAAGGTGAATATTCGACTTTGACATCCTAAAAAAATCATCATACAGCTTTAAAGATATGTTGGATTTCTTCTTTGGGTGTCCATTTTAATGACTTTTAGCTTAAGTTGGCTTGTGTAGTTTAATTTGTTGTTCAACCAAATGATTTGATGAGGTGCGATTAAATCCCAACCTAAAATGTGGATCACGTGTGAGTAACGTCGACACATCGACACACTCTGAACGCTGTTTGTTTCATCAGATTTTCATATTTTTGAAAAATGTAGAAGAGTTTAAAGATTAAATCCCAAAAATGGAGAGAAAAAGATGTTTTTTTAAATGTATCTGCATTATAGTGTGACGTGGCCTGTGTGTATTTATGTGTCTGTAGGTGTGTATTTGTGTGTCTATAGGTGTGTGTGTGTGTGTGTGTGAGCCTCCAGCCTTTGTGTCTCATCGCCAGTTGAGTGGGAGCGTCAGACCACATACAGGGCAATTATTCCTGAAAAGAATTACTGCAGGGGCATTTAGCTTCTCTTTCTCATTCCTCTACACACACACACACACACACACACAAAGAAACAAACCGACACACACACACAGACACACAGAAATAAAGACACAAACATAAATTCGCAGACAAACCGTGGATCGCCTGCATATGCAGTCACACACATAGACAATAAATACAAACACATACTGACACACACACACTCTCAGAAAATCACAGCCAGACTGACACACACATACACACACACACACACGTCTATGCAGGAAGACGGCGATGTGGCGGCGCATCGAGGAAGCGTGGCCGATCGGCATTAATATTTATGGGCTGCTTTGCAAAGAGAGAAACATTGATAAGCTGCAGTTTTGAATATTAACGCTGACTTTATTTAAAAAAATGCATTAAAGCAAAATATTCTGGTCAAATTAAAGAAAGAGAGACAGAGAGAGAGCAGTGTGGGCGAGCTACATAGACTGGAAGCAGGAGAGAGAGACAGAAAGTGTTGCTGAAGATTTATAAAGAAAGAAAGAGGAAAGATTTGTGTTCAAACTGTGATTTATAGGATGTGAACTTCAGAGTCTCGTTATTCGCTTTATTTCAGACACTGAGATGTTCATGAAACCGCTGTCAGCATGTGGGAAGTTATTAAGACACTTATCAATGTTTAAAATAGACAAAATCTTTCGAATAAACACACATGTTCTTGTTTTATTTAGAATAATATCTTAATGAACGATGATGCATCTTTAAGTTTGGGACTGTAAGTTTTACTTTGACATCAAGATCGTCCCAAACCTATAAACTTCAGTGTCACTACGCTCGGGTGTTTTTCACCAAGAAGATAAAAGATGAAGCGAAACATCTTTTTAGTCTTTCAGCATCGTGAATCTCTCTTTATTTTGGACCTTATAGAAGACGCCGACTTAAATCTGCGAGTCCTTATTCAGCTTTTAATTTCAGCTCATTGGGAGCACACAAATAACGACAAAAACCCAAACACAGCTTCATCCTGCTGAGTTTAAGTGAAAGATTCAGCCGTATTTGCATAAAAGCTGATTCATCCGATCACGACCTCGTCAGACAGCGGCTCTAATGAACTTCGTCAGTCACTTATTGGTTATTTTGGCATTTCTGTGCGGATGCAAAGTCTAATGACGAAGCCTCGGAGTGACAAGAGAGAAAAAAATAATATTTTGAGGCCGCGTTTTACTGCATCGACTCTAAAGACCACCCTTAATTAAGCACTTAATTCACTTTTACTAACAATAATAAACGAGTGTTGTCAACATCTTAATAAGTCACCTTCAAGCTAAAGTAAAGCTTAATAAAGCGTCTCCATCCATAGCTATCACCGACGACACGTTCCTTAACCAGAATTACTCTTTACACTCTCAGATCTCTTAACTTCACATTACGTGGTTGTTGGACGTGATGTGTTTAAATTACGTGACACCGCCGTTTAATAAGGTTCTGGTCATTTGACGTATTTCCAATGCAAAGTGTATATCGGAGAAGGAAAAAGCCTTTCTGTGGTTAACGTTGTGAATCAGTCATACTTCAGTTAAAACAGTCGCAGTCTTGTTGGGTTCAGGCACCAAAAGAACTTGGTTCTGTTTAGGTAAAGATTCAAACGGGAAGAGATTTTGACTTTTGGTTTCATACAGGACATGAACTCTGGTCTTTGGTGAATCTTCTGATCCATTCATCCACCCCGACCAGCCTCCTGGGCGGACTGTGACGCTCTTTTTACCGCTGAAAGATGAAAAATTGTGGTGAAAGACACCAACAGCTGAAATATATTAGTTTGAAAGTCATGCCACCTCCATGCAATGTGATAAGAGGTTCATCACTTCATGTATTTTTGAGAGATAAGCCTAAATAAAAATGATTTGCATCTCATCTCACATGCGATAACATTTCAAACGTTCAGTGGCCTCAACATATACATCCAGTTCCTCCATACCAAATAACTGTGTGTGTGTAAATTTATGCTTCATATAGTGGCCTCAAACAAGTAGCATGTACGCTACTTTCTGCTAACAATCCCACAATGCAATGCGTTACACATTATAGATAAAGCTGTCAATGATGAGTGTCTAAAATCTCGATTTACTGCTCAACTGACTAATGGGTGTCTGTTACACAAGCTACAGCAAATGAGTGAGGTACATATTTTGTACATACACACACACACACACACACTCTCAGCAGGACAGATATAAAGATTTGCAACAGTGAAAGTCACTGTACTGCTCCCTCTGTCATCCATTAGAGCATTACACATATTATACTGTTCTCTGTACAGCCAAACAAATGCTGCACGCACACTGCACACGCACACACACACACACACACACACACACAGCTCTAACACACACACACACACACACACACACACACACGCACACAGAGCCTCTAACACACACACACACATGTCACAATGTCCTGAGTGCAGGATCAAGACGTTCTCTCTTGGCTGAGTGCCTGGATGAGACGAGGCGGAGAGGCGGCCGCACACACAGACATATACACAAATTGCTCCATGACCTTGTCTGAATGCCGAACGCTAAATACTGGCAGAAATAATAAGAGAGAAAGAGGAGGAGGAGGAGGAGACAGAGAGACGAGGGGAGACATTGAAGAAAAAAACACAGACGATGAAGAAAAGTGAAATGAGAGGAAGCGTTGGCAGAAGAAGAGGACGAGGAAACATGAAAGGAAGGGAAGAAAGAGACGGGAGAGATGAAGGAGGAGGGGAGTAAATATGGAAAATAAAACCAAGACTTTAGAGACGAAAAGAGAGAAGGCAAAGTTGAAGTTTGTTTATAGAAATGACGAGAACTGATGAATGATAATCTGTCAGGTGAGGAGGGAGGAAGGAGAGAGCTGGCAGGAGGAAAGGATGGAAAAAAAAGAGGATGAAAGGATGAAGCAGGATGATGACGGGAAGATGACATGAGAGAGAGGGGAAAGCTGCAGGACTATAAAAACCAAAAGGTAAAAAAACAAATGAAATTACAGAAAAAAAAAAGGGAAAAGAAAGAAAGTTCAAATTTTCCATCTGCAGTTTGTTCACCGTTTCTTATTCATATTTACACCTGAGTGTTTGTGTGCATCCATAAAAGGGGAATCGCTCTAACCTCCCTCCCCTCCTCCACCTCCTCCGGGCGATTACAGCGCTCACTTGTTGGGAGACGCCGGCTGTTGTGTGGTGAACAAGTCTCTCCTCTATCAGCGGGCCCCCGTTGTCCGGAGCGCTGCGCTGATTTTCATTAGCGAGCGATAGCGGCCTCGCACAAATCAAAAAAAAAAAAAAAAGTCAAGGCGCTCGGGGGCGCCAAGCGACACGCTCCTTTAATTTCCTGTTGTGGGAGACTGAAGGATTGTGGGGCAGCGGTGAGAAACAGGAAACACGATAAAGCCGCCACGTGGCCGCCTTCGGAGGTGGAGGGTGTGTATGTGGACATGTGAGTGAATTAGTTTTGTGAGAGTGTGTGTGTGACAGTGATCAGGTGACATCAGAGGTCACGCTGAGAAATTGTTGGGTTTTTTTTCCTCCTTGTGTTTCATAAGAAAGTCGTGCAGCCATGATGGATCTCTGACCTGCCGCTGTACGCTGCGTTTACCTCTCTCCATCACATGTTTCCATGGCAACGCTCCTACGCACTATTAGTGGATGGGGCGGCGGGATGGAGGGAGGAGAGTTGTTCTGGGAATTATCATCAGACATCTCTGAGACCACAGATTAATGTATTATAATGTGAAACTGCATCGACCCTCGTAGAGAAAATCTCCTTTTTTTTTGTAGCTGTGCAGATTTTCATTAACGGCCTCCGGAGGATTATTGTGCTCGTGCAGTTTCTGTCCTCCGCTCAGGTTAACAGGCTCGAATAATGTGAGCGAGAGCACAAAAAAGTCCCCAAACCTCCACTCACACACACATTAAAGCTGCTCTTTGTTGCTTTTTTTTCTCATTAAATTTGGTCGCATTCACAGTAAAATGTTTTTTATGGGTGCATTTTGAAGTTTCTGGATTAAAACTCTTCGCAGTGAGCTGGAGCCACAGATACCTTCTATACATCTGCACAAATACATGCAAAGAGACACATCTGAAGAGTAAATTCAACTTGTTTCCAATACTTTTACTAGTTTCATGGTACTTTTTTACCGATCATGATAAAGCTGAAGATACCACACACAACCATCAGAATATCCTGCTACTTTCTTTGTAGGGGACATTAGAATAAAAGTTATTCTGTAATAGTTTTTAATTTAACATCCAATTTGTCACCAATAATCAACCTTCAAGTTCAGATAAAGTTCAGCTTCATACAGTTGAATTATTTCATATTCTGCAGGTGTTTTAAGCTTTCAGAGTTTCATGTGTGTGTCCTCAAACACTGAGTGAAAACATAAAAGCTTTTTATAAAGAGAAGCAAAATTAAGAGGCTCCAGGTGAGAGATGGTTCGTTAGAGCTTAAAGAAAATTGACGTTTTCTAACAAAATCAAGAGCACCAAAGGACAGAAATATACAGAAAAGTTAGCAAAGATAACCACAATGTAAACAGAAATGTATGTTTGAAATATAAAAAAATCCAGATACGTGTGATGTTTTTGTCTCTTGGTTCCCTTTCAAAGTAAAAGTCTCTGAACATTAACGAGGTGCTGAACGTTTAAAGACAACCCTTCAGCTGATCACGGAGGACGTTGGCTTCGTGTTTTATATTCATGTTGTGGAGCAAAATAACTTTATCATTGTTCAGTTCACAAAATCAAAGGACTACACTTTCACCTGCCTTTGTTCTTTTGTGGGAACATTAAGTCAAAGTCTCTCCAAAGGTGACCTTCATCCTGAAACTTACACAAGGTGGGTTGTGTTTGAAAAAAGGTCACAGGATCAGCGAAAGCAGCAGGTATAATCTTCTGGTGAGGGGGCAATGTAAACAGAAATGTATGTTTGAAATATAAAAAAATCCAGATACGTGTGTTAATGTTTTTGTCTCTTGGTTCCCTTTGACAAAGTAAGAAGTCTCTGAACATTAACGAGGTGCTGAACGTCTCTCTCTGTGTTAAAGACCCTTCAGCTTCGACTTCACCACAGCAGGAGGCTCAACTGGCTGTGTTTTATTTATTCAGTTTTGTTGAAGAAAAACCAACGAGCAGGTCCACCGAGGAGCAAAATAACTTTATATTGTTCTTCTATCATGACTACACTTTCACCTGCCTTTGTTCTTTTGTGGAAAAACACACACACACAAGAGGAGTTTCACATTAAGTCAAAGTCTCTCCAATATATAAATATCTGAGGAAAAACACACACACACACACACACACACACACACACACACACACGTCAGAAGGACCTTCATCCTGAAACTTACACAGAGAAGGTGGGTTGTGTTTGAAACTCATGCAGGAGGTGGTCACAGGTATCATCATGCGAAATACAGCAGGTTTATCTTCTACACACACACACACACACACACACACACACACACACACACACACACACACACAGTGAATACACACACACACACACACACACACACACACACACAACAGCAATAATTTAAATATAAGTTAATCTGACAGAAGAAGCTGTTGAGACGTCTCTCTCTGTGTTAAAGTGTTCGACTTCACCACAAAAAGTGAGCGTTCTGAGCTCAAATTTAACTGTTTAAGGCGTGTGTGTGTGTGTGTGTGAAGAAAAACCAACAGCAGTCCACCAGGAGCATATGTGTGTGTGTGTGTGTCAAATTTAAGCTGTGTGTGTGTGTTTAAATCAGGCTGTAATGAAGAAAAACCAACGAGCAGGTTGACTTCCACCGAGGAGAACAATTATACAATATACAGAAAAATATGTTTGTTTTTGTTCAGTTTCACTAAAATCAATATATAAATACACACAGCTAAAGACTGAAAACACACACACACACACACACATATAAATACACACACACACACACACACACTCAGAAGGACACATGCAGACAGACAGAAGACAGATGTAACTCATGCAGGAGGTGGTATCAGCATGTAAAATCCATTATCAGCACAGTAACACACACACACACACACACACACACACACACACACACAGATTCAGACTGCTCATCACAGCTCTGGGAGACGAGTACACACACACATACACACACAGCTAGCACAGAGACACAGTAACATGCCAAAGCTGCACAAAAGCTGCAAATACATGCCACACACAGCAGCATGACACATGCATGTTGCACAGGCAGTGTGTGTGTGTGTGTGTGTCAGTAAAAGACAGCCATGCTAATGGACTATGCTCAAATGGCTAGGCTGCAGAAGAAGCTCATCAGACAGCATCTTGACACATAAGTGAAGGCAAGAACTGCAACAGCAGAGAGACAGCATAATTTATAAGGAGAGAGGAGAAGAGCCTGAGGTTGAAAGAAGAGAGAGGAGCTCACACACACACACACACACACACACAGGAAAAAAGACATGCCTTATGCAGAAGAACACACAGCTATCTGTCATATTCAGCCGCACACCTGGATCTCTGTGTGTGTGTGTGTGTGTGTGTGTTGACATTAGTTTTTCCCAGACCAACTTACTTCCAGACAAATATATCAACACAAAACACATCCTGTGAACTATCCCTGATGAAAGAGAGGGAGGAGAAGAAACTTTAAAGCGGGAAAAGAAAAATGTGGAGATGAAAAAAAAAAAAGAAAGTCAAGAGAGAAGAAAGTGGAAAAATTACTACAAGTTGATAAAGAGAGAGAGAGGAAGAGGATCTTTTAAATTTCCCTTCTTTTCCTTAATCTTAGTCTTTCTTCTCCAAACTAACCCAAAATCTCTCCTTTCCTCCGTCAGCTTCCTTTTTTAATCCCGTTCTCACTTTCTCTTTTTATCCTCACTTCCCAAATCCTTTTTTCACCTCTTCCTTTTCTTTCTTTGCATCCTTCTCCTTTGTTTCCCTGCAACCCTGAATCACTCCTTTCCTTTCCTTCCTCTTTAAAGTTTGCTGTCCACTTCTTCTCCTCTCTCCTTCACCTTTTCCAATCCATTGAATCACACCTCCTGTCTTCCTGCTTCTCCTCTTTTTCCTCTCCATCTCGAATTCCTCTCTCTCTCTTTACCTCTCGTTATCTTTCCTTTCTCCGTCTTTGTTTCCTCATTTTCACCCCTTAAATCCCTCCTTTTCCTCCACTCCCTCGCTCTTCTAACTCTTTAACACACTCGTCAAACTCGGCTCGTTACAAAACGAAGTCAAAGCCGGCACAAAAGATGACAGCGAGCTGAAGGGAGGGGGGCACCCAAAGGTGGCAGGTGTAAGAGAAAGAGAGAGAGAGAAAGAAAAGGTGGTGGGGGTGTTGGTGAAGAAAACGAGGGAGGTAAAGGAGGAGGAGGAAGTTATGCTGGGAGGCAGAGTAGTAAATTGTTCCATTTTTGCAGGTAATCTAAATGCTAACTAGAGGCAACTTATCACCAGAATGGATTTCCGACCATCTGTTCAAATAACAGGGGATTTGTCCGGTGGCAAGCGCAAGAATGGGATGATGGCGGGAAGATTAGGCGGCGGTGACGGCGACGCCGCGCGCCACGTCTCTACAGTCACGGCTTCAGAAGAAAAAAAAACTAAAAAAAGAAAAGAGAGAGAGAGGGGGGGGGGGGAAATGTATTTTGTGCAAACAAGAACAGATGACGCCCTTACAATTACACCTGTCAGGAGCTCCGCAAAGCAATCGATCTCTGAGGCAGCCGAGCGACGCTCCCTCTCTTTCTACTTCATAGCAAAATGATTTTCTCTCTTTTTCCTCCCTCCGTCGCTAACTCTCCTTCTCCATTTCTTTCCCCTCGTTCTCCAGCTCCTTCCATCGCGAGCTCCTCTTAAACAATTTGCAGGGAGGAATGTTTTCTCGACGCGTGACAAGATGACGTTTCGCTTTTTTAGAGGGGTGAGGAGGAAAAAGGGATGAGGAGAAGAGGAGGAGAGGTGAGGAGAAAGGGAAGGAAAGAGGAGAGGAAATGAGAAGAGAGAAAAAGGAGACACGTAATGAAATGGAGGAAGGGTCGGATGAGAGGTGAAGGAATGACGGAGGTATGGAGGGAGGAGGAAAACCAGAGAGGAGAGTGAAGAGAGGATGAAGATGAAGAAAGATGGAGGGAGGAGTGGAGATAAGAAGACAGAAGAGGAGGAGGAGAAGAAAAAGAGGAGAACATGGTGAGAAAGGAAGAGGAAGAGGTGATGGACTGAGACGAGAGGAAAAAAGAAGGGAGACAAAAGTCAAGAGGAGAGGAGACAGAAGGAGGAAGAGGAGAGGTGAGGAAGAAAGGATGGGAGAGGGAGAGAAGGAGGAAAGTGGGAAGGAGGAGGTGAGAGAGAGGAATAATGAAAAAGAGGAATGGTCAGATGAGAGGTGAAGGAATGATGGAGGTATGGAGGGAGGAGGACAAGCAACGAAGAGAGGATGGAGAGAAGAACATCGTAAAAAAGAAAGGAGGCATGAATATAGAGAGAAGTGAAATGGACAGAGGAGAGGAGAGGAAAGAAGGAAGAGGAGGACAGAGGAGGGGAGAGAAAACGAAAGGAGGAAAGAATTGAGGAGATGAAATGAGCTGTGAGGAGAAGAGGAAGGAAGAGAGGTTGTGAACAGTACAAGGAGAAAGAGAGATGATAAAGATTTTCAGGAAAAAAGAGAGAGAGAGAGAGAGAGAGAGAGAGAGGGCGGAAGAGTAATTAATGGAGAGACAATGAATGAAAGAGAGAGGAGAGAGGGATGGAGGGGAAGAATAGCGGGGTGACAGAGCGTGCAGTTTACTGGCCCAGGAAGTGTTCTCAGGCTGCCGGCCAATCGCCTTGGCTCGTTGCCCCCCCCGTGTCACTAACAGCCCATTGGCCATGTGATGAAAGCCAGCCTTTATTCGCCGTTTCAATCGACGGCTCACACCATCAAAGAAGAGACGTTTATCTCTCCCGTCCATCGCCCACACACAACTTCCCCCTCCTCCTTTTCCATCCCTCTCTCAGACTCTCCATCCGTCTCTCCTCTTTGCTTTTCTCTCTCTCTCCACATTTACAATTTGTCTCTCTGTCTCCAAAAACCTCCACAATAAAAGAGGACAAATAAAAACCTCCAGCTTCGACAAACTGAATCTAAATCTGCTCTGTTTTCTCTTCCTGCTCGCAAACTTGCAGCTGAGTGTCTTCACAGTTTTTTCCATCTTATATTCCACTTTATATAAAGCCTAAAATTACAATGATCAGATCTGCCTTAAACTGAGAGGCATTTACAACCTTAAGAGCAGGTCACTAACACAAGCAGCATCTTACAGATCTATAAGGAAGGGACTGAAATCCACCTTAACACTTTATTTCTCCATTAACAGAAAATGAAGCAGTAACATTTTCTCAAAGACCGACAGTCCACCTTAAGTAAAAGACTGACAGGTCACACATTCTCATTTGCAGAAGTACTTTACCAAAGGCCTCAAATCCACCTTAACAAAGCTTTCTCTTTAGTCCTCCAAAGGCCTATTTCTCTCTTATTAGGAAGTCAAACAGAAGCGTTAAAATTCACAACACACAAAAATCACACTGAATTATTCGGGACTCTGAATCAAGTTTTATGAATGCTAAGAGGTGGTGAAGGAAAAGCAGACGAGAAAAGCAGGAGTGAAGCAGTTTTCTGTGTGTGTGTGTGTGTGTGTGCAGCTTTCTTAATCTAATAGCACACAGAGGAAATAGAGCAGAGCTGGACATCCTTGACACACACTGACTCAACACCAAGACCTAACACTTTATCATCTGCAGTACCTGGACATGCTGTCTGTGACTCTTGAGAGTGTGTGTGTGTAAAAGTGTGTGTGTGTGTGTGTGTGTGTGTGTGTGGCCCTGGGCGCTGTGAGGATGGGCAGTAGTTATTAACCTGCTGCCCAATTTCTGTCACGGCTGCTTTGTGGCTGCGAGCAGAGAAGTTGTGTGTAAAGGTGTGTGTGTGTGTGTGTGTGTGGAGGGACTCTTCCTCAGTGAAGTTATTACCAGAGTCCCACTCTCACAAATGACTGAATGAATACCACTGAAGGAAATGTGTGTGTGTGTTGTGTGTGTGTGTGTGTGTAGACACGTTGCACGCAGCTCTGTGCAGTTAAACTAACTTTCATGTAGGTGAATATAAAAGTGCGTAATAACAGATGTCACAGTGTACACACACACACACACATCGATCTCTTATGTATACAGAGAATTTAAATAAATAACTCATGAGGAAAAAGGAAAAAAATAAACGTCCTGCTGTTTAATGATGTTAGTTTCACTCATCAGCTCATTGAACCATCAGCGCTGTTGCTATGGTTACCTGCAATTTAATTGACTGTTCGATTGATGAGATTTTGAACAGTGTGTCCACATTTATGATTTTTAGCACAACATATTGACTTCTGTATCCTGAAAACAAACTGATGGACTGAATTTACAGGATTGGTTGCATTTCAGTGTTTGAATGAAAGACACAGATGAACTTCAGGATGTGTTAAACTTCCCACCAAAGTAAAAGTGTTTAATAATATAAACACATACTGTATGTTTAGGGTGGGATCATCAGAAACCTCACAATTCGATTATTAAACAGATTTCTCTCCACGGTTTATTTTTCTCCATCAGTGTGACCAAACATCGTCTTTTAAAAAAGACAGCAGTGGTTTGATTTCTCCAGAAATTGAACTCCACAAATCGATTATAGACTACTGCACTGATGCAGAGTCATTCAACAAAACATCGAGGTGCATCGCTGACCGTATCGCTCACTAATGTCGATCTTCAGGTCACATAAAGGCAAAAATGCTCCTTAACATCCAATCGGAGCTCTTAAAACTGGAACTTGGGGCAGTTTTTGACACGAGTTTGTGATAAAACGTGCTGCAGATTTTGGTCTTCAGTCTTCCACCAAACGCCTGATGAGAAGCATATTTAATCTGATGAAAATGTCCAGGAACGCGTCATGCAGAAAAATAAATAACAGAAAAGAGAAAATCCTCCTCTGACATGTGTCATTCAGTGTCTCTAAATTATACGAATCCAGCCTGTAAAAATATTAAAATATTATCATCGTGTCCGCGGAGGACTTCAAGTTCCCTCCGGTCCGTGAAAAAGCACCAATATTAGTTTTGATTTGCTGCTATCAATCATTTTGAAAGAAAAGCTGTCACACTTTTTTTCCCTCAAACTGACAAAGATGAAACTCAGTAATCCAAATTCAGATCTCAGACAGGGGAAAAAAAAGTTTTAGACTGTCAGCGTCATAAAGATTTTATCCCCAGCGCCTTTGTGAGTTTAGTCACACGAACATTGGTGATACATCAGTCTGGCTTAGAGCGAAACTGTGTGTGTGTGTGTGTGTGTGTGTGTGTTTTGATGCTCCCATAACCATTACGTGCCACAATGGAGCAGAAAGGCTGCTGGTTTATCTTCTGATCAATGCTGCGAGCTGTCAAACACACACACACACAAACACACATTTATTCTTACCCCCTCTCGTTCACCCCATGCACACTCTCTCTCTCTTAAACACACACGCACACACACACATTTACTCAGACCCATGCAGTGAAAAATGTAGTCATGTGGATTGTGTGTGTTTTCCCCCCTCAGATCGGACTGTCAGGTCGTCAGGCTGAAGCGTTCTGACAGGCTCGGCTGGAGGAAACTCGGCGGCGTCATGGAGACCAGCGAGAGATTAAACTGCATAACAAATGTCCATTTACACTCCAAAGCCTCCGGTTAACGTTTCACTTCATCGCAACTGATGTTCGACACCCGAGAGCTCGACCGCTTCAGCGCTCATTAACATCTGAATCACAGCAGGTTTATATTTTTTTATATTGAGTTTGTACTGTCAGGGTGCTGTGACCTCTGACCTATCGAGCAGTGTTTGCTGGGAGATTGAAATGAGATGATGTGATGCTGTAATTCAAAACAAGGTGTATGATGAGAGCTTTTATTTGGGACAAGTCAAGTCTTAAATATTATCGAAGTACATCAAATTCTAAGTCCTTGAAAGCAAGTATCAAATGAATAAGAGTCAATCAGTGATAATTCTTGTCAGAGAAATTCTGAAGTGGAGTCTGAAGTTTTTTATGGTAAGTTAAGTCTTGAGTCAATAAAGAAAAAGTCAAGTCGACTCCCAGGTCTTTTTGAAGCAACCCTAAGGTCACGTCTGATTCTTTAAAGGGCAAGAAACAGTCAGATCAACAGAGAAAAGCTTCGAGTTAAGTCTCAAGTCTGAAGTCACGTCAGGTCTCAAGTCAACTGAGAAAAGACAAAAGTCGACAAAAGTCTTTTGAGGCACGTTTGAGTCAAACCACAAGTTTTCATGAGCAAAGTGCAAAGAAAGCTGCGAGTCAGGTCTCTAAACTCTGGCAGACGCTTAAAGTATTCTCAGCATTTTCGTTTGTTCTCGCTACTGTGGAAGCAACGTCTGAACATTAATCAGAGTCGTGTCTGAGTCCAGTTTGAGTCCACCTGATGAACGTGACTCAATATTGACTCTCTTATCTCTGGTTTGGTCTCCACCAACTTCTTATGTCCATAAAGACGCTCAAAAAGCAAACAGAAATCTGTCGAAGGGCTTAGAGGAGATGCCGAGTGTCAATCCTCAGAGTGACTTTCAGCAAAACTAAACTTAACTACGCTGCTAAGAAAACATCAAAACTGTTGATTTATAGATGTTTTCCTAAAGTGAAGGGAGCACGTTCGACGTCGTCCTGAAACTAGGACATCCTCCGCCACCAGAGAGGCTTCAAACACACACACACACACACTCACTCTCTACATCCGCTCATTCGTAACCACTATTCACACACAGATACGAGTTGATGTCAGTCCAGAAGTGCTTTTGTGTAATTAGCTTTACTGCTGCACACACACACACACACACACACACACACGTGATAACGCCTGCAGAAGTGCTGCTGCAGACTCACCAGGTGGAGAGTTTGCCTCACAGCGGTGGAAACACTCAGAGTCTCTTTAAGATCTTCTGCCTCGATCTGTCTCTTTTTTTTTTTTTTTTTTTTTTTTTTTTTTAAAAGAGGAAGGAGGGAGTTAAAATCCCCACAGTGCCTCCGCTTCATTGAGCGATTATAATAACTTTAGTTTATTTCGGCTAAAAGTTACTAAGTGGGAGGAGAGAGGACGTCCTTCAGCTTCAGAAATCCAAAAAACTGTTGGAGGATCTTTGAGCGAGACCGAGTCACTCCCTGAAAACTGACCTGTGACCTCTCAGTCGAGAAAACACTTTAACAGTAACGCAGCCATGTGACAGCTCATATTTATAAGACGGATTAGCTCTAATAACAGAGAGTCTCGCCACGCTGACTAGGTATTCCTACAGAGCCTGAGCTGTAAGTACGTTACACTCAGATTTAGTTATAGAGACAAAACTTGAGTGCATAAAATATTTTACAATCAGAGAAAGCAAAGAACATTTACATGAAGGCCTGTGCATGATGATTAATGATGACCAACGCTGTGCTTTTATTTTATTCTCTAGTTTCTATTCTGCCGGTAAAGACCAATTAAATAAAACTAATTGAATTAAAAAGCCTGCTCCCTCCATATTGGACTCACAGTGCGATCGCCCCCCTTTGGAGGTCAAACCTCTGGAAACCTCCATTTATTTTGCCAACTGATTGCAGGAAACACTAATTTGGTAGGAATGTGGGTCAAAAGATGTCAAAGGATGTCTAAATCTGACATTAAACATTAAAATGATGCAGCTACAAACTCTGCTGAAATATAAATGCTTCTGAAACAATGATTATATATGAGCAAAACATCTCAAAACGTCAAGTCCGCTTTAGTGTCAAGACTTCGATTTGCATTTTACTACACATTTACTTTGTCAGAGGTGTGATGAAGGTTAGTCGTTTGTTGCAGTGCTTCATATTTAGGATCACAGGAACATAAAAATCCATTTAAATATGTTCCTATTTGCATAATTTCATTGTTAATAGTTGTGTTTTCTATTTAGGGTCAGTAAGATGTCCCGTCTGATCAAGTACCTCCACTTACGCGACTGATATTCAAATGAGGTTTTGCTTTGGTATCAGTGTCACTTTAAATGTGCTGATATGAAGGCTTGTATGGTAATTTTCCAGATGATTCCTGCCCCGCATTACTCGCTCTCTCTCTCTCTCTCTCTGCAGCAGCACCGAGGGTCTGAATCTGTTTAACGTCTAAACAAGCAGCAGTCAGCTCGAGGTCAGAGAAGTGAGCCGAGGAGACGGAGGGAAGCTGTAAAACGCTGTAAAAATAAACGCTTCAAACCAGACATAAACAAACTGTCAGCTGTAATAAAGAGAGGAGCGGCTCTGCTGCTGGAAGCTGCAGACAGACGGGTGGACGGACGGACAAACGGAGGCAGAGCGAGGAGTTTCATCTCACCGAGAATTTACCTTCGACTCTGCAGAGGGACGAAGGTTTTCATTGATTTAAGCAGGACCAACATCTGAATCTTCAAGTCTTACTGAAGGCACTTTTTTGAAAGAAAACATTAGAAAAGACATAAAGAGAGATCGTTCAGAAGTGTGACGTCAGTCAGATGGAGAAGAGACGCTGAAATCTGTTAACGTTTAATGGTTTACAGTATGAGAGTTTTTATTTCTATGAGTACAGCATGAAGCCATCATTAAAGGCAGAGACACACACACACTGTAATGGCCAACAAAACAGCTCTTCAATCAATATAACATCACTATTCAATGCCATCTACACCTTTAATCTGAGTATTATAGTACCCCAAAGTCCATTTTTAACTGAACCTGACAAAAAAGTGCCTTTCTTATTTATTTTTTCACAATAGGAACCCTTTACAGACCTCATTTTACCTCATTAATGCAAAAACAAGCTAACTTTGTGATCATGTCGACTTTAGAAACTGTAAACACAGATCTGGAGTTTGGATGCAATCACATTATTAGTCAGATATTGGAGATTTTCCTCAAATCATATGACTCTGAGCAGCCACTGATGAAGAGTATTGATCAAACAGGAGAATATTAAACTACAGAATAGATCCAAAAACTTTTTGGATGAACAATCAGACCTAAATTACCTCCCAAACTCATTTGGGGAAAGCTCTTAAGTAAAATTTTTTTAAAAATTAAATTGTTCTCAAATCATGACAAAAAATGAGCAGAGGAATCCAAAGCGAGTTAGTTTCTGCCTCCGGTTGGCGGCATTTTGTTATTTTGATTAACAGATATCAGATACGACGTGTGTCGTGAAGCAGCAAAACTTCCAGGTTTGAGGATTCAATTCCCTCGACAACAGACGCAATAAATTGTTTGCATTCGGGGGGACGAGCAAAGAATCAGACCTTCACAAAAGAGAATAAAGAAAGAAAGAATCGAATACAAAGGATGAAATGAGTTTTAAGAGATGTCGGCTCGTAATAAGACCGACGGAGACAACCGACAATCACAAAGTCAATTGCAAGGCCACTTTCCAAAGTTAAAAAAAGCAGCTACCCAACAAAAACACTGCAATACATGCCAATAAAACAAACAACACAAAGAGCAGACATGAATCATAAACGAGGTTACAGAAAAATATACGAACTCAACCGGAGTGAAAAAAACAAATAACATGAACTAAATGAAACAAAAAAACAGTTTAGTTAAATTTAAAAAATGTACCAGCCACCTTTTCTGGAAACTAAACAAGGTGTCGTTTTAATGAGGCGACCAAACACACATTTAATTGAAGAGGTTTAATCTAATAAATACTAGCTGCAGGAAAGTAATATGACGCTTAAACACACAAAACGCATGTCAAGCACACACACACACTCGCAGCGGCTGTTTTGACAAAATGCTGCAAATGGAACGAAGAGGAGCATCGTCCCTCCTCCTCCTCCTCCCACCAAAAACAAATTAATTTTTTCTCCGCTCGCTGATTAAAAATGTACCTACCACATGTGGCTGTGAGCCGTGTGCAACAGGAGCCCAATATGCAAATCTCACCCTTTTTAAGACTTATCTACATATCAAATATTCTCCAGGCTTCACAAACTCTGAGATATTGTATGCTGACCGAAGGCTTGGGCGTGCATGCAAAAGTGTGTGTGCGTGTGTGCATAGCTTCAGTTGGAGAGTGTGTGTGTGTGTGTATGCATAGCTTCAGTTGAGAGAGTGTGTGTGTGTGTGTGTGTGTGTGTGTGTGTGTGTAATTCTCAGTCAGATGGTAGCTGTAGACAGCGGTGTGTCTGAGCTCTCATGTTTATCAAAGAGAAGCAGTTATATCTGAGAGCGCTGGATGGCCTTGTGCTGCCAAAGCTAATCACAGCAGTGTGTGTGTGTGTGTGTGTGTGTGTGTGTGTGTGTGTGTGTGTGTGTGTGTGTGTGTGTGTGTGTGTGTGAGAGAGTGTAGTGCATATGAGGAGAAACAAGCTTGTTATTGCACTGAGAGGAGAGGTGAGGTGGCACAAGTAGAATTAGCAGCAACAAGCTTGAGGTGTGTTGCATGTCTGTTTCTGTTACTCTGTGTGTGTGTGAGTGTAAAAGGAGTGTGTGTGCGAGTGTGTGTGTGATACCAAATGATGACGCCTTACATTATGTTTTCAACTGCGCTCTGCCTCTGAAATGCTGAGGACTACATTAGAGAGCGAGCACAGCCGCCGTCGGCTGAATATAAATAAGTCAGTTTGCCGTTTGCCTCGCAGGAACGCGTTAACGACTAAACTCAAGATAATCCCAAATCTTCTGATCCAACTTTAGCATGGTAGTTTTTAAGATTTAAGATCTTTATCGGTGTCCCGTTGTCCATCCACGCTGATTCGAATCAGATCTTTGGATTTCAAAGCCCTCAGCAACCTCGTCGCCTCAGGTCTGCAGATGCTAACCTGCTACTCAACACTAAAAACACCCTTAAAAACACCTTTTCACTCTAACATTTGACTCCTTATTTTCTCTTTCTCAATCATCTCATTTATCGCATCTTTCTCTTTTTATTTTTATTGTGTTATTGTTAAACGTCTTTGAGCATTGAGAAAAGCCCCAAATTATTATTATTATTATTATTATTAGTATACTTTTAATTTAATAGTATGGTATCTAAAGTCAAAATAAAATGAATAAATTGAATCCCACTGCCTCCTTAATCTCCCTCCAACAAATGTTTTGCAGATCTTTGTCATCTCGACGGGGAGAACTGTTCAAGAGGAGGATGACTTTGAACAAGGTCTTTCCTGGAAGATATTCATGGGACTGCACACACAAAAAAGAGATGTTCAAACCTTGTCTCACCTCTGCACACCTGGACAACCTGAGCATAAATTGGGATTATCTGTTTTGGAGAACTGCAATAAGTTTGGGGTGCAGCCTGAGAAACACACTTTGTTTTGAGGCTTTAATTCATCCAAGAGCTGTTGAGATGTTGGACAGACAGACATTCTCCCTTTGCAAAGCATCGCTGATGTGCTGAAAAAAGCAGAAGCACGTAAAGAACACGAGTGTTTTGCCGTTCCAGTGACACACCTGCTCTGAACCACCCAGCTGTCAAACCTTCGTCCGAGCCAACTTTCCTATTAGGCGCTCGTCCAAAACATCACAAGTACATCGTTACACCTGATCGTGTATTTTGGTAAACGTCCTCTCACATCCAATCATCGGCCAAACACTTGTCCCTGCCAGCTAAACAGATGAGTTGCGTTCTTCCACAGAAAGAAATATCTTCACCGTGTAAGACTATCACAGAGGACGATCAGTCATGTCTTAGCCTCCGAGCTTCTTAATTAAAAACCGAGGAATTCAGACGGAGCCTCGTGAGGCGTGTTCTCCGGCAGCCGTCGCTCCCACCCGCCTGAACCCCAAGTCTTTTGAAGCAAACCCTCAAATTCCATTAGCCTGTTTTGTATTAAAAAAAAATAATAAGAAAAGTGGGAATCAAACCGTTAAACAATGCTCTCCTTGGGTAGCAGAACTTCAATCACCTCCCCTCGCCCCTCATTCAGCCGGGCTAGCGTAGCTGCCTAATTAGTTCTGTTGAAAGGCTTCTAATTAAATTGGCCTAATGTGGAGGCCCAGGCAGCGAGACAGGAGAGCGGCGGAGAAATATCACACAGACGACGGGGAAAAAAAGTGTGCGGAGGCTCAAGGAGGGATGAAACACACTGAACTCTGACACACGCCTGTTCAGAGACGTGTACATACATGAACCCACACGAGAGACGAAGAGGATCATCACACACTGCAGGAAACACACCAGGGAATTATCTCCAGGTGAGACGAAGACTACAACACCAAATTCTGCATGAACACATATTGTCTTTAACATATTTTATTCTTTTATATTTTTTTATACTACTGTCTACTTTATAATTTACTTTTAATAATTTTATATTTCAGTATACTCCTGACTGTGTGCTTGCTTCGCCCTTATAGTTTTATATTTTTTTCTACTTAGTCTGTTTTCATTTTTTGCACCAGCATATCAAGACAAAGTCCTTGTATGTGAAAACCAACCAGGCCGTTGTTTTTTCTACAGCTGTCCGTTATTGAACCTGAAGGGTGCGTCCCTTTGTATTCGGGGGCCTTCAGAAACCTCAGCCTTTAACAGATGGACCTTAAAGTTATTGATCCACAACACGAAAAGTAACGCTCGGCTTTATTTATGGGAAACGATTCGTTTGAGTCATAAATGTTTCTATAAAACTAGAACGCCGTGTTTTTGTCATATTTTAATTTTGTCAATACTTCCTTGTTACCGAGCCTCGAGGTCTGGGACAGATTATGACAGAAACACACACACACAAACGTTGATGTACTATAAAGACTTTGTGCAGACTTTGATTCATTTCTCTGAGTTTTACCCAAAACAGTGACCGAAAGCAAATCTTCATCGTATCCGAAATGTTTGACCTTTGGAGGACCCCCAGATTATAACTGAGTCCCCTCAATGAGCCTGTTAACATGTGTAGGTCCTCACAAAGTAACAAATACACACACACACACAGAGAAATGACTAAAACTTTCCCTATGATTGCCCAATAACATAAACAGTACACACACACACACATCAAGTTGACGTCACTCCTAAAACTTGTAATTGAAACTAACAGTGTGCGCATGCAAGCACACACACACAAACTAATTTCATGTTCCAAAAAAAAAAAAAAAAACAGCTAACTAATACACACACACACACGCATCGCACATTTACACTTAGGGTTGTTATTCCCACAACACACACAGTTTGTTTCAGTCATTCCCACAAGAAAACAGACAACACAAAAACACTCACATCTTGTTTTGTCATTCCTACAACATGGCCAACATCACACACACACACACACACACACACTTACACACTTACACATGTACCCATAATGCCCATAATGCTGCTCTTCCCTCTAAATGCCTTAAGTGCCCCCCCCCCCTCTTCTATCTGCTAATAGGAACCAATTAGTCCCCATTGTCCCCTCTCCCAATAAAAGAGCATTATGGGAATTCCCCCTACTTAACACCTTTCCTTTTCTAAACAGGCACCCAATTAGACGCCTAAAGGACAAAGAGACAGAGGACAAGTAAATGGGGGCCTCGAGGGGCGGGGACGGAGGGTGGGGTGAGGTGGTGTGTGAGTGTGTGTGTGTGTGAATGCCTCTCTCAGTTCAGTGGAGGTTTGAAGATGAATAAAATACTGTCGATCACACATTTTAAAAAAAAAAGGACAAAGCTGATGTTATTTTTTACTTTACTGCAAACAAGTCGCCTGAAGAGGCTTAAACTAACACTGAGTGTATCTCCTGACAAGCATTAGTGTGTGTGTGTGTGTGTCACAGCCATGCAACCATGCAGCAACCCTGGACACACACACTGGAGTTTATTTTGACTCACACACACACTGTCCTGCTGCCACAAACACTCACTACAGCACCAAATGTGGATTCATCCGCCACTGAAAACAGTCCCCAACAAATGCACTACTCCCTCCTGTTTGAAGGTGCTGAGATTATCACGATTGGTTTTAGTATTTTTAATGGGATTTATTGATAATAAGAAAGTAACATACTTTTTTGTGTTAATTTGGCACAAAAAGAACAACAAATGTGGAATAAAATTGCTGCTTTTCATAAGAGCTGACGAGCATCATTGCAGATATAAAACACTGATGTTTCAAGATTACAGCCTTTAATACTTTTGACATTTTCCTGTACAGTAAACACAACCAGTTGTTTATTCTGAAAGTCCTCTACGACTGCTTTTCTGTAAGTTTAATTCATTTCTTTCATATATGGTTGAAGATACCTCGCAAGCTGACCATGTTAACATAATATCTGCAGACACACCAACCAATCAGGGGTTTGTGTGCAAAACTGGACTGTTTTCAAGACACTTAACTTATGTAGGAAAATAAAATAACCACTGGGAGTAACACCAAAGGAAACGATCCGCACTAAGACAAATGAGGAAAACATGGTGTTCCTGCAGAGCTCCTCCTCTCCTCTGAAAATAATAATGAATGAACAAAAACGAGCCAACACTGTAAAGACAGATTCCTCCTGCTTGGACGCACAACACACCTACTTTCTCACCAGGCTACGAGTACAGAGCACACACACACACACACACTCAGAGGATCACAGGAACACACACACACACAATGAACAGACCGGTGACGGTTTTTCCCATGACAGCATGGGAATTCCTCTGCTCAGGAGTCACCGCTCAGTGTGAGACGGAGAGAGAGAAAGAGAGTGTGTGTGTGTGTTAAAATAGCCAGGGGGGCTGGCCCTGAAGTGGCCCGCTCTCTGGAGAGACGCTGTCTGCTTTGTTCCTTTAATCTACAGAGAGAGAGGGAAAGCGAGCGAGGTAGAGGAGAGAGGTTAGCTTGGGTGAATGTGCTGGTACTCTCTCTCTTCTCTCTGTCGGCTCTAACAGACCTACAGGCCGACTGTATTCATCCGTACAGCTGCTGTGTTAGGGAAGGAGAAGAGGAGGAGGAGGAGGGTGTTTTGAACGTCGAGGGATCTGGCAGCGATTTCGATGTTTGGCGACGGAGCTCCTCGAGGCGTCGGATCAATGTGAAACTCTGCAGGCTGGACGAGTGGACTACGTCAGAAAACATCTTTAAAAAAAAAACGTCTTTACAGTGAGGTTGGCCGGTTTGGTACCACTGCATCTGCACGACTGTCCGATCCTGCAGAGAACATCTTTAATTCAAAAGCTGTTCGCTGAGTGTGTAAGCAGCAAAAAGTAAGTAAGTGTAAGCAGAAAAAAGGTATTAATAAGCAGGAAACAGAAACTCCAGATGAGGCTGATGGACATGTTGTTACCAATGAAAACAACCCAAATGTCATGACTGTCCATCTGATAGAAATATTTCAAGTGATGGAGCAACGTTAGCATGACGATCTGTGAAACCACCTGAGCAAACATAAAAGCTTCTCGCTGACAGTTATCAGCTCCCGTCGGTGTCCCAGGAGTTTGTTTGCGAGCACCGTTTACATGCAGATCACAAACGGTGACAGCATCAGATCTCACAAATGACATGCACATTGCACATTCGTGAGTCCTCCAAAGGCGTCCGCATGCATATGTATGGGCTGAGAGAGAGAGATGTGCCAAAATGAGCGAGAGGAAATGATCTCACGTTGCAAATTGCAGCTTTGCATGTTACAAATTTGGTAAAACAGGCCCCAGGTTTGATTTTACAGCTGCGACATGAACACAAACAGCCAATATTGTCGCAGTCGGTGAATTTTCCCACCAGCGCCTGAATGCAGCACGACGTGTCGAGGAATCAGGATCATCACCCAAACTATACCTTAACTATACAAATTTAAAGCCTGAATGTCCATCAGCTTTCACCAGTTTTGGCTTTATTTTATTGTCTTGCACAGATAAAACACCATGAGATGAAAGCGTTTAAATAACACTTTTATTCCAGCTCTTTTTTACTCTTTAAAGCGTGTCGCCTGCGAGCTGATCCAGCAGCTCTCCTCCCTCCTCTGCGCTCGTACTTCCCCACAGCGGGAGCCATTATTCATCATTTACAGTAAAAAAGTACGTTAGGCCCATTAATAACACACAGACTGGTTTACGCTGCTCTGTGCTGCTTTATAAACTGGGTGACAGAGAGGGGATGTAAGCCCAGCTCTGCTCTGATGTCCCGGCCAACTGAAACACACACGCACACACACACACACACACACACACACACAGTCTCTCCTGAGCCAGGCCCTCAGGAGGAAATGCCAGAGGCGCTGAGAGATGGAAAGTCTCGCTGCCACTTCAGTTCAGCCGCCGAGCCCATTTGAACCAGTCACTTTCACTTCAGATGCTCCAGTTTGTCCGACAAGTTTCACTTCAACCTTCCTTGTTTGTCTTTTTTTGTTAAGTGTTTTTTTGCAGAACATTTTGTCTTTTTATTTAATAGCAGACACTGTGAGGGTGACGGGGAATGAGTCAGGAGATGATATGCAACTAAAATCAGACTTGAAATAAGTTAAAATTCGACAAATTTAAGTGGCTAAAGAAATAAACAAGTTTGGTTGGAAATATTTAACAACCTCTACATGTTCACCTTTCTCCTGGTGCATACTTTGACTCTAGATGGGATGAATTTCACTTTATGTTTTCAGCAAGTTATGATAAGACTCATTTTGTTTTCCCAAAGACATTTTGAGGGAAAAGTGATTGCTGCATGAATTTTGTTGTTTTCGAGTGACGCTCAGGAGGCGGAGTCCAGTCTGTTTTAGAAAACAAATGCACTTTGCTTAACTTCAGGGAGCGATGATAATCTCTCAGAAAGGATTTAGTATTTGGTTTTACATGCATGTCAATTCTAGCAGACAGTTTCCAACCTGCATGAGCGTATAAAACATCTAATGCACAGAAACGCTGCAAACGTTTTGTCTCGCCTCCCGAACTCTGAATCAAATCTATCACTTTCTAAAATTCAGTGTTAACGGTGCACCAGTATCTGAGTTCATTTCTCCAGTCTGACCAGTGGGTGTGACAGCGGAGAGAGCAGATCATTACGTCCAGCTGGCAGCCCTCAGACCGAGAGATTTACTCCGACAGAGAGGACGAGCGAGGTAGGAATAGACAGGAATAAAAAAAAGGGAGAGAGAGAGGGGGAGTATGGATTAAGGCCTCCCGGTGGAATTCCCACTCATTTTCTCTGTGGAGCGAAACAGAGAGATGGAGGGACGGAGGGAGGGTTAGTTTCTTATCTCTTCATTTGACACAAGAGAGACTCTCTCTCTTTTTCTATCCGTCCATCTGCCTCGTTCTGCTGCTCGCTCACTCTCAGTAATCTCTCTCTCTTTCTTTCTCAGCCCATTTATCTCTTCATTTTCTCCCCTCTCAGCCCCTTCACTTATCCATCACTTTCTTTCCACCTCACTCTTTTCTTTGAGCACTTCTTGTCTTCTTTCTTGATTCAATTTTTCATCTCTCGTCTCTTTTTCGTCAGAGTCCTCCTCTCCTCTTTCAGCTCAAAATGTCTTTTCTTTGGGTCGTTTGTCCACACATATTTCACCTCAATGTGTACGTTTCTTTGCTCATTTCTTCCCTTTGTTTCTCTCCTCCATCCTCTTTTAAACTTTCTGTTTCTTCTCCCTTTCCTTCTCTCCTTTCTTATAACTCTGCCCTCTCTTTTTCTGTTTGACCTGAGGGTCCTCGCTTCAACGCTGCCTCGCTTCACCTCGCTGCCTCCAAAAGCTTCATCCCTCCATCTTTCTGCTTTCATCCATTCATCCATCCCTCATTCGTTTCTTCTGCGGCGTTTTATTCTCACTGAGCCGACAGATTCATAAAAACCACAACGTACGTTCCTCTAAATTTCAGTTCACCATCACAGGACAAAATTTTGACAGTAATTAAATCAGGTTTTTATCAATATATTTCCTTACAATGCAACAAAACTTCACATCACCGACACTGCAGATAAGTAAGAAGTCAGTTTACTCATGTTTTCCTTCACCGACGCCTCAAATAACCTGACATTTCACTCGCTGATACTCCAAGAAAGATTCACTTTATTTCACTTTCATTTATGGACACTTCACTGATTCTACAATTCACAGAAAAACAAAAAACTGCAAAGGAAGGATGAAATAAATGACAGGAGGAGAAAGGAGGAAAGAGACGGAGAAGTGACAAAATAAGATGGCAGCTGTCAGGAGAGAGAGAGGAAGAAGAAGAGGATGACAGATAGAAGGACGAGCGAGAGGACGAGTGTTATTTAAATGTAAATAAACAGGAGTCGTCTTTATCAGAGGAAAGTTGGAGGAAGCTCTTATCTGCTGCTGGAGGCCTGTTTTTCCTGCTGCTGCCGCTCTGTCTGCCGGCTATTACACCTTCCAACAGAGGGCACGCACACACACGCACACAATGAAAAACAGTTCAAACGGGCACATCGAAATCACAATAATGGGAAAACACACACACTTAAAACATAAATATACATTTAACGTATGTACATGTCAGTGCAGGCGTGTGCATAGAGATGTGACAAAACACACACAACCACGTTAAGACACACACACAAATGAATACAGACAGACATATGTTCACGGATGTTCATACAACGGAGGACAAATGCAGTCACACAAAACAAACACACACGCTGACAGAGGTGTGTGTGTGTGTGTGTGTGAGTGTGTGTGTCCACGCGTTGCCAGGGGCTACGGCTGCTATCAGAGCTAGAGACGATTACCACACGTCATTTGTCATCTGGATGGTGGCAACATATAGCTCTACATTTAATTTACCACACCGCCATCACGCACTTTTGCACGCTGGGGGGTGGAGAGAGTGTGTGTGTGTGTGTGTGTGTGTGTGTGTGTGTGTGTGTGTGTGTGTGTGTGTGTGTGTGTGTTCCATTGACCCATATATACAAAGCCCTGAAGGAAGGAGAGAGAGAGAAAAGAAAGAGAAAGGGAGAGAGTAATTGAAAGAGAATGTGAAAAAGGAAACAGGAGTGTGTGTGTGTGTGTGTGTGTGTGTGTGTGTGTGTGAGTGAGTGAGTGAGTGTGAGTGAGAGAGAAAGTGTGTGTGTGTGTGTGTGTGTGGGGGGGGGGGTGATGTGGAGAAGGAATGAACATTCATCGCCTCAGTACACAATGCGACAGATGCCAACACACAGACACACAAACATACTCCAAACACACTCTCTCACACACACACACACACACACTTAAATTGAGACTCTGATGAGCCTGTGTAGTTTTCCCTTTTCCTGAAGCAAACTGTATTTTCAGGCTTTTATTTTTCATCATTTTGTATTTTTACACATTTAAATCAACCTCAAATTTCACTGTCACTCTTTTTTCCTCTAAATATTTACTTTATTGAAGCTTTTCTATTTTCATTTAGTCATTGTAATGTTTTATTCTATTTTGTACTTTTTCTGAGTTTATTTAAGGCAATTATTTCATTTTTATAAATTTTCTTGTTTTCTTTTATTAGTATTTTTCTCTCTTTCATTGCCCATTTTTCTTTCTGTACTTTGAATAAACCAGTGAGGATGAGTTTCAATTTACTTAATATACTTCTTTACAGTATTACAATATACTTTTGTGTTCCTAATATAAATATACATCTTCTTTAGAAATAAGGAATGAAGTCCACGTGCTCCGCATGTATAGATTTTTTTTCCCCTCACAAATATACCATCATCAGAATTGAAAAATGGATTTATAAATGTTGGAGAATTTTATCAGGATGATCTCCTCACAAAAATCAACAGACGCAGGTCAAACGGGGCGACAGGCGACAAAGACTTTTAATGAGATGAGATAATGAGAGGCCGCACACACACGTTTGCTCAGTCTGCACAGCGAGCAGGAGTATTGATCGCAGACAGCAGAGGCTCTTTCAATAAGTTATTAAGAATTAAAAATTGACAAGAGAAGCTGATCAAATATCTCAGATTCTCTCTCTCCTTCCACGTTTTCCCATTGTCTCTCATCCTCTCTCTCTTTCTCTCTCTACACATCTTTAATTCCTTCTTTCTTTTCTGTTTGCCATCCCTCCTCACTCACCCTTTTTCTTTGAGTCTCTCGGTGATGTGCACCAAATGAGGTCCAGTGTGTGTGTGTGTGTGTGTGTGTGTGTGTGTGTGTGTGTGTGTGTGTGTGAAGAGCACAACAAGAAGTGAACACTGCTGAAGAGGAAGAGGAGGGCAGCAACATATATTCACACACACACACTTTGTATGTCTTACTTGATGTACAACACCTATAAAATTTACACACACAAGCTGGAGAAAGGCGACACACAGAAATCCAGTATGAAGGATGGAGAGAGGAGGAGAGAGGACGACAAAGACAGAGAGGAGGAGAGGAAATCGAGTAAAAAAAAAAAAAAGCATTTTCTGGAAAGATCCTGTCAGAGTTCATGTGAGGAAAACACAGATTATCGTTGAACAAAAGAAGAGATACAGACAGACAGGCAGATTTAAGAAATTCAAGTCAAAATTAAAGCAGGGGACAGAACAGCTGGAAACTACATCTCCCATCATGCACCTCAACAGCATCACGTTCTCAGACGAAGCCACAGACACAAATGTTGTTCTCATCATGACTAATAAATAGATCATGATGTGTAAAAATGTTCACACTGTCACTAACAAGATTAAAGTACACAGTAATAAACAACAACAAATACACAATATGATTCAGATCATAACACAAACATCCAACATGTCAAACACACACACACACACTAAAGCTTAATATCAGAAAACATCAGATTTCTGACAGTCCACTGAAGCTTACTGGGAAACCTTTATGGTCTTCTGTACATTTAGGGATTTTATTATTATCATCATCATCACTATTATTATTATTATTATTATCATCATCGTCTCCTCTCACCAAAGTTTGTGGATTTTATTTAGTTGTTCAGCTTGGTTTAAGTTCCATGTTGGTGAAATGAGGCTTAATTAAACTTTTAATTAGGGGTGTAACAGCACAATCTGTAATTTTGAGGTTAACACTCAGATGATGCTGTTTCAGATAAGTAAGCATGTTTGATCTGCCAACTACAGTTGCACATCGTCGGTGTACAGCTTTAGTACGATCTGTTTGTCTTTGTCAGTCATCATTATAGTCGACTGAAACTGAAAACTTCCCTTAAAGCAGATTTAAATGATGAGGGAGGGTTTTGAAAGTTGTATTTGTCTGCGGTTGCCATGATTACAAGCCTCCTGCACTGAGTTTAATACATCCATGTGAATCAACAACATCCAGTCCTTTGCTAAAGTCGTCCCTCCGTATTTGAGTCCGATCAAATAGCCAATAAGTTCTGCACATGCACAGGCTGTATATGTTTGGTACATGTACCGTTACAGCCCTAATGTAAAGCCACAGTCATACTGCACCTCTGTTTTGTGAATATTTTGTTGTTTGTAAAATATGCGACTCAAAATTGTTAAAAGTTGAACCTGATTCCTGAAAAACAATTCAAAAAGAAGCTGAACAGATCCGATAGCTTTCAAATGAATCAATGAGCAAAGTTTTGCAGTTACATCTGAAATGTTTTGGTGAAAAATGCTCGTTTTCTGTGAAGACGATCGGACGACGGAGGGATGAAAAGAGGGCGGGAGAGGAGACAGAGAAGACAGCTCTCCTGCGTCAGTATCTCTGCAACGATCTCAACTATCCATCACAGCGAGACAACCGGCTATACAAGAGTGTGTGTGTGTGTGTGTGTGTGTGTGTGTGTGTGTGTACTGAGTGAGTCCATCCTCAGTGACACTAAACAACATTCATCATTACAGCAAAGATGCTGCTGAGACACAGAGGGAGAGGAGGTGGAGGAGGAGGAGGAGGAGAGAGGGATGAGATGATGGAGGCAAAGAGTGAAATGAAGCGGAGGAGGAGATCGGCACAATCTGAGAGCAGCAGAAACTCTGGGAAGAAGGAGCGATGAGGAGGAGGATGGATGGATGGATGAAGAAAGGAGGAGAAAATGAGTGCAACCCTCCCACTTATCCACCTCCTAATGAGCATCACAACTTAACAAACTCATCGCCGTGTTTCAGTTTCAGCCTCCTCCTCCTCCTCTTCAGCAGCAGCACAGCCTTGATATGTTAAACAGGGGGAGGCCCCGGCGCTCCTCGACGCCCTCCTTTGAAGACATGTGAGGAGCAGATTATAGAGCTGAGTCTTAAACCATAAAACTTCTTATTTTATGGTTTTATTTGATTTGACAGATTTATTTTATTTTGACACGAGGAGGATTATTCTTATTGTCATGAGGAGAAAGCAGGAGGAGGAGGTGATGTTCAAATAAGAAAGAAAGTACAAAGAAACACAAAGCAAAATACAAAATATAAAGAAAAGAAAAAGAAAAACTGCAAACGAGGAAATAAACCCAAATTTAGCAAAAACTAAACAAGCAGTTAAGAAATAAGAAATGAACAATGTCTGCATCTTTTTGCTTTGTTTTCACTTCTGCTCTGGTGAAAAATGTAATAAAGAAATGAGAAGTTGTGGTGCAGACGAGCAATTTGATGTAAAGGTGTGTTCAGAAGGAGAGGACGACTTTCAGAGCGTCTGTTCAATCTGATTTAGTCCGTACGAACGTTAGCTGTTAGCTAGTTAGCGATGTGCTGTTTGTGTTTTTCTTCAGACTGCGACTCATCTCAGAAACCAGGAAACGTTGTTTGTCTCTCCTTCTTCCTCTCGTCTCTTTACATTATGAAGTGGAGTTACACTCCAGCGTGAGCCTCCATGTTTCACACATTTTGAATTATTTCACATCATGTTGAGATATTTACATCTTTACATCCTGCTTGTGTCTTTCCATCAATTTCCTAAAACCCCATCGCGTTCACGCTAACGTCAGAAACCTCGGCTAACTCGTCTCCTCCTGACAAAGCACGGCCGCTCCTCAAATGTTATAAGTCATAAAGAGACAGATTAAACCACTGATGTTTACATGTTATATGGACTTTATGGACTCTTTAGACCACCAGAGAAGTTGAGAGCTCGTCTCCTAGCAACCCCATCTCTCAGCTGTCAGTCAACAGTTGCCGTGGGAGACACCCACTCAGATGCTTCGACGCTGTTCACACTAAAAAAAATGGTTATAAAAAAATTGGAAAAATATTCACATTTCAATTCAACAAAAATATAAAATAAAAGAGCGATGAGAGAGAGAAATGAAAGCAAAGGGAGGAGGGGCGAGTTTAGATGGAGGTAAAAAGGAAAACCAACTCACTGCATCAGGCTTTTGTTTCTAAATGAAAGTGGATGGTGAGCACATGTGAGGAAAACAAGACTGCTGCAGTGCAAACACACACACATACACACACACACACACACAAACACGCTCTGTCACTCTCTCCAAGTCTTGCCAAGAAGCATACCAGATGCCGGGCTCATCTGGTGAGCTGCATGGTAACTGTCCAAATATTGACACACACACACACACACACACACACAGTCTTAACCCCTCTGTGTTTGAGTTGGCACTGAGTCTTTAATCTTGACTTTTATCAGGAAAGAAGAATATTTTTTTTTTAACAGGCAAAAAAATAAAAGTCATCTCAAAGTCGAGAAAGAAAAATGGAGATTTTTCTTCTATAAATTGCAAAAAGAATTATGAAAAAACACACCAGACGTCTGTGTTTGTAATTTCTGCAAACGTGATTTTATTTGGTTCCCTTGAATTGATCGTTTGTGAACCTGAAACACTAAATCGAGCTCCTGATCGACTTCATTCGTCCTCGTTTAGGATCTAAAATCAGCGACGTTCGAGTCGCCCATCAAACGATTATTTTATTTTACAACATGTCAACGTGTTTCATAAAACAACGGGGACATAACCAGCGCCTGCTCATTTACAGCCTTTTATTTTACAGCTGCATGTTGTGTGTTGTGTGTGTTGTGTGTGTGTGTGACTGTAGGTGTGGTTGTGTGTGTGGGAGTGTGTGTGTGTGTGTGTGTGTGTGTGTGTGTGTGTGTTGTGTGTGATGTAGTGCTGCAGGAAGTGGATCAGTCCATCACCGCCTTCACACTCCACAGCTCAGACAGCCTTAGGCCACACGACATCTCTCTCTCTCTCTCACACACACACACACACACTAAGTTAATAGAAAATACACTGTAAAGCTGCAGTGTTTTCTACAACCTTCAGTTCTACGTTCATTTATAATTTCAATGCTGCTTGTCGTTCTGTCCGCACAGGAACCATCAAACCAGAACATCAACAAACCGGAGATCATCAAATATTCACTCCTGAAAACTCAACTTCTATTCCAGCAGTAAGAAAAGAAAAGAAAAGAAGATGAGACAGGAAAGACTAAGAGAGAGAGGTAAAAGAATGGGAGGTGAAAATGAGGAAGAAGAAACAAGAAATGGACGGAAGGAAAAAAAAAAACGAAAGATGAAGGAGAAAGAGGGAGACGGTAAAATGAGAGAGAGATGGACAGAGTGAAAGAGAGAAGGAGGAAGAGGAGAAGAAAAAGAAGAGGAGCGGGGTGTATTTAAATGCAAGCCGGTGTTAATGAGTTTGGTCAGAGTGTGGAACAGTCTTTTTAAAGCTGCTATCATTCTCATTAATGTAGTGAATGAGCCGCTGATGATAGCTGTCATGGACCTCACACTCCAATTAACAACAATAACATACACACCTATAGTGTGTGTGTGTGTGTGTGTGTAGATGGTAGCACACACACACACACACACACACACACACACACACACACACACACACACACACACACACACACACACACACACACAGAAAGAGGGAAGGGGTGAGGTGTGTGTAAATGGATGCATATATTGGTTGGTGTGTGCAGAAGTTTCAGTATTTGCATTTGCATTTGTGTGTGTATTAGTGTGAGTAAACCTGTGTGTGTGTGTGTGTGTGTGTGTGTGTGTGGGTTGAGGGAAAAAAAAGTGAGTGACTGCACTTTGATTTTCTGAAGGAAAAAAAAAAACTTTCTGCAATTTACAATTTCAGCATTTCTGTTTTTAACGAGCGTCCACTAAGCTGCGAGATAGAAATGCAAATTCACCTCGACGGGCGGAGGAGCCACGCTGAAAAATTAATGGAATCTCCCTTTAATTTGGCCGAACGCAGAAAACCGTATGCTGCCGGTAAACAGAGAGAGAGAGAGAGAGAGAGAGAGAGAGAGAGAGAGAGAGAGAGAATGTGGATGACAGAAAGGTGGACAAAGAAAGAGACAATGAAGAACGTTATTTTTGTTTTTCATCTCAACTTTTGTCTTTATATTCTGGTATCTGTATACCTGTTTTTTCTTATTATCAAATCCCATTAAAGATGAAACTGGACCTGGTTTCTTTGTTCATTGTGTATTATGATGGCAAATTAATGCCTGTTGCACTGAAGGTTGGTGTATTGTAACACATAAGAGACGATGATGAAGGAAACTGTAACACTCAGAATAGAAGACATGAAACTCAGTCTCAGTGACTTAAATCAAACAAAAACAGGAGGAAATAGTGCATCTGTTGGGGACTATTTTCAGAGGCGGATGAATCTACATTCAATCTAGTGAGTGTTTGTGGAAGCAGGACGGTGGTGTGTGTGTGTGTGTGTGTGTGTGTGTGTGTGATTGAGTTAAAATAAACTACAACAGTGAGGCTCAGTGATGAGTTTTAATAGTTTCTGGACAACAATGAAGCTCACAAAGGCGGAGAGTGAGACATATCAGATAAATCAGGCTTTGTTACACACAGACACAGTATTTGACAGGATGATCAGTTCATTGTTGATTTCTCTCTGCTTTGGGCTGCTTTGATAAAAAATATTGACCTCATTTGTTCTTTCAGATAATGGAGCAGTTTCATCTGCGTCAGTGCAGCTTTTTTTTTCTTGTACAGCAGAAAATTAGATTTTTAAACACTTAAAGCTTGAATATTGACTGTTGCACCGCATGTTATTGGGCGTCAGGAGAAATGATGATAGAAAATGAATGCTGCAAACATGGTGTGTGTTTGCATGAAGTTCAGACAAAAGAGCTTTTATTTTTTTTAAGTTGCAGCCTCCAAAATACTCCAACTGTTTGCTTCTTAAACTGACTGTGTGTTTCTCAGGTTTCTGGTCTTTTCCTCGTCCACTGATGAACGATGTTAAAGAATTCATTACCAAACTCCTTTTTTCAGGTATGTGTGTGTGTGTGTGTGTGTGTGTGTGTGTGTGTGAGAAAGAGTGAGAGTGTGTGTCCGGGACAATTAAGTATGGCTTCACAGTGATTGATACTAGCTTGGCTTTCAATTTGTTCCACTACAGAGCTCAGAGCGTCACCCCCCCACACCCACCACACTGACCTCACACACACACTCGAACACAGAAAAGAAACACACACACACTTTTCCCCCTTTAATACCACGTTCAACCTGCCACATGTACCTTCACACGCCCTGCAGAACATCACACAGTCAGATGTAAATGGTCCTGTCGTGGAGATATTTGCGTTTAAGTGATCAATTATAAAATTAGGTCAAAAACACGCCTGCGTTTTTTTGACAGCGATGCTCTACATGTGTTGTTCACAGCAGAGCACATGCAAATTTACATTTTTTATTTATTTATTTATTTTTTTACTGCGCATGAAAAAAGCTGCTCGGCGTTGAAATCCAGCTAGCGCTCATCTTAATCTTGCATTGAGCGCACTTTTTTTTTTTTTTTTTTTAAGCAGAAAATGGAAACATCAGCTGGAAATTAGGGAGCTTCTGTTTGAGCTCAAAAACACTTAATATTTTATTCATGAGATGAGTTCGGATCATCTGATGTTCTCTGCAGAAATACTGACAAAACACGGAGCAGGAAGTTTGTTAAACGTGTCGGATTTTTCTTCTCCCGACTAAACCTTTTTCCTGCAGAGTTTAACCGAAAAGCCTCTTCAGGGTCCGACTTTATGTGACTGGTGGTGATCTGTTAATGCAAAGCTGAACTCTTTGTTCAGGAATTAGAGCACGATAGGATGTATCTGCTGGAAATATCTGGTGAATTTAAATATGTTTTTTGAGCTCTGACATCGTGTAGGATGATGTAATGGTGACGTGGTGTCAAAATGCTTTCTCAAGATGTTCACGAGTCAACAAATATCTCGTTTAATTAGCAGATTAGTTTAGATTAGTTTGATTAGCAGAGTTCTGCTGCTGCGAACAAAAGAAAGCAGGTGAAAAGTCGCTGTTGGTTGTTGTCAAACGGTCTACTTGGAAAATCATGTACTGATATGGTAGATAATGACTGAAGTTACCGACTTAAGTGAATAAAAAACCTTGGATATTTCCTCTTCCAAACTCAGGGAGGCTCTTTGTTTTATATTCACATAGTTTGAGGTGTGCATCTCCTCTCTGCATAGGTTTGCTAAGTCACTTCTGCTCTTTTCTTTGAATCTTAAATGCTTCGACAGCTCTCAATGAGGAGGAATGAGCTTTCTACACTTACTGGAACTACAGCTGCTGTTTTAACATCTGTCAGACATGAAAGTGAGACTGTTTCATACACAACCTTGGTGAACATCTCAGCAGGAAGCATCCTGGGCTGCAGTTTCCCCAGCTACGTATGAGCCCACCTGTTCAGCTCAGGTAACTAAAACTGTTTGTCCATAATCACTTTTATTAAACTAGTTCAGTGCCCATTCACACTGCACTTCCTTCAGTGTTCAGAAACACAAATGTAACGTCAATCGGATGAACAGTTGTGGAGATAATCAAACCAAAAACAAAGACTTCTTCCATTTATCTTTAGATGAATAATATTTTATCTTCCTGGGTTGGAATTTGGGATTGATTCCTTTTTGAAGGAGTTTTCTCCGTCACTCATAACAAACCTCATCACACTTCCCTTCTTAGAGGCCTGAGATGGAGTTTATTCTGGCCTGTGTTCTTATTGGACGTCGCCAGAGTTTAAAGGTCGGCGCTGCAGGACAAAAACTAAAAAGGAGGAAACGCTGCCGTTTGAATAAATTCAAACTTTATTGGAATTCATGGTGTGACAATGAGGAGGCGGCGTCTCAAATAAGGTCAGAGAGACGCAATAAGGATTCACAGCGCTGCCTCCAGCCTCCGCTCACTACACACACACACACACACACACACACACACAGAAGTGCTGTGTGTGTGTGTGTGGAGGGAGGGCAAGAGTCAAGTGGGTGAATAAGTACAGACATCAATAACTGGAGGACAAGTGCATGAAATTACACGCAGCAGATCCATCATGGAGGAGCAACAACAACAACAACAACAACAACAACAACAACGATAACGAGGCTGGAGGGGGGGAGGGGGGGGCTGAAGGTGACACTCGCGTCCAAAAGGTTGCCGGTACAAATCCCAATACAGTTACCACACAGACTGTCCCTAAAATACAGAGTCCAGTTTTACAGTACTTTGGTTCTCACAAGAAAATAAATGTTTATTTAACAAATAAACCAAAATGAGAGAAGCCTGTTGAAAGCACCAGAAAGATTATTTTCTCAAGGTGAAGCAGGATGTTTTGTTTTTGTAAAAGGAAATTCAATCACAGCAAAACAAAACTGGACTAAATCGATTATCATTTTCCATTACTGTTTTGAAAAAAATGGCACTAACTTGTTAACAACAATGTGTTTTTTGTAAGAAGTATTCAAACTGGAGTCAACTGTTGGAAGACAAAGTTAAACCAGATAAGGAGAAGTTTGACTTGTTGTTGACTTTTCTTACTGCTTCCAAACAAATCTGAAGTTTTCTGAAACAAAGATTATTTGAGGATGTACTGAAAATGATTTGAATGCATCAATTTCCTGCAATTATTATATTTAAAAGTGATTTTAGCTTTTGTTGTTGTAATCAATCTTATTTCTGTATCTATATTCTAAACTTTTATACACACAGTGTGTAAGCTGCATTTATAAACCTGCAAGAAGTCGAGTAAAAGTCTGTTTTAAAGGAAGAGAAAGGAAACTCATCAGATCTATGACATCATTCATGCAGCAACGTTTGAACCACGCTAATCCTAAACCTGTGTGTGAGAAATATATCTGTGTGTGTGTGTGCCGTGTGTGAATGAATGGCGACCTGCTGAGCACTACATGGTGACATTTGGGAGAAGACTCGACCTCATGCTGATCAGAGACGAGCACTCTTCAAAGAGCTGTCAGACACACACACACACACACACACACAGACAGACACACACACACACACACACACACACACAGAAAGGCTGAGATAAAGAGAGAGAGAGAGTTTGCCATTTTACTTTAAACTGCACAGACAGTTTATGACGCAGGAGAGAAAACGAGAAAAGGATGAGAGAGGTGCAGAAAAAAGAGAAAGGTTGGAGGTATGAAAGAGAGTAAGCAGGTTTGATTTCATCAGTTAAAAAAATACAGAATAAATACACAAACGCAAAACTAAAACACAAAAATGAGTACACAAATAATAAAAAGAATAAAAATTGAAGTCAGAAATGAGTAGAGGTAAAATAACTACATTAAAACTCAGCTGTGAAAGAACTCAACTATGAAGAGTATAAAAGTAGGTTTAGATGAGAAAACTCATCTGCAAATGAAGATAAAGAGATAACATAAAACTACATTTAGGAAAAAAACTATTTTCATATTCATACTCACAGAATAAGATTAAATGCAAATAATTATTGTGCAAAATCCCATGAAAAAAAGTGAATCTGTCCATCTGTACTTTGCACTTTCTAGTTACGACGTGAATCTTTAAAAACACATAAAAGTTTCTAAAAATCAATGTATTTTTCAGTCAAACAAACAGAAGGAAAAAGTTGAGATAATCATTTGTTGGGGACTACTTTCAGTGGCAGATGAATAATCTAAACTCTAAACACACACACACACAGAGTTTTTTTCCTTCATTTTCTCAAACGTATCACTTATCCCTGTGACTGAGGTGTCCCTCCTCGTCCTCCCCCTCCCCTCCTCTCTGTCTGACAGAGAATAATCAATAGTCATTTCACCCTCTGGTCCCCTTCTTGCCTACGGGGGCAAAACAGGTGACTGCACCGGGGGGCAAAGAGGAGACGAGAGGAGGTAATGAGAGCAGAGGAGAGGAGATGAGACGGACAGAGAGGAGGAAGAGGAGGAGGAAGAGGAGTGATGGCAGTGAGAAATCAACAAAGAAAACACACATCGATAAACACAATGCAACGTGATGAACACACACACACACACACACACTAACAAACATCATGCTACAACACCTGTCCTGGCAACTGGACACACACACACACACAAATTAATTTCCAAATAATTCCTCTTGGGGTTGAAGCAACAATACGAGCAGCTGGCTAATCTACATGCTACTGCACCTGGTTTAACTGCTGGACACACACACACACACACACACACACACACACACAGACAGAAGGAGAGAGCACTGTTTGTATTTATACTTATGAAACTAAGTAAAACTTTGATTGTATTTATTATTTTACGATGTTTATGTTCGTCTTCAATTTGAAAGAACCAAAATCTTGGTTTTTGCATAAACATTTCTTCCATGGGGGGTCACTGCATGGTCTGACGAGGATGAAAATGATGAGAATCAGATGCTGTGGCCTTCACAGTCAGCACATCTCAACCAGCTGAAGTGGCCCGAGGATGGAGCCTTGAGGAACTCTACGTCTACTTTTGTAGGCTCAGATGTGAATTATAGATTAACACAAAATAATCTAGAGCAGTGAAGCTGTTCTGGAGGCAGCAGCTCACTAACACACTTTATCAGGGTTTTTACTTTAATTTGTTGACATATTTAAGTTTAAAATCAACAAATACATCACATTTTTAACCACTGTTCTTAAAAATCTTGAGATAACGTAAGCGGGACTGACTTACAGGGTTGCTTGGCGTTTATAACCACAGACTTTCAAACCAGAATTAGAGATTAGTGAAATTGGTCACGTGAATTTGCATCGTTGACTGACTTCAAACCACCTTAACGGTGCTGATGTTTGTGGCAACAGAGTCCAAAAGGGAGGGGCAGATGTTACTGTCACACCACCCAGTTTTATACAATCCTGCTCTGAATTAATTTAGTCAATTAAAACTTTAACTTTAATAATCATTTCCACCTTTTTTATTCATGAAATCAACCCTTTAAAAACAAAGAAACCGTAAGTGAACAGTGATGTGGAAGATGGACAAACTTATAAAATAAGTAATCAGCTGTTTTACGTCGTGAATGGTAAAACAGGAAACTGTCGCTCCTTCAGACGTTGATTTAACGGTTCGAGCTGCCGCGATAATAAACAACATCTTCACCGCAGGAACTTTACGTCTCTGCCAATAATGTTTGCGGCTCTCAGAAGGAAGTAAGAAACTAAATTTACAAACTGAACTCTTCCAACAAACCCATTGAAAGAGAAGAAGACAAATGAGAGCAATATGAATAAAACTAACATCCATTTTCATCACCAGACGATCGGATAGAAACTCAAACGAACGTTCAGCAGGTCCTCTGAGGACGCTTCAAATCAGCTTTTGAATAAACTACAAGTCACTCAAACTGACCTGAAGCACCCACAATTAAACCTGCACTCGTCCTCTCATCCCTCCATCCCTTTGCAGGCCGTTAACATCACGACCAGGCGTGACTGGGGGGTCGCGAAGGAGAAAGATGGGATGTGTTAGAGCGAGGAGAGGGAGGGGGGAGAAAGAAAAAAGTGGATTTGATGAGTCGAAAGAGAGAGAGAGAGTAACAAAAGAATGAGAAAGGATGAGGAAAAAGGAGAAAGGGAACAGAAAAAATACAAAAGTGAGAAGAAGTAATACAGAGAAGGGGATAGAGTGGGAATGTAAGAGTGTGTGTGTGTGTGTGTGTGTGTGTGTTTAACCAATTTAAAGTGTGGTATAATTGAAGTGTGTGTTTTCAAGGACAGGTAGATATTGGTCCTGAGGTGGGAAGCTGCCGAGTCAGCGGGTCTGAGCTGATTACATCCTCTGTCTACAGGAGAGGAGAGAAAAGAGAGGAGAGGAGGACAAGAGGAAACAGGAGACCACGAGAGGAGAGAAAAAAAAGAGGAGAAAGGAGAAGAGAGAGGTCGCTGGTGGTTTTTAATCTCTTCTGTAGTTCGATTTTTTACGTTTTAAATATCTTCAGCGTTTCTTTATGTAGAAACTCTCCTGATCATTTGTGTTTCTCTTACAAGTTATTTCATCTTTATTTCAGAGGGGTCCAGTTTTATATTTTGACACCTCTGCCATCAAGCTGCAGGTTATGAGATCTTTATTTGCACACAGGCCTGAACTTTAAACGTGACGATTTGATGTTGAAACACATTTTTGGTAAATCAGGTGAAAAAAAAAACAGCATTTGTTTCTGCAAAAATCAAAGAAAGAAATGTTCCTAACAAGCTACTTTTCCAGCCCCCTCTTGAAAAATGTTTCAGCCCGGCGCAGCATCATTTACATTTTCATACATTTCACCGTCTGGGACAAAACCCAGAGTCTGTGTCAGAGCAGCGTGCAGGAAATTTACACATTGTTATTTGGTAACAACGCGAAAACCGCCGCCGCCGCAGAGGTTCAATTGCCGGCTGGAGACATTTTCTATGCATTTTCTTCCCAAAGACAAATGTAAATTCAGTTTGAAAAGGAAAGCTATTCAGACATTCACTCATGGTTTTTCCCTTCTCTGACATAAACTACAGACACATCAGTGGCCTGATTTTTTCCCTTCTCTCTCTGATAACCATGTTTTACATGCATGTCTGGACAAAACCAATCTGGTGAAATCACAGGGGGAAGGATGAAAACTCCACGTCTGAAACAAAAACTTAAACCATCAGGACTTTCTTTTTTTTTCCCTTCTTCTTCTCGCTCTGGCTGTTTAAGCGTCTCGAGCTGTTTCCTAACAACACGTCAGGATCTGGCCGAGCTCAAATCGCTCGCCGCTCCAACAAAAACGTACCAAACCGCCAGCCGATCTGGCCGAGCTCAAATCCAAAAGCTCGCCGCTCCACAAAAACCACCAAACCGCCAGCCGGCTGCCAAAACCTCCGAGCAGCCTCCCTCCCTCGCTCTGTTTCTGTGTCCATGTCTCTCGCTTCATCAGAATGGGGTAATGGGACATTTTATTGTGTTATTTTGCCCCTGGGGAGGAAGAGGGGGAGGGAGGGAGTGAAGGGGAGGCTGAGCGAGGGAGGGGGTGGTTTTGGAGACAAAGCCAACTTTGTGCTTTGTGGTTTTTCTGTTGTTTCTGAAAGTTCGCCAACACCACCACCACCACAGGCTTCCTTTCTCTCCCAGTTTTACTTTCTCTCCCGCTCCCCCTTTCTCTCCTCTTAATCTGCCCTCCTCTTTCTCTCAGCCTCTTTCCATTCTCACAGAGGACAGATTATAACGTTACACAGAGTCAGGTGGCTGCATTCAGCCTAAAAAACACGACAGATGATTCTGCATACATGTAGAATATTTTCACGTTAACTTTTTAATGTGTTCTTTGTGTGCAAATTAGACAAAATCATCCATTAAAGTCACAATTTGTTGTTTAATTCAGCGCTTTTCTTTAGACAGACAGACAGACAGACAGACAATCACTTCACTTCTTATTCCTTTAAGAGGAATAAAAAGTTCAAAATACATAAAAACAACAAAGTTCTGTGAGTGGCAAGACTTTTCAAGTTTCTGCCTTCAAAAAGATAAATATATATATAGACAGATGATATTTTTGTATCTAAGATGTTGGAAATTCACATCACAAGCTCCCAAGGTGATGTCTTCAAATAACAGTCCAAATATATTCAGCTTACTGTTCAAAAATAAAGTGGGAGAGACTTTATTATCTTCATTATCTTAATTATCAGGGTCTGTAGTTCTGTTAGAAATCAAACAGACTGGAACTGATTTAGTTAACAAAAGTTTTAATATCTTATCAATGGTTCATCCTACAAACTTCCTAAGAAATCGAATATATCACTATAACATTGAAAAAACACGATGCTGTCTTCACGCATTCCACTTTCTTTAAAGCAGACAAACAAACAAACAAACAAGTCTTAAAATGAAGATAACTTTATTATCATCAATATTATTGGCTATAATCTCAAAGGACATCACCAAATGTCCATCTGCAAACAGACGACTCTTCCATGGTTTAAAAGTTCAAGTATCTACAAATATCACACACACACACACACACACTAACGCTGGCTTTGGGCAATCAGGCAGGTGTTTCCACCCGCCTGCCTCCTCTGGGACAGCTAACCAAGCACTCCTGCCGGCTTCGAGAGGCTCTTATCCAGCCTGCGGGTGAGTTTGATTCAACTCAACAGCCAGTCAGGTCGAAGAGCAATCCCACCGTCACATCCCGTCTCTCAACGTCTGCACTGTCTCTCGTTTTCAGCCCTTCGCTGATCCACTTCCCCTTAATACTGTCATTTCTGCTCAACATTAATTTACTTTCCTTTCCTCATTCTTCCTCTTTGTCTCTGCCCTTTTCTTTCCTCTTTTGTTGCTTCTGTTGTTTCGACTTTCATAAGTAATTTTATCATATGTGAAAACACTATGGCCTCTTCTCCTGACAGGCGTTATCACAACAAAACAAACAAAATATTACAAGTGTAAATAGTTTCTTTCTCACCTGATTAAATCTAAAAATTCGATAAAATAACAAAAGCCTGTTGAGTGTCGCCTCGATGTGAACTGATGACGTTTCACAAGAACAGACAAGAACCCAGATTGAGAAACGATGTTCAAGGGTCACCATAGCAACCACCTGGAAAAGCTTTAGCAAACACCTAAGCAGCGTACAAACTCACCGACAAACAGCCTCAAGTGCTGGTTTGCATCTCACAAACATTTTGGGGAAACAGTTTTAAGGAAGAAAGACAAATAAAGTAAAAACCAACATTAAGTGTGTTTTATTGAGGTGTTGCAACCACGGGGCCCCAGAACAGCTTCAACAACACGCCTCGAAAAAGATGTTCCCTCATTTATCATTTTCCCACATTAATTTTATACTCTGTAAACCCTCAAACCCAAAGCATCTGCATTCATTATGTTTCTACACTCATTTCCTCAGGGTTTCCACTTTAATATGATCTTAGTCTGTTAACGACAGAACTGTTGTTCGTTCGTGTCGACGACAACAAGAAGTGTTTTCTCATCTCGATCAGCTGTGTCTTCCAGTATATTACAAATTATTATGAACATATAAACCTGTTTTATGACCTGACAACACTTGTTAAGGTTTGGTTTAGACACAAAAATCACTGTGTTAGGTTCAGATAGAGATCATGATTTGGGTTTTGTGATTACAATAAGATTCACAGTTATTGGACGATCTTTGCTCTTTAAAAATCAGCGTTGTCCGTGGCAGTCTACTCTGTTAAAGTCCACAGTTTTTTGCTGACATCCTCACAGAGTTTCTCTCTACGTGGATTTTATCGCTGCACAACAACGACCAACAGAGGGCGCCACCTCTTGAATGTAAACATCCAACGCTGATGTTTCTGTCGTCCAGTCTCCCAAAGAAACATCCAAATCCTTCGTTTTTCCCTTCTCCCTTTTTTAATTCCTTCTATTCCACCTGCCATCATCTCATCTCTACTCCTTTCCTCCTCCATACTGTTTTTACCGTCCATCTTTTTCCTCTCCCCCTCTTTGGCTCGGTCTCTCTGTCTTTCCTGCTCTCTCGTCCAGTATTGCTCTCTCCATCATCTCTCCATCATCTTCCTCTCCAGAGTCGCTGTAGTGTACTGATAGCGGGAGCACTTGTGCAGTCGGCTATGAAGTCTGTCCTCCTCCTCCTCGTCTTCCTCCTAACCCCACTCCTCTCTCTCTCTCTCTCTCTCCTCTTGTCTATGTCTTCCTCTCTCGCTCTCTCTCTACCTGGAAATTAATTTGGTCTCCTCCAGATGCCTATCGGCGCTGAAATGCCCCCAGAAATAGATCCACAAACAGCAGCTCAGCCAAAACGCCGTCACTGCCTGACAGCCTTTAGCAGACACACACACACACACACACACACACACACACACTGCCGGATGCAGGGGGTGGGGGAGCAGATGGAGAGATGGATGGATGGATGGATGTAGGCAAGGGGGTAAACGGTGGGAGAATTTAGCGATGGAGGGAGGAGAAGACGGATTGGATGAGGGGAGAAATTAATAGATGGATTACCTACAAAATTCGTGCACTTTATTGCCTAAACAAACCGTCAGTTTTCAGATTGATTTCGTTCCTTCCAGGCAGACATTGGTTTCTGTTCATTTTCTGTGAAAAGCAGCTCGCGGAGACTCGAAACCTGCTGCAGAGAGATCACAATAAAAGATTTAATCACCTCTTTTCTTTTTTTACTCCCCATCAATGTTGGGGCATCGGCACATGATGGAGTCGTAAGACGGAGCTCGTCTTGATGGTGCATTCAAGGACGCATTAGATTTGATAGCTGGCTGCTGAAAAATTGATTTTTCCACGGGACTATGTTCTTCAGAAACACAAGAGCATTGTAGACTTTTAAAAACTAGCTTCACGGTTCAGTACTGGATTAGAAAGTAGTGCGATGTTCAAACAGCACCACACATCTCCCACAGCAGATCGAGGGATAGTCCAGCTTTAATCCTGCTGCTTTAACTGGAAATGTTCATGTGCTGCTTCAGAACAGCCTGAAAAAAACTGTTTCATCGTTCAAGTTTAATAAAATAAACCAAATTCCCATCATGCTTTGGACCCATCTGTTCTACAGGCCGAGAAGACGATGATTGATGATAATCAGCGACATTGTTTTTGAAACTTTCACACCAATAAATCCTTTTGAATGGACTTGAAATGCTCTGAACCACAAAACTCTGACAAAAGAAAAAAAGGCTGAAAGAAAGTGCTGCAGTATTGATTTACTTTAAATGGTTTTACAGAAATGTTAAATATGATTTTGAACTGTTGGTTTGACAAAAAAACAAACATCTTGAAGACACCACCTTGACCTTTCTGACATTTTCCAAAAATCAACATGACCAGTGTGGTTATTTAAAGCATTTCGTGATGTACAGCCCAGATAATCTGCTGCTTCTGCCTCAAAAAAAGAGACAAGCAGGTAGTTTGATGATAAACTGATTAAATCCATCAGTCAGGACCTAAAACTCCAGGATGTCCGCCAGAAAAAGCTGGTTCAGGTTTGCGATGTTTTTTTGGGCAACAACAGAGTTTAAACTCATTATTCATGTGGAGATCAGAGGGAAAATATAAATTAAAACACAAACTTAATCTGTTTGACCTCTGAATTATCAGAAAATAAGATATTGCCAAAAAAAAAAAAAAGGGAAATGACTGGTTGAATGTTGCTGCACTTGGCTGTTGTTGCGTTTTTCTTTTAGATATTTAAACTAGAAAAAATGTGCCTCCTGTTTTAGAAATTTCCCCCCAAAATAAATCAGTTTCTGAATAACTGCCATGACTCTCATCTCCTTCAGGAGTCAGTCAGAGAGACGGAGACGAGTTCATCTTCTGTACGAGCTGTAAAGATCAGCGGAGGATTCCCCTCTGAGAAATTTCAGTTTCGCCCTCAGCAGGTGAGCACAAAGGCCGAGGTGATATGAGATAATAAGTCTCACACTCGACGGCGCGGATTCGACTTCCTCCCCACATTAGGTCGGAGCTTCCTGCCTCCTCGGTCGAGGACAAATTAAAGGATAAAACCTCTTTGTAGCAGAATGGGTGAAAGTGAAGGCTGGACAGCGGTGGAGTGTAATTTCAGCTCCATACATCTGACCTCCGACCCTCCGCCTGCTCTCTGCTCTTTAACAGCACACGTATGCAAATAGCCGGCTGTTAATCTGCTGCTCAGCACCGACCTCAAACCTCTGACTGCGGCCTTAGTCTGCTTTATATCGTACTCGTGGACGAAAGCAGCGGAAATAAACTGTTTAACGCGGACACTAACAGATCATCCTCATGTCGTTTATACTGGATTACAATGAAAATATGAAAAACGCTCTCAGGTTTGCTGATTTTACTGGATGATTGTCCATCTATGAAGAGGTTTTGACAACATGGATGAAAACATTATGATAGAGGCATAGGAAAGACCACTTAAAGTTCAAGACTCAAACCAAGCTTGAGGTCAAACCAAATAATAACTCTCCTCATATATTCTTCCTACAGTTATCTTAATAAGAGTCAAGTGTGATTTGAAGTAACGTTTCTCCAGGAACCTTTAGAGGAGCTCAGAGCTTTTCCTCCACAGGGACCAGGGTCTAAATGAAGTTCAGGGACTTTATTTTACCCCCCAAAAAGTCCCTGATCGGAGGGGTCGTACTTTTCAAAAGTACAGGAACTTTGGCTGAACATTTCTGATTGGTGGAGTATTTCCAGCATTTTATTTTGAAAAGCCTGCATCCTCAAACAAACTGTATTTATGGTTTGTTTCTGTCGGACGTGGACACGGAGCAGAAGAAGGTCTACGACAGACGGAGCGACCAAGTCTGAGTATTTATGCTGAGGAGGAAATCCAGCGCAGCAGAAATGACGTGTAAAAACAGCCGTCGCTTTCTCAAACGTCAGCGGACTAATCTGCCTGATCTTCACGGGTCTTTAGACCACAGTGGAGACGCAGACAACAACGGTCTGCAGGAAGCTTTTTAGCTCAGGAAGAAGATTCACATGAATAAAAGTTTCAGGTAGTTCGGGTCAAAACCCAGCTTAAGGTCTCCTCATTTGGAAAGATGCGACAGGAACAGGAAACAACTAATCTTCTTTAATCTTTGCAGCAACTTTCTTTTCAACCAAATCTCCTTTGCTTTCTGTTTTTAATGCAACTTCTTGCAGTAAATTCATTCAAATCGAGCTGTAAAAACCTAAAAATGTAGACCGTCATCACCAAAAAACAGCATCAGTTTTTCTCATAACAGGCCTCTTCATCATCACAGGACATGGTTGTAATCTTTCCACCAATCCTCAACTCCATATCACAGGTGTGTGTTGTGGTCACACTGATCAGAAATCAGCAGGAAGCTGCACTGTGAAAGTCACTGCAACACCATGAGAGCTGCTGTCTGATGGGCTGGTCTGTTCCTGCAATGTTCAAGTGTACCTGGATTCACCATTTACAGACACACACCAGAATCCTTATTATAATAATAATAATTATAATAATTATAATAATAGTTACAGGGCTGCAGAAACACGGTGGCAGACACGCAGCATAAAAGACAAAAAATAAATCAAAGCTTCATGTTTCATAATTCAGCTGTTTCCATGTTACCTGCCAAATGTTCAACAAACGTTTCTCTGAGCGAGCATTTACATTCCTGTCGGCTGCGGCTCCTTCAGAGCAGGTGTTGTTGTTGTGTTGTTGTACAGGAGTGTGTCTGGCTTAAAGAAAAAAAGAGCGGAGACACGACGACCCAGCGAGGGCCGGGCGAGTAGGGAGACAACCTCGGCGAGCTGGAACGAAATTATCCACGCCGGCACTTTTTTTCCTCTCTTCGTAACAGATGTTAAGGTTAAAAAAAAAAGCATGTCATCACCCCACCGATCCATCAGACAACATCACCTGTTAACACCAAAGTCACATCCCCCCAAAACAAAGAGCGAACTACAAACTACGAGGCTGAATCCACCACAGCTACGACCATCAAAACACGACGGAAGAGAATCAGAGAGGCGACGAGCTGCTGACAGAAACACATTTTCAAATCTGATAAATAACTCCACTTAAAACTGAATAAGAACCAAAATACTGCGTCCAAAATCTTCAAAATAAAAGCAAACAAATGCAGAAACCCACTGAAACAACAGGTGTGCCGACTAACATACAAAACAGCCGGTGTAAATTTAATAAGAGGTGGAGTAGAAGAGAAAAGAGAGTCAACAAGTGGAATAAAAGAGATGTATTCCTGCAGGAGCACAAAGACGTGTCGTGTCACACGGTTTGAACAGAAAAAGGAAAATGAAGCTGTAAAGAAAGGAATGAAATGTTCAGCACTTCTCCTCATCTTTCAATCAACAGGTGAGGAAAAAAACGACTCCAGCAAACGAAGTCCAAACATGTCGTCGACTGTTCAGATCAGAAAAAGAAAGAAAGAGACGTTTGAAATGTTTCTGATGTTGAAATGCTTCATAATGACTGAATATGAGAAAAATCGCCTCATCAACAGGTGACAAACATCAGTGTGACTGTGCACGACATCCACCTGAGCAGCAGAGGAAAGAAGAAAAATAAAAATAATATCGGAGATTTGAATCCACCAGTTGATCAGGTGTGAGCAGAAAAAAAAAAAAAAAAAAATATATATATATATATATATATATATATATATATTTCCACCTTAAATTCCACCTTAAGAAAGAGAGCCAGTGAGGCAGCTTTAAAGGTCAGGACCAGCTCTGCTCAGGCTGACCTGCGCAGGTAAATCCAGATTAAAACCCTCCACATTAAAACTTCCTGTTAATTCATCTGAGCAACACACACACACACACACACACACACTGTGCACAGCAGTAGTAGGACTGCACACACACATCATCGATGGATGCACATGTTTTCCTCGACGCACACACACACACACACACACACACACACCTTGGCTGCTCGGAGCGTCAACACACACACTGCATGGGCATCCTGGCACGCACGCGCAACATGTGCACGAGGAGGTGGAAACACATTTCACACACACACACACACACGAGCAAAAGAGAGATTGAAGGGAAGAGCAAAGACTGTCCTCTGTTTTCCCGAGCAGTCATCCAGCCGACCTGTTACCCACACACACACACACACACACACACACACACACACACACACACGCGCGCGCACCAGCCTCAGAATAAAACGCAAAGAGACGCGGAACAGCCGGTACCCGCCGGTCCGCTCAGCCCGGTGATAAACATGCAGGAGGGAGGAGTGTGTGTGTGTGTGTGTGTGTGTGTGAACAAAAATCCGAGCCCCGTTACCGTTCTCTCCGCGTCGGGTCCTGCTGGATGCTCGGCTTGGTGGGCGCCATCTTCCTGCAACAATTATTTGATTTCTTACTTTCTCTCCTCTCTCTGCTCTCCTCCGGGTTTTTACTCGGACGCGGAGCCGCGGCGGAGCGCTGCGTCCTGACAGCAATGCGTCATGGTCGGTGTGTTAAGACAAAGCCATGTCCGTGTGTGTGTGTGTGTGTGTGTGTGTGCGTGCTTGTCTCTCTCTCTCTCTCCTCCGCCGCTCAGGAGCGTGGAGACAACGGGCGGTGGAGGCGCAGGCGGGGAGCGGGCTGCAGCAGCAGAGGCATGCCGAGCGGAGTGAGGGGGAGCCCGGGTGGACGCCTCTCAGATCCCCGCTGTCACGAGAATTTCCTGCGTGCGCTCCGGAGGAAGGAGAGGAAGAGAAAATAATAAAAAAAGACAACCAGGCGCGTCAGGTCTTCACATTGTCGCCGCCGCTGCAGCGCCCGTTTCCCGTTAAAATCCCCGCGGCGGAGCGTCGCTGGGCGGTCAGAGCCTCCGCGCCTCTCCGAGCATTTTTCCCTCCTCCGGCTGCTGACAGGAGAAAAAAAGGACACCACACATCTCCGGGATTTTCTCTCCAGCCCGGCGCAACAACGCCTGCTCAGTTGCAGTTGAGAGTTTGCCAGTTTGTGTGTGTGTGTGTGTGTGTGTGTGTTTTATTTAATTCTCCCTCTCTGCTGTATTACAGGTTGCCATCAACAAAATAATAATAATAAAAAAAAAGATAGGTGAGCGCGCTCCGGGAGGGGGTGATGGGTGATTTATTTGGATGGTTGCACACACACACACACACACACACACACACACACACTTCCTTCAGTGTCATAATAAACACATCACAGCTAATGTCTCACTCCAAACTAACTTTCTGAGCAGCTGCATGATTATTTTATTTATTTCATTATTTTTAGTCTCCATCATGTTTGGGAGTTTTGTTCTGAGCCTCTGAATGTGACTCCTCCTGTCATCCCTCCCTTTTTAAAAATATATTTTAAAGCCACTAAAATAAAATAACTCTCTCCTGCTGGCCTTGATGTTTGCACGTCAGCGATGGCTCATCATCCTCTGACAGAAGAAACCGCCACCTCTTTCTGCCTTTTTTCTCCCAACAGTCATTTAAATAAATAAATTCCTCCTGTCCTTTTTTTTAAATGTATAATTCATTGTAAGCTAATCGTGGTGCCGTGTGATTAACCCCCAGGCTGCAGCCCTGGAAGCTGAAAAGCCTCCCCCTCTCTCTCCACCAATGACCTGTCAAGGTCAAAGGCATGCTGGGTATTCTCCACACAAACACGGAGGGTTACAGGCGATGCTGTGGCAGAAAATAAAGACCGGGGGGGGGAGAGATGATCGTCACACCAGTCGATCAATCGATGCAGATTTCGGGAGGAGGCGTCAACATGTGTTGCGTCGCGGCAGATTTACAGTCGGCCTCTTTGTTCAAGCGTAGATTTTTCTGTAACGTGAGCTTTGCTGCAGCTTCGTGCGTCTGCGTGAGAGAGAAGATGTTCGGTTTACGTTCAGAAGCGAAGCCGCGGAAGCTTTTCTCAGTTTTCTTTGGATCACAAGCTGAAAGGTCACAGGTTTGACCCCCAGCGCATGGCATCAGCCAACAGCAGACACTCACACGTTGGATTTTCTCCTCCGATGGCGAAGGCGTTTACGGGACGAAGACGAACCAAACTCCGACATGTGCTGCTGTTTTGTTTGTTTTTGCATGTTGAACCTCGTCCTCTCTCTCGCTCTCCGGATGAGGTTCGGCTTTCTCTCTCTCTCTCTCTCTCTGCTTACTGAGAGCAGTCAAACGGAGGCGACGTGGATAATGGAGCGTAATGTATAAACACATTAGCTCCCAGCTGTTTGTTGGGGTGGGGGGGCGTTACGCATTATGTATAGAGAGCAGGGCAGCGAGGCGACGGGCCGGTGGAGATCCAGAGACGAGAGAGTGTTTGGATGAAAAAGGCCTCTGCTGTCAAATCACATTTCTGGATGAATCTGAAGTTTAAAAACGCTCGTTCAGCCTCAAACTGAGGTTCGGGGGCCTGTAAAGGTCTTGGAGGGGCTCTGACGGGTCCCGGTTCACCAGGAATGATCAGAGGAGGTGTCAGATAATCCTCTCGCCGCCCACATACAAACATAAGGTTGCGTCCCGTACGGGGGTGTGTGCGCGGCCCCGCTTTGAATAACAATACGGCCCTTATTCTCTCCGTCTGGGGGGGCTGAGTCGCTCTTGGTGCACTCACAGAGGCCCCCGGTCCTGATTTATGTGGCCCCGCAGCTTTTAGACTTTACAAAGCTTCACTCCTTCACACGGAGGGGTTTCTTTTTTTATTCTCTTTTCTAAATAATAATGCATGGGGGTGTGTTTGGGCCCCCCCACGGCTCCAGATGATTAGAAAAAACAACCCTACTGAGCGGCCAGACGGGGAGGCAATCATTTAGAGTCAGAGTGGAGGGGAAATGAGGAAATAACCGGGGGTGGACGGATGGATGGAGCGAACACACTTCTTCTCTCCTCTGAAATAACTCGATCCTGCTTTTTTACGATAAATCACCTCCCGTGTTTCCTCTGAATCACCTGAACCTGCTCCAGTCCTGCTGCAGCTTCTGTCTTTACCGAATGCACCCCCCCCCTTTTTTTCCTCCAACGCTTGTGTGAAAAACTTGCTTTGAAACAGTCAAATAATCTTAAATTAACGGTGGATGCTCAGTTGAATCCTCTCATGAGGCTTCAAAGTCACCAAATTCTCCTTTTCCTGTCAGGTTTAGTGAAGAAATGAGAGCAGAAAACGAGGAAAAGGCCACACAGTTCAGATAAAAAACAGTTTTACACCTTTACGGCTGATTTCTGCAACTTTGATTTGGAATTATAATCTGATAATCTGTGATGTCTTCCTGAAATCTAAAAAAAAAATCTTTAGAAATTATAAACCAAAAAGTGTCCACTGAGTTAAAGATGCCCAAAGTGAACAGATTAGTGAAAGATTTAAAAGAGGATGAAACAGAAATATCACAGCTAAATGTGAAATAAGAGACTTTTAATCTGAAAAACACACTTCAGATGAATGAAAGTGTGTTTTTTTTTAAAATGCACATTAAACTCTTTTCACGCCACAGGTCGTTTCTGCAGCTCCCCACGTACCTTTGCTGGTAGGCGGTGATGCCCTGCACGCTCTGCGGGGTCCCGTTCGTGGCTCCGGGGACCGGCACCGGCACCCGACCCACCGGGGGCCCGGTCCCCATCCCACCGCCTCCTCCGCCTCCCGCCCCGGGTCCTCCGCCCGCCGAAGCCGTCACCTGGACGCTGAAATCCGGGAAGATCCTGATCATGTTCGTCCCCCGATGCGCCCCCCGCGTCTGGCTCAACAAGCTCCGGGTCTCAGCCCCGACACGGACCGGTCCGCTCACCGGGATCAATAAAAAGGGATCGATTCAGCGATAAAAGGAGCAACGACACTCTTCTTTCTGCCGCTTTTATTTCTTATTTTCTTCTCCAGCCTCCGGGTTGAACTCTCACACAGATCCGGATCATGGTCCCGGTGCGCAAAACGGAACAGTCACCAATCAATGGATCAATCGATTAACGGGGTCGGTGGGAGTGTGGTATGAGTCCGAGCCTTGTCCTTTAGCTTCGGTTCTCCTCCTCTCCTCCTCTCGGCTCACTGATCACCTCCCTGCTCCCCGGTGCGGCTCCGGATCATGGTCCCGGTGTCTCCGGTGCGCGCGGTCTCGCCGTTCTTCTTCCTCCCCCCGTTTCTAACAGTCAGCGGGATCAATGGATCAGCGGATCGAAGAGGCTGATTTTCTCTCCGGTTCCGTGCAGACGTGCAGCCGTGTGTGCGCCGCGCTCTCCCGGTGCAGGAGCTCCGGACTCTCCGCGCCGCCGCCGGCTCTCCATCCGAGAAAGGGCTCCTGTTCCCGGCTGAGCTCCGCCCGGTGTCCGCCGGTGGGTCGGTGGGTGTCTGTGGCGGACCTGAAGGAGAGCAGCGTGTCTGTGTGTGTGTGTGTGTGTGTGTGTGTGTGTCAGCCATCGGTCGGTCGGTCAGTCAGTGAGCGCGCGCGGCTCTCAGCAGCACGAGCTCTGCCAATGACATCGGTGCAGTGCGGCAGCGCCAAAGTGTGTGTCGGTAATGTGTGTGTGTATGTGTGTGTGTGTGTGTAAAGGAGAGAGAGAGAGAGAGAGAGAGAGAGAGAGAGAGAGAGAGAGAGAAAGCTGTTTCTCTCTCGCTTTATTCAGCTGAACATCGCCGGACTTTTATTTTTAAAGGCAGCTCCGATAATAAAGAGCTCACTTTAAAGAAAAGGATGATTTTTTTATTTAGTCTTTTATTCCTCGCATGTTTCTGAGCTTCATAAAAGTCTTCAAACGGACCGAAAATAAAGAAAGTTGGAGCTGCGCGCAGAGAAAAACGGGACAGTTTGAGACTCAAAGTTGAAAGTTTTCACCTTTAGTTCTGATTTTTGCAGAATAAAGTGAGTTTTTTTTATCTCAGAAGAAGCGGACATGAGATTTATTTATTTTTTATCATTTCAACCTCTGCTTTTAAAGTCTTTACGCACGGAGATGGAGCAGTTTGTGCCAAAAAGACGCGCGGAGGAGAGCTGATGGCACAGTTTGGGTAAAGTGTGTGATCTGATGGCTCTGCTCTGCTCTCTGCGCTCACTGGAGCTCCGTGTGTGATCAGACTGAATAAAGTCATATTTATACACACACACACACACACACACACCTCTCTCTCTCTCTCTCGGTGTCTCCTCCCCTTTCCCCCCTCACCCACTCAAACTCTCCACCCTCTCTCTCCTCATTCCCACCTGTTTTGCCTCTCACTTTTTATCTAGATTATATTTTCTGCTAAGATTAATAAAACCAAAAGAAATGATGCTTTAATCATCATCAACCTCTCTATAATATATTTATTTATTCTTTATTATAAACTCCACTTTATTTTACCTCATACATGTTCCCATTCTTTCTACTTCCTCTTGTTTAAATTGTACATTTTCTTTAAATCACTTGTCCACTAGTTTATTATTTGAGAGTTTTTTTGCTGCCCACTTGCTGCTAAATTTCCCTGCTGTGGGATTAATAAATGAAAATTATCATCATCATCATCATCATCATCAGAAGAACCTCACAGATTCAGAATTTCACAATAAAAGCTCAATGTGACCTCTGTCCGGGGGTCAGACTCGGTTAACTCGCCACCGTGTCAGATTATGGGCTTGTAAATTTTTTGCCATGACTCAACTGAGAGACGCGACACACCCGACCAATCGCGGTGACGTCACTGTCACGAGAACGTAAACAAACATGGCGTCTGTTGCAGCATTCCAACAGCATCACTCCATCAGGATGTTCACGTTTTCATTCCCCCGCCGCCGCCGTATGTCTGTTTTCAGGCTGATGAAGTGAAGTCTGAGTCATGAAAAGTTTTAACAGTGAACCTATTTTTATTTTTTTATTCATCTTTTCTTCTTTCATTTCGTCACCCAAATTAAACAATGCAATCCATCCAGCTCAGCTTTCATTCTTCACCTTCAACCTTTTAACGGTGTCACTTATTTCACTTTTATCACCGACATCGTTGGGAAGACGATCCTGAGATTTGGTCCAAAGCTGCGGAGCAGGTGAGTGTTTTTGTCAGCTGATGTTTTTAAGGTTTAGAAGCTCAAATCATCTAAAGTTCGAGGAAAGGTGAACAAACGAAGGAGTGAAAGCTGAGCAGAGATCGTTTTTTCTGCGTTCATCATCAAAATGATCTATATTTGATGATGCGGTGACTTTGTAATAAAGACGTGAACATGAGACTTTAAATGCACCACAAGAGGTCACCTGCTCATCTTAAAGGACTCGACACCTGAAGGCTGAAATAAACATCACGTCCTCTCATTCAGCATGCATGTTGGATGATAGCAAAGTAAACTAATAAACTTCTAATAAAAAGCTCGTCGTTGACGTTTATTTTGTTTTCTTTGGCTCCGTTCGAGTTCGCCGCCACCTTCTGAGGATTTCTCTCCGACTGAGACACGAAGAAAACTCTCATTTGCATCCTGACATTTGACAGCGTGGGGAATCGAACCCCCGACTCCACCGCTTTTTACCTCTCTCCTCCTCCTCCTTCTTATTGAGCCACCCAGGACACATTTTCAATATTTCATCCTCCTCTGGACCTGCACAACCCCCCCCTCCCGGACCCCTGCTGGGACTGGGAGCCTCACTTTGAGCGGCCCCCTAATAACCCTCAGTCCTCGTCTGTCCTCCGAAACAAAGCATCGCACTAATAAAACGTCCCAATTGAGCTGATTAAATACCAATAAAAAACACACAGCTCGCCACTCTGCCAGCCTGCAGTCTAAATTGGATCGCGGCTCTAACCAGCAGCTCCTAATGAAAACCACCGCCGCACCCCGGCCTCGCTCGCCCGCAGTACAGTTACCTCCCTCTCTCTCTGTAATGAAATCAAATGAATTGGACTGCAGGTTTCAGGGGAGACATGCTGGACCCCCTTATAGAATTAGGACTGAACAGTGTGTGTGTGTGTGTGTCTGGATTTTCTAAATATGACCACTGACTCATGATGTGTGTGTTTGCGCAATATGCATTTCATCTAATATGCCTCTCTGCAATGTGTGTGTGTGTGTTTCATGTGGGTGGGCGTATGCATGTGTGTGTATGCGTGTGTTTACATTACAGGCTGTGTGTGTGTGTGTACTGGCTGTATTAGTGAGCTGTGACCAGGTAGGTAAAGTACAGCAGACAGTAGAATCAGGACAGTCAACCTGCTGTTATCCCCCAGGACAACACCAACACACACACCAACACACACACACACACACACACACACACACACACACACACACACACACACACACACACACACACACACACAACACACACACACACACACACACACACACACACACACACACACACACACACACACACACACACACACACACACACACACACACACACACACACACACACACACACACACAGTCTCTATGCTCCAGCAGCCAAACAAACCCTCAGCCTTCACAAACACTTTCTCACACTGTACTTTCTCCTTTCTGTTGTGGTGCGTTCAGGTACAACTAAAGCTGCACAATAAACCCCAGTTATTCCTCTAACTGACAGAAATGTGTCTGTATCATTAATTCCTCTTCTGACCTTCCAATTTTTGGACTGCATTTTATTTACTCTTGCACACAAATGAACATCCTTTACATTTACCAGTTCACCAAGGTAAATCTCTCTTTATTTTGTTGTATATTGGAAAGTTTAAGTATCTGTGGTGACAGTTTCCATGTTCAGTACATCGACCAGCAATGATTGTTTTTTAACTCGGGCATAAAAAAACATCTAAAAACGGCGGGTCTGTGAGGAGCTACAGCAAAAACCTGAAAGGTGTCCAAGAAAAGTTTCTGATGCTCCGGATAAAAAAGAAACTAGGTGTTCAGAAGAAGGATTACAGTGAAAATAAGAAAGTGATCGACGGTGAGGACAAACAAATGCAGCTTTTCCTGACAGGATGTGACGTTACTGCTCTCTGACAGGTTGGTATCTGTAAAATATTTGGAGCTCTGTAGCTAAATAATGATTATTGTCTTGAAAATGTGGAAATTTCTCCTTAAATTTATAACGTCAGGAGCACATTTAGACAGTGTTTGTGTGATTACTCACTGCCAAACGGGACACAAAAGTTGTAAACTCCAGCTTGAACATTTCCTTAAATTTGAATGAAAATAAAACACTGTAAGAATTTGAACCTACTGCATCTTTCCCAAGGTGCCAACAAATACAAACAACCTTGAATTTACACTTTCCATCGTCTTAAATTAAACTCGTACAAATCAGTGACATCTGAGCAAAACTGCCTCCTTATAAGGACGATTCAGGAGTGTGAACCCTGTAAACACGTTTCAATAAAGGCAAAATGCCCCCCAAAAATAATCTTAATAAATACGTACTGGTGTTGTGTGGCGCTCATATGCGATGCAGAATTATATTTACAAGACAGATTTATGCAAAGTCCACAGAAAGACACAAGTCGAGGCAAACAGATGCAGATTCACTGCAGGCGGCGTGAAGCGAGCTGATTACATACATACATTACATGGGACGGATCTGCTGCAGTCATTGTTAAATATTCCAACTTTGGAGAAAAAAACATGATTATATGAGATTGTTTGACTTAATTTCAGTAGGAGACCACGAGTGAGCAGAACAAAGATATGGAGGAAAAAATGAGGCACAAAATGGAGTCGGATCTGTGTGGAAAAATGCAGTTTAACATCATAACAGAAAAATCTGAAGAAAAAGAAGAAAATTAAACCTACAAATTTAGTTTTTTTGTCATCAAATTAATCTCAGAATGCGTTTATACTACAGGTAAGATTTCATGTTGTTCAAGACAACAAAGCAAACATGAGTTTTCCCAATTGTACAGAAATGCACCATCGCAAACACACACATCCTTTCAAGTTCATCTCACCTACACACACACACACACACACAAAATCAGCTGTCATCAGTTTTTTCTGACTCGCTGTAAAACACAACAAGAGTCAATAATTCCCCGTCATGTCTCTGTAAATCCATTTTGGAGGCAGCCTGTCATCTCTGCAGACACGCGTGCTTTTCTATTAAGCCGACCATCAGTCCGTTAAAGATCACACGTCTCCGTTTCCTCATTTGATTGTTTTTTTGTTTGTTTTGTCCCCTCCATCCTCAGTGAAAGACAGCCGCTGACAGAGAAATCATCATCGGACTGCAGACGAAACTAACACACAGCGTCTCCAACAAGTGACGACTGATTAACAAACAGCTTGTTTGCAAAAGATGCAGGGTGTCACTGACTTTTTATTTTTACATTTTTAAAAAAAGCAAAACACTTTGCTCAGGTTTAAGAGCTTCACTTTGGTCCCATAACATGGTGTAAAACAGAGGACAGCAATTCTGAAAGCTCAGTGATTTTTTCTTTTCTTTAAACTTTTGTCATTTAAAATCTTAGACAGGAAACAGATTTCTGTTCAAATCTGATGCCTCAGATGGAAAATAAAGAAATGAGTGCTCATATTTTTATCTGAGAGTGATTTTCTTTTTCTTTAGACTTCTGTTGTCATTTAAAAATCTAAAATCAGAGACAGATTTTCATCCAAACTTGATGCCTCAGATGGAAAAAAAACACCTAATGAGGTGTTCAAGCGTTCATGTTAAGAAGAGTGACGTCTCAGAATACTTACTTGATTACTGTCGCAGCGTTACAGAAATATTTAACATCATCTTTTCTGCAACTTTTGCATCATCTCACCATCTTTCATAAAGTCAGACAGTGAGACAGACAGAGACAGACAGACAGGTGACCCGCCGCTCAATCAGAGAGACAGACAGGCAGGTAAGCAGACAGACGGCCGATGACAGCCGCCCACCCTGCCGGCTGAAAATGACAGCTAAATCTCTCTCCCCTGTAATCTAACTAATAATGTTAGCTTCTTAATATTTTCCCTCTCCCCGCGTTGATGGATGGGGTCAGGCTGCGATTCCCCCGGCTGAGGTCAAAGGTCAAACCGGAGCCTCGGCTCTCTGCTCCGCCACTATAATGGGAACTGAAATATTAGTCCTAAACGCTCGCCCGCGGACGCGCCCCGACGCTCAGTACAGATGATGAATTAACTGCTATGAGGAATTACAGATGGAGCACTTTTGAAGACACACACACACACACACACACACCTCCATATGCAAATGATTGATAATAGACATCAGTGACATCAACTTTATTTTTCGTCCTTTCCCTCTAACGCGCACACACACACACACACACACACACACATTCACTTACATGTGCTAATGATTGATCGCGATCTCGGGTTGACGCCTGCATCATCATTGCTTTTATTTATTCGGCCGTTCGCATGGCAGCTCTTGGCCTCTCGCCGTCTCGTTTCAAATTGTTGTTTTTAAATGCATTTTGACGACTGATGCAAAAATGCAATCAGGCTAAAAGTCTATGAATCCATATTAAAAGCCACAATCATGCACCGGTAAAACACACACACACACACACACACACACACACACACACACAGATTTACTGTCATCAGGTTCATCACGTAAAACTTTCACAGAGTCGGACTCGGAAACTTGGTACAGATTTTTTAAGTATCAATGAGGATGTTTTTCTACTCTGCATGAAGTCAAACTCAATAATTTCTACTTCCAAATGAAAATAAAATGAGAAGAAAATAAAAATGTTTAAAAAGGAAAATATTATCATCATCAAATCCAATGAAGAGACTCAACCCATCAGTGAGTGAATCTCCTAACAAGGATCACAGCTTGAGCTCTCTTCTTCCTCTGAGACATAAAAACTATTAAAACTCATCACTGTTGTTCCTTCATCACCATGTGAACACACACTGTAGTTTATTTTGACTCAATCACACACACACACACCCTCCTGCTGCCACAAACACTCACTAAAGCACCAAACATGGATTCATCTGCCGCCAAAAATAGTCCCAACAAATGAACTATTTCCTCCAGTTTGTTTGATAAAAACAACATTCAGAAACCTTTTTCAAATTACTGACACTTTTAAAAGATGACTCTAAATGTGTGTTTTTAAAGTTTTACATCTTCAGTAGGAACCAATGAGAGCTGAGAACCACAGACAGGAAGTCCAAAAGTACTTCCTGAGAGACAGATCAACATATTGTAGTTTTTAGTCTTTTCTTTTGATGATTTGACAATAAGAGGAAGTAAGTTCATAAGCAGGCAAAGAATCCAACAACAGCAAATATGTAATTCAAAGCACATCTGACAAACTTGCAATTAAAAAAAAAAGAAAAAAATTGAAACTGAAAAGTCCCAAAATGGCCACCGTACAGAGGATAAACAGTTATTATGAGCTTGTTTTAAACCTACACCACATGCCAACATGAGCTTATTAACATGCTCAGTGTTAACAGTCATCTGCACAATCAACAAATCAGATATTTATGTGGGATAAAGAGAGAGCTGTAGTGAGATAGTTACTGAGCTTCATCCATGAAGGAGACAAAATGGCAGCAACTGTGGATGAGATTGAAACAGCTGCACAGGAAGTGACAAATAACCTTATTTTCTTCACCATTAAAAGATTTCAACTCCACCCAACAAAACCTCAAACAGCGTCACAGGACAAATCTCACTCCTTCAACTAAATCCTTCTTTTTCTCAAGCAGAAATCTGTGAACATGGTCGGAGGCTGAATGGTGTTAAAATCAGGACATCTTAAACTGAAGCTCAGCCAGCTCGGTGGTTTTCTGTGTTTAATGATCATCACAGCCTCACAGCTTCTGTCTTAGTTACTCTAATTACTGACATGCAAAGGAAAAAACCTTTTCATTTCTAACTCAAACATCGAGTCACATCATCAGTCTTACCTGCTCACACACAGCGGGTCTGTTGGTGTTTCTGCAGAAATCCAGTGAGTCCATTCAGGCCGAAGAAAAATCAAAGTGTCCGACAGAGAAACAACCTTTGCTTTGTGTCAACAGGGGTGATTTCAAAGAAAATCTCCTTTCAAAATAATCTCTTTGAGGAAAAAACACAAAAAGTTTAAAGTTTCTGGTTTTGGCACACCTGACACACCGTATGTAATGCAAAAAATATATATCTATAAACTGTTTTTTAGAGGCTGTAAAAATGATGAAAAAACAGATGATTTTTCAAGAAAAAAAAGAGGAAGACATTGTTTGTTTGTAGATCACCTGTCTGACTCTACAGGTGAAAATGGTTGATCAGGTGAAGGGGCGGAGTCAGCTGCAGTGTGTGTGTTTCTTAAAGGAACAGTACCCAGTTTAACCAACCTGATGTTAAAATCAGCAGAAATGAGGACAGATGTTTAATGTAAAGGAGTTAAAATAATGTTGAGTACAAGATTGCACAAAAAATAAATTTAACTGTGTGTAACTTTACATGTATGTTTTGTTGTTTCTCCTCCGACATTACATTATTTTGGCACAATAGTGCAGCTGAAATAGAAAAAGAAAATTGAGCTGCAGAGGAGAAACCTCTTTTTGCTCCTTTTTCTGATCCTCTCAGATGTGATTTTTCCAACAACGATGCTCGAGAGTGCTTTTTTGCCGACTATCATCTCCTGGAAGCGTCCTTGAATGCAACACTTAAGAGAGTTTCAGAAATCTCCTTCTGCAGCTGCATTGACTAAAGTCAAGGTGAGCTGAAGGATTTTTTATTGATATATTATCACAGATCAAACACGGAGAGCTGGAGCGATGCTGCATTCAGGTCCTATTAGAGTTACTGTAATTATCAGCTTCCAACGCCCTCACATCAACACTCATGTTTTTCTTCTGACAGGAGCTTAAAACAAACATGGATTCCTCCTCATTGTTCAGAGCTGTTAAACCCAAAGTGTTTGTCTTTAAATAATCAATGGACAGTATTTTTTAACTCTCACATGACCAGCTCAACAAAATTTATAAGATATAAAAGTTTATAAAAAGGTGACAAGAGAATTTGAGAGTAAAAATCATGAAGATGTTGTTGCGACTATAATCTATAAACTGGAGGTTAAAAAGGTGCACGGACGTAAAGGATTTGTAGTTTCATGTAAAATTAGATTCTGATGTTCAGGTTTGTTCTGGTCTTGATGACATGGAGGATCCTGATTGAATAAATACATCTCTTACAGTCGGACAGGAGGTGTGTTTGAGTCTGACAGGAAAACTAAACTCGGTCCACCTGAACCTCCATCTCACCTGCAGCAGGAGAGAAGTTTCCGTCTGCTCATCTGCAGCGTGTCGAATCGTCAATGGATCACTCTGACTGTTGCGAACAAACCCTTGATGACTTCGGCGTATTATATACATCCCCTAATGCGGGATCAGCTTATAAGAGAATCTGTTTTCAATCTATCCTTCCATTTTCTCCTCTCGTCCCCAGACTAAAGTACATTATGGTGCGGCTGATGATGAAGGGATGGCGCTGCTCATCAGGGACAAGAGGAGGGGAAAATGAAGGAGGGATTGCGGGGGCTTTCCGCAACGCCACAAGAAGATCATTACAGCGTGGAGAGAGACTTGAGATGGTGCTTTACTGTGTGTGTGTGTGTTTGTGTGTTCATTTTCATTCAACAGCGACGCAAATGGTTTAAAACACATCACCGTCCTGCAGCTTTCTAATAACACAAATACCTTTACATCTGCAGCGTTTCGGCGTGCAGAGATTGCATCCTGCGTTGAAGTGTCACATCTCTGAGCGCCGCAGGTTCCCTCACCTGTCTGAAGATCAGACCGACCAACGACTCAGAGCTCGAGCACGAATGTTTCGACTTTTGACATTTTGCACGAGAAAGCTCAGCCTCTGATCTCTGGAATAAATATAATTTTCCAAGAATAAAGTCGATTTGTCACATTAATGCACATTTCTTTCTAAAGGTTTTTATTTTCACACATTGCACATCTTTATTCTTTATCCTGTGAACTTCTGCATGTTCAAATTGTTATCCATTCATATATGTACAGTATATTACATATTTTAAATGTAAAGTTCTATTTTAAATGTATGAATTTATGACTCTTGTCTTTTATTTTGACTGTTTTTCACCACAGCATAATGTCTTTGTATGTGGAAACCTGCTGAGCATTCATTCTGATTTCTGATTAAATACTTTTCTACCATTTCAAACAAAAAACAAGAACACAGCACGACCAGACTGAAGACGTAAAACAAGTGGTAAAACCATAAAATGATCCTCTGAAAACAATAAAACCTTAATGAATAAATCAGATAAATAAATAATATGAAATATTCAACCTGGCAGAGTGTGGAAGCTCGCGGCTTCAACAGTTTGCAGACTTTCCTTCATCTTATCTTTCTTTTACTTAAGAAACTTTTTGTCTTAGATATTTTTTTATACTACAAAAATCCAGATGAGAAGTCACCTCGTTTACATTTTGCAACAGGAAGAGGAAACATCAAACTTGTCAAAAACGACGATTAAACTCACCAAGGTGCTTTCTTTTCTTTCTTTCTTTCTTTCTGTCTGATTTCTTACTTTAAACATTTATATAACTGTATACGTATATCAAGGTTACTGATTTGAATTTCCATACGGAAAGCCTCGATCATCAAAGTGAATGAGTAATGCTCTGCAGCTAACCAACGTGTCCTTGAGCGAAGCCGAGTGGCTCGTCGTCCTCACAGACGGACACATCGAGGCTGCACAAACTGAAAATGTTTCATAGAAAGCAGATTAATCAACACATTAGTTAAAATCACAGCTGCTGATCAAAGGTCTGCAGAGGAGTCCAATGATATCGGGTCCGTCCTCGGTGATGTCACGAGAGCGGCCGTTTGTTGCGTTTGCTGTAAACTGGAGGACCCCCCCCCCCGTCCGCTGAGCAGAGAGAAGCAGATTCATTCAAGCTGCGGACAGTGAAAGTTTTGACATTTAAAGCCTTTAACTAATCAGTCCGTCTGCGTTTTATCCCTTTTTCTCCGACTTCACAGTGAGAGAGGAGATAATTTGAGCGCTCTGTCTGTTTGATGTACGGTAATCACATGTGATCTTTTCAACAGGGAGCCGGCCGTCTCGTTAATTTGACCGTCGGTGTGCGGCCGGACCCCCCCGCCCTCCCCAATCAGGCCGCTGCCTGAAGAGTAATTGCGGAGCCACCATGCTTCGATGCGCTCGACCTTTACGACCTTAAAAGCCATTTCCATTTTTCTGACCACAAAAAAAAGAACATATCTTGTTAATTGCAAAAAGGCAAATATTCTCCCTCCTCTGCCCCCCCCTCCTCCCTATTTGATTTCCCTTTGAAGGCAAAACGCTGAAAAGCATTTCCATTTTCATTCATCAACGCTTATCAGTCATCTGAAGGCCCCTTCAGCCATAATCAACATCACAGCTCCAACCGAGAGGGACGCAACAATGAGAAACTATCAACAATCGCAAGAAGCAATTTGCTTTAATGTGGAGTGTGTTTTGTTGCAGCTAACTGCCATTTTTTAATCCTCTGACAGCTCTCCTCTGGTTCTCTGAAAGACAGAAGGAAGTGTCACAATGCGGCGTTATGACAGAGTCGGAAACACAATGCAGAGCGCCGGCTGGCAGCGGAAAGACACTCGGGTGACTTTCAACTGATCGCTGACATCAAACTGTCAGTCAGTGAGCCCCCCCACACCGAGGGGGCATCAGTGAGCATCAGTGTTACTGACATACAAGGTGTCCACAACACTAAATAAAAAATCATAAATTATTATACTGTTATATTTTCATTCATGGCTTTCATCTGGATCATCTACTTTGGGATGCCACAAGCAAAGACGAGATTTCCAATTGTACATAAATGCATCACAAGCGGACACATCCATTCAAGTTCATCCTCACTCAGTCACACACACACACACACACACACGTGTATTAAAGCTTGTTTGAATCTTAAATTGATGAACTATAAGAGACAAAGCATTGTTGTTTTGCTGTGAAGATCTCTGTGACGTTTCTCTTCAATCAAAAACATAAAATGAAGGTAAAACCTCACCTGCTCTTTACAGGAGGCGACTACAACAGTGATCCACAGAAAATACAAACTAGTGTCGAGTTTGATGAAATAATCCAGCTTAAGTTAACTGTCAGCGTTTTCACATCTGATAGCTGCTCAGTTGTCATGAAGATCTGTTGACATTCAAGCTTTCATCCACATGATACGACTGAAAGCTCTGCAAAAAGGTCAGAAAGTGGATCTTTAGTCGCCTTCTCAAACTACAATTTCTGAGGTCAGTGCTGTTTCTGATCACAGAATATAAAGTGGAAAATGCTGAAAATTTCTCTACATTTTAGGAAAAAAACCTATTTTTTCTTTATAGCTGCTAACATATTGTCTTCCTGCACAACTGTGAAATAAATAATAATACTCCAACAGGCAGATTTCTGTGAAACTTTCAGATCACAACCTGCTCTCAAGTGGCTGAACCCTTCAGATTTTAATGACCTTTAATAACCTCTCCTTTATGAAGACTGCAGCCTCAAGAAAAAGTCTGTTATCGTACTTATCAATGTTGAGGGCTGACACCTTAACAACAATACTTTTAAATAAGAATATTTTCCAGAAACACTTTAATATTTTATTTGTTCTGATGTGAAAAGAGACTTTTCATCACCAGTCCAGCAGCAGCATCAGACCAGGTTCGGCTCTAAAGGATGTTATCAAGGCCGGCCTCTGCAATCAGGGACAAATTGATTTGCGGTGTGTTGGAGAGAGAGAAGCAGTCAGTGGAGGTGAACACCGCAGCACGCCGATTCCTCCATCCGTCCTCCTCATCATCATCCCGCCATCGTCTCTGTGTCACCCGCAGTGTTTTCCTGTTTCACAAACTGACCTCCTCCTGATGAAGTAAACATTATTTAACGTCCCGTAATATCCCCAAAGTGCGTGTTTATCATCCAATCCAATCACCTTCTTCAGCTTTCAATTGTGCTTCATCTCCTCGGCGGTGAAAACTTTCCGTGTGTGGGTGCGCAGAGCGACGGCGGGCGGCTGAGCGGGAAAACAGAGGTCTGATTAAAGGCGAAAAACGAATCTTTGCGAGATCAAACAAATGTTAATGATGCATTTTTATGACTAGGGGCCTGACACGTGTCTGTTTAAGAAAACCTCCAAATGCCAGCTTTGATTTAAGTGGGCTGTTTTGTTTTTTTTGAGTGCAGTTGATGGAGTCTGTACAAAACTTGAAATTAACTCTCGCCAATCTTTGATGTGGCAGGTAAAGTTGAAGTTAATGACTTTGGAGGTATTTTTTAAATACTTTGTCCACAGAAGTTTTCAGTTCTGACACTTACAGCCAGCCTCACAGATAGAGAAATAATGTTGTCTTATGAACAAAGTCAAACACTCAAACTAAAACCAGCACTTTGTAAAGAAAGCAAAGGAAGCTGGGTTGGTAGCTTCAGGGATCTTTTCATTCTTTAAGGCTATTTTCTTCCATCTTACACATATAAATACAGCGACTGTGCATTCGGCTTTGAGCTTTTCCAAAAAGGTAAAAGGAAACTTGAGTCTTGCTGTAGACAAATCAGAAGAAAGGTTGAAGGATAAAGATGCACTTTGGGCCTCAGTTGGGTAAAATGTGAGTCCTTACAGAACCAGATCATGTATGCTGATGCATTTATTAAAATTTTAATTTATGTGTTCTATCAGACACAGGTTGACACTGAAATGTGAGTGGGTGAGATGTGTGTGCTGTGGACGGCCTGGAAGACCTTTTTGTTTTTTAAGAATAAAAAGCTACATCATCTGCAAAAGGACGCCACAGTTTATCAAAACCCAGTCTTTTGTCAATATAAGCGTATAAAGCATATAAAGGATCGGACACACAGATTGTATTTTTGTTTTTATGTACATTTTAAGTTTCCACCTTCTCAGATGTTTGGTGGTTTCTAAAGGTTTTGGCTGAAAAATGTCTCTGCTATGAAAATTCAGTATGTTTTTGATCCACTGTTGAGTCAAAGATCCTGAAAGTGGTTGATTTTGGGTTGACAGAAAATGCTCAACTTTTGAAAAATGTAAGTCTCCAACATTATATTTTATATATATATATATATATATATATATATATATATATATATATATATACACACACACACACACACACACACACACACACACACACATATATACACACACATAAAAAATACCTGGCCAATAAAGCTGATTTCTTGGAAGCTTAATAATTAATCTGGTAAAGTGCAAAGAAACATTTAGTCTGAGTTTTTTTCCAATAAATTAAGTTTATTTGTCAACAGTTGGTTTTACATTATAGTTCGCAGGAACCATGCAGTCAAGCTCTTTATGGCCAATACTAATAATAAAGATATTCCACATCACAGGTCACATACAGCGTTAAATAAACACAAACACCAAGCATTCCTCCCTCTGCATTTTACACCTTCACATATATACACAAGCTCCACTTGAACTTTGCTTGAAACGGCTTCGTTTCTCGTTTTATTTTTTGTTGCATGTTTTCATCACCTATCTGGGAAAGCAGTGGTTTTTAATTAACAAAAAAAAGGAAGAAGGTAGAAGTAGTAACAATAGAGCAAGGCACACAATTATATTTTTAAAGATCTCAAACCCTATTTTGTCCTACACACACACCCATCTCGACACCAACCCCAAACCCCAGCGTCACTGCTAATCACCATTTCAGGAGTTGTCTAGAAAATAAAAAAAAGAAAACCAATACATGGTACAGCCGTGGTGTACATACATACAGCAGTTTTAACAACAACAACACTCGTCCCCACCAACAGTCATCAAACCTCAACGCAACAACACCGATGCAGCTTTCGCCAACTTTGGTCGTGTTGCATAGATAAAATACCTTCTAGTTTTATTAGTTTTTTATTTTTGGACACCTGGTTCAACCCTCAGACGCTGCTGTCAGCACAGAGGGGACAGGTTCGGTTCAGGATGGACTCAGGTAGAGCTGGATTTCACCTGATGGCTGTGAATAAAGTTTCCACCGACTCACAAAGCACAATGACTTCTTCTTCTTCCGCCACTGTAGCAGCAAATATTTCCGATGATTCGTCACCAAATCTCGGAGCTTATCGGTTTTTAGATTCACTCATGGGGTCAAAATGATGGTTGGTCACAAAAAGTATCTGTGATGTGATGCATCCTTTGAAGGAAAGCTAGCAGGATGGACGACACCTTCCCCTCACTGCCTCTGGACAAAACTACTGGTACCTTCAGGTACTTTTCACCACATGGAAGTTGGACACCTTAGATTGAACCACCGAAAAGTGACACTTCAGCAGTTGACAAAGTGACATACTGTATTTATACTGTGCTTGATCCTGCCTTTCCCCAAAGCCTTCAAGTTAGAAAATTTGGAGTTTTAAGTGCCGACTGGACTGACCAAGAAAGCTGCTACGTCTGGAGAAGCCTTTGAGTGGAGACAACGCCACTGACCCGACTTCAGGAGATGAAAAGGCGAACAGAAGGCTCAAAGGGAGAACCTGCCAATCCCCAAAATGAGACGATCTCATCACCACTATCTACGTCTGCACAACACTGAGGGTACATTCGCTTCTTGTCTTCTTTTTAAGTTGCAAACTTTGGAGTTTATCACAGAAAAGTTGCCGTTAAATGACAAAACGTGTGAACATCGACTGACCGTGAACGCTTAGAGATGTGTTGTGCTCTCCAAATTCAGGCAAAATCGAGCTGCACCTCTTAACTACATCTGGATGAGAGTTTGAAAAGAGACAAAGCTGTTGACTTTACTTTGAAAAGGTAGAAGGCCTGCAAGTTAAACCTGCCCTTCACCAAATGAGATCTACAAAGGAGTCCATTTCTGCCTCCACATTAAACTGATGTGTTCCCCAAATCAGGCAAAATCAGGATGCACTTGTCAACTATCCTGTTGTCCTGAAAGGTTTTGAAAAAGCTTGTAGTAGACAACAAACTGTCAAAGACAAAGTAAAGATCCAACAGCAGCCTCAAACATGCTGATGTTGACTTTATTCTTGCTGTGTCTTATATTTTACTTTTTGTGTCTGAATAAAAGTATTACGCTTAAACTCCATCATGAAAAAGTAACTTAGGTTTCTTAAACTAAACTACAAAACAAAACACATCCTTTGTCAGAGCCTGTAACAACTTCCTGTACCATCTTCTCTGGTCTAACACTCGTATCAGAAGCATGACACCGAGCCTCCCTCGCTAAAACATCAACATGCTCGTTCCACCTTTGCTCCCGACGGACAAGAGGTATAATTCAAACACCTACACGAGGTCCTCGTCAGGTAAATATGGTTCAGCTGGATTTAAACACCAGATTTCTGGCATCTCTAGTCTCCGCTCCAATTCAACTCTGCAAACGAACACAACAAAATCAACGTCTCTTCAACCCTTTGAGGCCAAATCCTCAGTATTGCTTTTCAGTCACGATAATACAGTTGAATTTTTTGAAGTTTAAGCTTCTTTAAATACAGTGTAATACGACTTATTGGCCTCTTTGTGTCTCGCACATATTTGTGTTCGATCACAACAAAGTTCAAAGTTAAACAAAGCTGATTATGCTAATGCAAAGTCTTTTAACGTGACTTAATATTTGCAGATTTTACAAACACAAACTCTACTTCTTTTTCACTCTTTTGTAGCTCTCAGTGGCGACGACGCATCTGTAAACCAGATTTCTTCCCACCCTTTAAATTCATGACAGTTTTCACAAATTGACTTTGCTTTTTCAGATTCTGGAGGCTCCTGTGGTTGTGTGATGCCAATATTATAGTTTATCTACTGATTCATACGACATTTCTACCTCACAGGCTGCAGTGTGGTGCTGATACTACAGAACGACGAGCGTCTTGATTAGATCTACTGAGTTCGACCGAATCACAGCGACGGGTTATGAATACTGACATCGTCTACAGACACGGACCAAGTGTTGTTTTTTTTTTAGGAGGTAACATGCTACTTGTGCTACAAACACCGCAGCATACAGTTTTTAACAGTTTGTATATAAAACAACAGGGTGTGCACATCAAACCTGTAAAAATCCGGCTGATCAGAGGTCAGTTTGACACTGTTTCTCTGCAGCCGGCTGACTCAGAATAATTATTTTTGGTGTTTTTATTCATCCTGCCTGTTGCTTTCTGCATTTGCACAGTTCAAAAGTCCAAGTGGCATCAAGATCATAAAGAAAAGAAATTCATAAAAAGATTCTGGTTTGCCTTCATTTGGAGAAAAAATGCCATTTTGCTGGGAGTTTATTCCAATCTTAATAAAAAGGAGATGTCTGACTGATTAGGGAAATATCTCTCCAAGCTGCTGAGAAGGAACAGATTCTCATTAGTGATTCTTCCTTTCAGAAATCTTGCTGTAATAAATTGTTTTAGCATGTCTTATGTGCAACTCAATATACTGTATTGTCCCATTTGTACTACTAAAAAAAATCTATTTGAACATCAGATTTAAATAGTTGTTGGATGTGATGTTACTACATTGTTTTCCTCTTAAACTCCTACATTTTTCTACACAAAAACTAACTAAAAATGAATCATCCAAACCCTAAAAGCTGCTTTGAAACAACCCTGACTCTTTATTACTGTGAAAATATCTGATCGGATCTAAAGTTTAAATCAGTCGCATGGTCGCCCTGAAAATGCTGTCTGAGTTTTCAGTTCAGTGTCTCAACAATCTGTTCAGTTACAGCAGGAGGATAAAAGAAAAGAAAAAGAAAAAGAGGAAGAAGGAGGCTCCAGGAGAAGAGAGGGGGCGGCCGGAGAGACGAAACCGAGGAGACAGATCAGCTCAGCGGGGAGGAGACGGAGCAAGCTCCCTTACAGCTGGATCCTGGAGGTTCCTGCTCCCAACACAGGTAATCTCTGAGAAGACGGAGAGAAAGAAGGACTCACTTTTATTACACAAAAACAACACACGGCCATTATTGAAGTATAAAGTCTGTCATTCTACATTTACGTGTTTTATGTGTCACAGCCTGATCTCTCTTCTCTCTTCCTCTGAGACATAAAAACTATTAAAGCTCATCACTGTTGTTCCTTCATCACCGTGAACACACACTGAAGTTTATTTTAACTCACACACACACCTGCCACCAAACGTGGATTCATCCGCCGCTGAAAATAGTCCCCAATAAATGTATGCACTTCTTTGATAACTTGATAAAAACTATGCATAATGATTTACAATATTAATGCTCTAATCTTGCAAATTATTAATCTGATTTTCCATTTTTCCTTTTCATGTTGTTTTCACCTTATTTAATCTTCTGTAATATACTGTAAATTATTAGATTTAATAAATATTTGCTATTATTTTTTACTCCATTGTTAAAATAATTGAGCTCTCATTGTTTTCTTGCATCCTAGTTTTATGCTAATGAAATATAAATCACATTATTGTAATTTATTTATAATTTATAACTTATTTATAATTTACTTCCATTTTATCCATATATAATAAAAATAATAATAATTTGACTTAATTTTACGTAAAGCACTCTGAACTGCTGCTGTATGATCAGTATGTTGTACTGATGTTGTATGAACTGTATTGTTCTGTGTATTTTATTCTCAGCTGAGCTCACAGACTGTTCGGCTTTTCTATGAAACTTTCCAAACACGAGTCACTAATGAAACTCTGAACACACACACACACACACACACACACACACACACACACACTCTCTCTCTGTGTGTTTTGCTGCAGACCCTCTGCTGTCTGGGTCACAGAGCACATCATGAGTCGCATTCACGATTGCTTTAATTGCACCTGTGTCTGTACTGTGTGTGTACCGTGTGTGTGTGTGTGTGTGTGAACAGGTGGGCTAAGCTGGGGCACGCCATGGGGGTCAGGCCCAGCTGTACGCATCACTGATATGGTGTGTGTATGTGTGTGTCCTTTGTCGTGGGTTTACATACGTTGTGTGTGTCATAGCTTGATTTTGCACTTTCATGTGTGTATTTCTTTGCTTGTAAGTGTGTATGTGGGTTTGTCCTCTGGTGTGTGTGTGTGTGTGTGTGTGTGTGTGTGTGTGTGTGTGTGTGTGAGAACAACATGTCTGTCTAACCTGCAGCTGTTGGGCTGTCAGAGCTTCTACCTGGACTCTCATGCCCTGCCCTCAGGTGTGTGTGTGTGTGTGTGTGTATATGGGGGCAGTAGGTTTTGCTGAGCCCTGAGGCACCCATAGGCGGCTTACATCACACTCTCACACACACACACACAGATTATGTCAGTGACGCTCTTTGTTCGTGTTTTGCAGCTTCCTGGTTTGATTTGAGTTTAAAAATAGAAAATATCATAAAAAACAAAATAGATTGAAGTTGTATAATAATTCTCAGGAACTAGATGAGAGTATTGAGTAATTTTATAAAACATTTATGAAAAACAGAGAAAATATCTACTTCAGTGTTTCTCTCTGTACCAGAATTCATGCAAAGTGAAGAAATTATTACTAAAAACCAACTGAGGTGATCAGAGTCAAAAGCTGCAAGTCGAAATGTGTCTTATGTAAGATATTTAACCTTTTATGACCTACAGTCCGCCTGAGCATGTCTTTATATTTTTACATGTTGTAATACCATTTTTTTGGAGCCTTTTGTTATACATCAATACAACCCTCATATACCAAATTTTAATAATATGTATAGACTTATATCCAGACTGACTAAAAATCATTATCCCTGTGTCATAGGTAGTGTCGTGGGAAGTGACACGCAAGAAAACCACGTGATTGTTCACGCACAACGTGTTGACGTTGTATTCCAACATAGGAGGCGCTTTATACTGGATTTCTGCAAACATGTCAGTGGAAGGAAACAGCGCTCTGGGACACGCGTTGAATGTGTGATATGAAAGTGACTCCTCAGGTTTTATATGCAAAAAGAATTATTGCTCTCTCTTATTTGGTTGCTATTCTACCGGCACTGAAAAATAGACGTGCAAATGGGATTGTGCGTGGGTTAAATTAATATTGAAACATTCATTTTACTGTGCAACAGCAAACTACGTTTTCTTTTGAGATTCTTCATATGTGTGACTTTCTATCATCACAGTCTCGATAGTTTCATTTCTTTTCTTCTTTTGGATGATCAAAGTGACATCGTAGAGCACAACCAGCTGTCAATGACGTGTTGTGATTTTACTGATACACTGATCACATTTTGTTTGTTTGAAAGAAGCAAAAGAGAAGAAATGAGTCTGTTTAAATGATTTGAGTCCCTTTAATGTGACTCCACCTGCACCTCCCAAACCAACACTGACCCCGACAGACAAAGTCTACATGAAGATCGTAAACGTTGGCAGCATCATGTTTCACGACTGTCACTTGAGAATTGCTAAGATTCGTTTTTGCAGGACTTTGGCAGCTTTTTCTCGGGTTACAACAAGTGTGGTGTTTGTCTTTATCAGTGAAACTTCGGGAAACGATCTCACTCTGCAGATCATCGTTTGTTTGTGCTGCAAATTAAAAAGCTTTGTTTTGAGTTGTAACGTTGCGTGATTGGTTTGGCAGGTGGTGTCATAATAATAATACTAATAATAATAATACCACAGTGATCACACAACTAAAAGCGTAAAAGCCTCCAGTGATGATAAATGATGTGTGTGTGTTTACGTACGCTGATCGTCCTCGAGGTGAGCGTCCTCGCTAAGGTTTGGCTCCGCCCCTGTGCTGTCCTGTGGGCGTGACTGACGGCTGACTGCGAGCTCACCTGAGCGGGAGAATAAATAAAAAGAGAAAAGACAAGAGACATGAATGAAACAAGAGAAAAGACAGAGATCAAGAGAAACAACCGAGAGGGAAAAGAGTGGAAACGACGGAGAAACAACAGAGAATTGTTTAGTCACTGAAGGCAAATACACGATACTTTATTCTTTTCTTCCCAACAGAGAGAGAGGGAGGTGGCGATGGATGGCGAGAGAGCGAGGAAAGGAGAGAGACAAACAAGAGAAAGGAAAGAGAATAAATCAAAACGGCATTATCGCACTGAAACGTTGTTTGTCTTTGTTTTCTAATCGGCTTGTTCTTTCTTTGAGCCTAAACTGATGAAAAGTTGCAAATTAAAACAACGAGCATCAGGCCGAAAACAATTCTCTCTCCCACTCCACCCGCTCTCTTAATTGGTTCACAACTAATCGCTTTGTAAAGACTTGTGTAGCTATTATCCCTCCACATGCATCTACCAATGCTACGAGTACACACACACATACACACACATGCGTATGAAGTCACGCTTACAAGTAACACGTACATGCCAGAGTGGCTGCACACATGTTGGAAACACCTCCACCCCCAGCTCTGCATTTTCTTTCTGCCTTTTGTTCGACGCGTTTTCAGTGAATTTATAAGCTAATGAGGAAACTATCGCACACCAGGACAGAGACACTGCCGGAGGTTCGGTGACGCAGACCTCAAATTCATGAAGAGAAACTTCATCCTCTAGTGTACGATCTCAAATGATTAAAAAATTACACGAAAATAAACTTTCAAAAGTGCAAAATCTTAAAAACACATTGATAAAATCTGAATAAAACTTAATTAAAAATGCAAATTGCAAGAAATGCAAAAAAAATGCAAAAAAATGAGGAAACAAAACCTAAAAAAATCTTCAAAAATGCAGAAAAATGTGTTTATTATATTTGTCCATCCACTCTTTTCCATGCTACAAAACACATCTTGTAGAGCAGTTTATATTAAAGCAGAAGAGGGTGTCTCTATTTCCTCAAAGTTTAACACTATTGAGACAGATTATAAATGGATGGAGGTGAAAGTTTTATTGTCAAACTGTACAACAAACATTGTTTAAATGTACTTCTCCTTCATGAGCTTCTCTAAAGATTGCAGCATTTCCAGTAAAATGAACTGTTTCCTTTCACCATGAGTCTATTTGATTTATCCTTTCTTTGTGGAAACAGTTGATCTGTCTATTAGATATTTTGGAAATCAGAGTAATGATTTCGATCAACTGCCTGCATATTATTTCATGTTTCCTGTTCGTTTTACGGTGCAGTAAAAGTCTTTACTGTATCTTCGTCAGGACGCGTCTCTCACATTATCATGCACCGTGTGAAAAACCACGACAGGCCACTCAGCGTTCGATCAGAAATGAAAGAAGCTCTTGAGCTGAGCCGTGTTCCTCTTTAAGAGAAGAAAAGTTGATAAACCGAGGAGGCAGTGAGGTTGCAGAGATGGTTAAATAAAAAAAAAAAAGCCAAAGTCATTTGCATGAGGAAATAGAAAACTTAAAAAGAGCACAAACACGCTAATTCAGCGATGAAATGAATTGAACGATCACTGCGGGATGAGGAAAGCTCTTAGCTGATGAATCCTAATGAAATCTGACTGATAGTAATTATGCTGATGTTGTTCTGTGGACCTTAACCTTTTAACTAAAAAACTGAGAAGTCTGCAAATCCCCCCTTTCCATTAACACCTGAGGGAGAAGAGCGAGAGACGAGGAGAGGAGGAGGGAGGAAGAGGGAGAGAGGAAGGAAGGAGGTGGGAGGAGAGGAAAAGAAGTGGAAAAGTGAAGAGAGAGGAACGATAACTCCTGGAGGAGAGACAGAAAGAAAAAGGGAAGAAGGGCGGAGTAGAGGAAGATGAAGAAGAAGGTGATGCAGGAAATAAAAATAGAAAAAAGAGGAGGATGATTGTGAAGTGGTGAGGATGAGGAGGTGAAGGAGGAGGAGAGGGGAGGTTGCGCATATCAGAACCTCTCACGTCCGTCCGGCCTCAGAAATGGAAATGAGTGAAATGCACCCCGGCCTCATTACATTCATACCCACTGAGGGGCTCGGCTCGGACTAATACCTGGAGTAGAGAGGTGAAGTGCAGTATCAAGGCCCTGTATAATGTCCTGAGATAGCAGATCAGGCTAATACCTGGAACACTAACCTGCTTCTCCGCCGCTGTCTTTGCTTCCCGCTGCGAGCCGCTCTGCCCTCTCCTCCCCGTCTCCTCCTCCTGCTTCACCCGCTGAGCATCCACCTCTCCTCGCCTCTCCCCCTCCTCCCTATCTGCCTCTCTCATCGCCGAGCAGTTAATTTTGGGATTAATACGCGTGGCGGTGGCGGCTGGCTCTTTTGAGGGATTTGTAGCGGAGCTGCAGACACTTATCTTGGTCGGGCCACGGTGCCCATATTGGATTCAAGCGTTTTAGTATCTGCCAAACATTCGGCTGCGGAGGAGTCTCATCGGGCGACACGCGCCCGGGGATTAAGATAAGGAGGCCCCTCATTACGACTCCTCTCCTCCTCTCACAAGGCGCTGACACTCACAGCGGCCACGACTTCTCCTCCAGCGACATCAGAGAGGAGGTACGGGTCCTCACCTCGCCGCTCTTCCTCGCCGCCAGAGGACACGGGAGGAGGAGTGGAAGGGTTGTCATCTCCTGGTTTGGAGCCAGACTCCTGGAGAGAGGCGGAGGAGGTGGAGAAGGAGCTGTAACACGGCTCCAGGAGAGAAGAGGAGGAGCTGGGTGTTTTCTCTGTGGGATTGAAGCCTTGGAAATACAGGTGATCCTGGTTTTTCTCCTTTGAGGGAGACAGGTAGCTCAGACTATCACCTGGTTTGGGATTAGGCCCCTCTTGAGACAAATATCGAAGACTATCATTTGGTTTTGAGCAAGTTGGGTAAGCTAGACTGTCGTTCAGTTCGTAGCCAGGGCCCAGGGAGGACAGATACTCCACGTCTTCCTTCAGCAGGAGGCGTCGAGGTTTCTTGGTGAGCACCATGCTGTAGCAGAGAGGCGGGCCCAGGTAAACCTCCTCCGTGCAGGCCGCAAACAGGGTCTCCTCGTCCCTGATGTCCGGGCTGGGGGGCACCGATAGAGACAGGCTGGTGGTCTCTTCAGCGTTGTTACTGTCAGTTTGGGGATCTTCTGAGTTCAAATCGAGAGCGCAGAGGTTGTTCTTGGAGCGAAGCTGTTTGGAAGACTGAGGCGGGGGTGATACTCGCTGTTTGGTGCTCGTGAACAGCTCGGGGCTCTCGGGCTGCGGAGGCCTTGTGTCGGCGTGGCGTACGAGGGGATGCTGTACGGCGCCGGAGTCGAGCTCTTGTCCTCGGAGCACTGACTGACCTCGCCACAGTCGCTGTCATGGGAGGAGAGAGACAGGTAGGAGTAGAAATCTCCCTTACGGAGGTGGAGAGGGCGGTGGGAGTGTTCAAGGACCTGGAGGAAGAGGAAGGAGAAAGTTTGTGTAAAGATTTTTTTTTTTATTGCATTTTTTGCTGCATTTTTTATTATCTGAAAAGTTTTGTTGGTTAATCTTTTCTCCATAACTTCTTACTTTTTAATTCATGCAATTTATAGATTTATTTTTAGATAGTTTTACTTTATCTTTTTTGGTTTGGATATGTTTTACTTTTTTTTGGATTATGAACATTTATGTATTTAAGCAGTATCACTAAACCATCCAAGAAATTTAAAATGTCTGTGTATTTATATTTTACACTTTTACAAGAGGAGCAAAGTTTTCTGCCTGATTTCTTTTTTTCTTTTGAGAAATAAAATGAAGACCAGAAACTGATTAGCTTTTAGATTACTTCACTTGCAGAAGATACTGAAGAAATTTTGATCTGTGATGCGATTTATTGAATTACCCCAACTCAGTGAGCAAATTAACACATAACTTTTTTTCTACTTTTTGGATTCGTTGTCCTCAAAATGTACAGAAGATATGAGGTCAAACAGGACATCAAACGCTGCATCGCTAAAAAGATTGAATTATTTTATTCATTTATTATCTTAATATAAGCAGAAATATTTGACTGTTTACTTCTGTTAATTGGGTTTTTGCATTTGATATATGACAATTTATATGTGTTTCTTTGTAATGAAATCAACAACAGGCTTATTTTTTTTTTACTTTCTCAGTTGGAATTTTGTGTTTTTTAGCATTAATTCTTTACCTTGTCTCTGATCTGTGCTAAAGATGCAGGAGCTTGGTCTGGAATGGACCCGCTGATGTCGGTCTGGTTGACTTCTTCAGGCTGACTCTCTTTGCTCTTCAGCGCCACCGAGGTCATGTCGATAATCTCCATCACGAAGTCGTGCACATTCGCTTTCTCGCCCTCGTCCACGCTGCACGGACGGAGCGATAAGGGGGGAAGGTGGCTGCAGCAGGATGAGTGAGAACTGTGTCGCTTTTTGGGAGGCAGCGACGACTGTTTGTCTCTAACTTCTCTCCTCGTCTCCTCCGTCACAAAAGATGAGAACTTGAACTTTTCCTGGATGGTGATGGCCTTCCGCCCCCCGTCTGCCGGCCTGACGTTGTTGTTGTTGTGCAAAGCGTTGGAGGATCTGCAGTCCTCGACAGGCGAGAGGGAAGGAGGTGAAGGTACGGAGGAGCTGTGGCAGGGTAACTCTCCTCTCAGCTGTCCCACTAAAGAGGAAGCACGTTTGGACGGGAAGGGGAGGAGCTCGCAGGACGGTGGCGGAGAAAGCTGCTTTGTTGAGTTTGATTCTGTTTTCGCGATCAAGTCACTCACATCCTGAAGTGACTCTCCTGTTTTGGCGAACACGTAAGACTCCCTCAGTGACTCTCCTTTCTTTGTGAACACGCTGGACTCCTCTCGGAGGAGTTCATCGTCCTCGTCTTTTGCTTTTAAGCAGCTCTGGTCCACGTTTCCGTTCTCCACATCGTCCACAAACTGACTGATGTAGCTTCTTGTTGCGTTCCTGCGGTTCTCCTCTTCTTCTTCCTGTTCTTTCTTATCTCTTTTCGTTCTGTTGCTGCCGCCGGTTGTGTTGTTTTCTATTAACTTTGCAGACGTGCGGTTTAGAAAACAGTTCTGCTCTTTGTTCTGAGAGGACGAGGTGAAGGTGGAGGACAGGTTGGTTCCACACCGCAGCTCATCCCGGAGGCCTGCTTCTGTTTTGGAGGACGAGGAAGACAAAGTTCGTGGAAATCTGATCCAGCTCTGCAGCTCCCGCTTCATGTACTCCAGCCCCAGAACGTAAGAGCCCTCCATCTCCTCTTCATCATCGTCCTCATCATCGTCGTTGACAGAGGAGGTGCCGCTCAACCTCTCCTCCTCTTCGTCCTCTCCGTCCCGAACGCCGAGCTCCTCCTCAGTGAGCGTGAGCGTGGAGGAAGACAGGAGGTCACTGTCATCCTCGTCTTCGTCCGTGCATGCCGACGTACAGGAGACGTTCACTACCAGACTCAAACTTGCGGCATCTGCTTCATCCATCCCCTGCCCTCCTCGGCTGTTTCCGTGACAACGTTTCCTGTAAGAGCTCGCGTTGGCATTGGCTGCCGCCGCGGGATCCAGGAAGAGGTGGCGTTGATTTCTGAGCATGGCGAAATCTTCAGACCCCAGAGACGAGTCCTCCGCGCTGCTTAGCTCTGTCAGCGATGCTGTTGCCGAACTCTCATTGATCAGGGACGGCGGTCCTTTCCGTGAAGAGCCTGAGATCCCAGAAAGGGGGGCATGCCGACCGCCGAGCGAGGGTGAGGCAGGGAGTCTGCTCTGCTTAGGGGAGCTACTCCGAAGTGTCATGTCGGAAACACTGCGGGTCATCTTCGCCCCTTGAGGACTCTGGATGTTCTCCAGGCGTTTCAGGAGGTCGAGGGTTCTTCGGCTCAGCTCACCAGAAGACGGCTCTCCTTGCACACTTTCATTGTTTTTCACCTTTCCTGGTTCCCCTCCATCCGCCTCCCTGCTCTTCCCCAGATCCAGCTCCCCAAGGCTGGCCAGGCTGCCTCCGGTGTCCTCTCCGGCACTACGACACGGCACCAGGCAGCTCTCCAGAGAGGCGCTACGATGCAGCGGGTCTTTGGAGGGAAATAACTCCACGTCCAGAGCGAGGAGGGAGTCCAGAGAGGAGCCCTGAGATAATACCGGACTCGACGCGCGGTGGCTGAGAGCGGGCGGCGTCTCCAGACCGTTAAACTGGTTGAACCCTGTGATGTCATTGTGGGACATGAAGGGCTTGGAGGAGTCAACACCGAGTCCTCCCACCTCAAAGTCAGAGTCGGAGTCGGCAGGAGTCAAAATCCCATGACCATTGATCAGGATCTGAACCGCCTCCCCTCCTCCCCTCCTGTGCCTCCTCCTTTTCTCCTCCTCTCTGTTTTTTCTGTTTTCACCAATGACTTCATCCCTCCTCCATCCTCTCTCCTTCATATTCTCCTCTGTTTTGGTTCCTTGGTTGTACCTGGTGTCTTTATGCTGACTCCCATTTACAGTTTCATCCTTCCTCTGCTTCTTTTCGTCGTCGTCCTCCTCGTCCCCCTGATCTTCTTCATCTCCCTGGATTTCAGAGTTTGTCGTCGTCTCTGTTTCACCCGTATCGCTAACGATCCCGCTCTCGCTCTCCGACCGTCTGCTGTTCACCGACTGGCCGCTTCCTCTGCCGCCTTTCCTCTCACTTTCCACAAACCGGCACCCGGCGTTTCTATCTCCTCTATGGCTGTTTGACATCAGATCTCCCAGGATGTCTGGGAGGGACTCGATGGAGGAGAACGAGGAGTCCTTACTCAGGCTCTTCAGAAGGAGGTGCTGTTTCCGTTTTCCTGATTTTGTTTTGTGCAGCGACGAGGAAGTGTGAGGAAACTGAGGCTGTCTGTATAGTTCGACATTATGGAGGCTGTACACCTGGTAGATGTTGTTGTTGTTGGGGGGGGCGGTGTAGGACATCACACTGGGCTGAACCTCAGATGATGATCCGACCCTCGTACTGGACGTCAACTCAGGACTGGCTCGGACCCCGGATCCGCTCCTGTCGGGTTGATTCCCGTTGGACAAAACGCTGTCCGAAGGCATATTTGGTTCAGTGGGAAGGTTGTGCATAAGGTCTGGTTCTGGTGCTTCTAGCGGTTCTGGTTCTGTGATTGTCATATCTGTTTCGTCCCATTCCCAGGAGTCATCTGGCGCCGGTGCCACAGGACCGGCCGGGACCGGGCTGATCTGGTGGAGGTCAATGAGACCCGGCTCCAGAAAGTTTCCCGGAACCTGCCGACAAAAGACAGAAAGAAAAAAAACATTTCAAATTGTTCAGTGAGGATAAAGAGGAATCCTCCACCGGCTGAGCTGCTAAAGCTCAAACCATGAACCCACAACATCCCAGGTTTTAATCCTGCTGCATGTCAAACCTCTCGCTGTTTCTTGTCTTTGTAAAATGCCAAAAAAGAATAATCTTAAAAAGACAAAGTGCTCTCTGGATGAACTGGGTCACTGCTGCAGCAAAGAAAAGATAAATGTATATAAAAAACGATGTGCAGCAAGAGTCAAAATTCAATGCAAATATCAACTTTTAAGGAAATAAGACACAACAAACATCAATACAACAATAATATCATTAAAATAATGGTTTTAATGTTTTGTTTTCTGTGAATGAGATAAGTAGAGGATGGAGAATTTCCTTGAGATGCAAGAATGACTTCCATTTGACTGATATCTGATCTTGATTACATTAATTAGCATACATCGTTAAGGTCCTCAGGTCCTTGGTGGCATAATGTGGGACAGTAATTTAATAAATAAAGAAAAAAAAACTTTAATAGACTTTACCCACAGTGTTAATCTTTGAAATTAAATACTCTGTGTGGGTGTTCACTACTTAATACGCTGCTGAAAAATACATCTTAACAAGTCATTTTGGCAATTATTGAGTCTTAAATCAATAAGTTTAAAGAAATTCCTTGAAGCAACTTTAATTTTCCTGATTCTGGTGGAGCAATCTGTCTAATTATGTCTTATTTCATGTTACTGACACTAATTTCTTGGGAATTTCTGAAACAGGGCTTAATAACTGACATTTCCTCTTTTCAGAAAGTGAAGCCTGTGAAGTTTAATAAGTGTTTTGTTGTTAAAGGGTGGTTCTCTATTATCATTTAAAGTGCATGAAATGTTTTATTCTGCACTATCAAACACTGTGGTGAGCACAGGTTATATTTTTTCAGATGTAGTGTATCTTGTTTTGGCACAAACTCTTTAAAAAGAGGTGTTTAAAAAAAAATCCCATGTCCTTTCTCTGAGAGCGCCGTCTCGACTCAGACCTCCGTTTGAAAGAGACATGCTGACACCCGACTCTGACAAAAACACGTTCTGTGATCATTTAAAAAAGAGTAAAATCAGCCCACCCCAAAGCAATTGCTCATAAATCTCAACACAAATTATTCCGCTCTGGAACAAAGCGATGAATTATTCAAAAACGACTTCTGAGAGAAGGAGCACGAAGCTGAAAACCCCAAAGTAAATACGTAATCAAAAGCCTTCAGAAAGCTCGGCTGTCTAAAAATATGCTTAGACACAGGAATTCTTCCCTTCCACAGACATAATTATACAAATTGCTCCGCGTCTCGTTAACAAGAGAGGGGGGTAATTCGTATTAGCCATTCATAGCCTATTAATCTAATAAACTAGTTGGCTGTGTGTGTGTGAGTGTGTGTGTGTGTGTGTGAATATGGGTCTGTGTAATGAATTTCTATTAGATTTGTGTTTATTCCCCTTGTGCTGATAAGGGAGATGGGGGTAATGACTGAACTGGGTTTTTCGCCACTGCAGACGCATTCAAAAACACATTCAGCGCGGAGGGAAGAGGCTATCAATCAGCCCTAATCCAATCATATCGAGTATTTGATGACCCACGAAAACCTTGTATATAATTTATATCTGTAATTTATTACATTTCTATCATTTCGTAACAGTTTATAGTTGAATTGCAGGTGCTTTTATGACCCCAGGCAGAGGAGGGAGGTGACTTCTGGTGTTTTGGTGGCTCCTGAGGCTTTAAAAAAAAAAAAAAAAAAAAGTTCTTTTTAAAGCAGAAAAATAACTTTAAAGTGTTGCTGGTTACCTGCCAAAGAGACAGAGCAGATAAATTTACCAGTCAAACAGCGGTGATAATTTCCCACCCAGACTCCTGCAACATGTCAGGGTGTTCCTCCATAAACTGCTGGTCCAGATGTTCCTGAAGCTGACTTTGGAGACGCAGAGATTTAGCAGATTCAAATGTATTTACAGTAAATATCTTAGTATGTACGACAGCGTGCAGAAGCTTCAGAAGTTTCATTTAGTTTCTGTTACATCTTTGAACTGACACCTGATGTTAGTTTTATCTGCTACTCAAATATTTGACACAATGACGTGTCTGCAAAATCCCAAGTTTGTTGAAAATGTTGCAAAAACTTCATAAATATAAAGAGACCAGAGGACAAAGAAGAAAATACACATTTAAATATACATTTTCATTGCATATGTTGCTAAAAAACTGCAGCTAACATTCATGTAGTTGGAGAAAATGTGCTTTAAAAAAAGGGAGTGGGGAGCTGTAGAAGTCACATTGGTCAGTGCACAAAGGGATCATCCTCTGGGAATTCACGGATTCAGTAATTTCACATCAATCTACTTAGCACAGATAGATAGATAGATATACTTTATTAATCCCAAGCTGGGAAATTGCAGAAAAGTGGTTAAAATAAAGCGTTTCTTGCATCAGTGTCTGGTGTTTACAGCGGCTCCACCTCGCTCTGTTTACCACCTTAATCGCAGCCGCTGACACTGTTTGTGTGTGTCTGTGTGCATGCGAGGGACCGGAGAGGTGTTTTTTTGGAAAGGGGGGGACGAAAACGGGAAAGTTTTTCCCATTAGCTCTGGTTTGACTGCTCCCATTTGTTAGCATAGCATCTGCTGGAAGGCCCAAGGAGAGCACAGCTATCTAGCAGCGTCTGGGTGATTATTCATGTGCCTGAGTCCTCCAGGAGCTGCTGCCGCTGCTCCGGTCTCTGCTGGCTCGCTGCTGTACCGGTTGTCAAAGTGCTGAGGGAGCCCGGCGTCACCGGTGTGATTCAAAATGAATAGAAGCGCACAGATAAATCACCCCTCCATGCAGAGTGGAGGAGCAGACATGCTGCTTTGAATGTAATTGCGAATGCTGAATGAAAACCTCCATATGTTGCACATATAACGCCGCGCTAAAATATATTTCATAATCGGGAGGAAAGCGCTCTAAAACATCATTTCCATTTATTACATTCAACTAACAGGTACTGTGTATCCTCACAACACCCTGCAGCTTTAATTTACACTAATTTACAACAAATAAAAGACAAAAGAGGATCCTTCATCTGCGTCCTTGCACCTCCTTGATGCGTCCTCCTTGATGAAGAAAAAATGTCACACTGCAACAACACGTCTGACGCTAAATCACACGTTCTTCATCACAGCTTCAGACGTGGAGCTGACGTCCTCAGATCGACATCACTCTCACATCTTTGGCTGCTTCCGCTCCTCTTTTTATGCTAAGCTAAGGTAACCGAGAGCGATCTTCTCATTTTACGATCTGCAAGAGGGCAAATGAACAAATGTCGAACCATTTGTTAAATGTTTTTGGCCGACCTTCTTTTTTGCTCTAGTGCCAGCAAACACTCAAATTTATATTTGTACAGTTGCCTCATTGTTCCAACAAGTGCAGACATTCGTTTGCACTTTCGTTTTTTTCGTGAATGTGGAGTAAATCTGTTCATTACACTTTATGGAATCACTATCAGTAAATCTATTGATTATTACTATTAAGAAGTAATGAGAAATGTTTAAATATCTCAAGGTCTTTTGTCCAAACAACGACAATTTAAGATCTCACGGAGGAACTTTTCAGGAGCTGGAACCAGAAAATGTTTTGGGTTTTACTGTAATCAGTGATTTTAAGGATTAATCTAAATTATTGGAAAATATTTTTCTGAAGATTAAGCTAATTGATTATTTGACAAACTGTTTCATCTCTAAAAACACTGTTTTAAATTGTAAATTTGACCAGAAAACTTTGCTGCAACATCTGATGCCGTTGTCTGATTATGGGTCATGATGAGGTTATTGTCTGTAGACACGAGCAACCCACAAACACATACACAAAAAACACACAAAAACACGCACACATTTGCACGGTAACACACAGACACACATACATACAGAAACAATTCACACGTAAACATCCGGCAGTTTCGAAAGTCTCAAATGTGCACAACAGCAGCCATTTATAGGCAAGCAAGCTGACTCATTTACACAAACACTGTCTCACACACACACACACACAGACCAGGAGAGGACAATCGTTTTATCACCGAGCAGAAGTGTTCATTTATAAGCTAAACCACCCAGATATATGCCTCTCTCTCCCTCTCTCTTTATTCCTCTCCCATCCCCGGTAGAAGTGAAATTACTCTCAGGAAATTACTCTCCAGCCAGGCAGCGAGGTCAAAGTGTCTGGCCTCTGTTATTTGTCTTCTCCTCCTCTACAATGTATGTCTGAATGTGTGTGTGTGTGTGTGTGAATGCACAAGGTTGGTGGTGTTGGTGGAATTAGTCTGATTCAAACTCATTTTCAGCATTCATACATGAGCCACCACTCGTCCTGTTCAAAGGCATTTTGATTCACTTTAATTCAGTTCAATGCAACTTTATTTATCCCTGCAAAGATAATCGCATGATCGCAGCAGCTCATAACCCACAAAAACACACAGATGTTAAACTACAAAGAGGTAACACAACAAATCTTCTTATGATTATCAACCTGGAAATGGTAATGATCTAAATATTCAGGTACGTTTCCAAACACCTGTTCTTCACCTGTGTTTCAGTTTACAGTGTGCACATGAACAAGCCGAGGGAAAACAACTACAAATTTGATGAGAAAAGTTGGCACACAAAACAGACTGTTTGATTATAGCCTGAAGTTGCCAAAATCATCCAGGTCCCCTTCACCATTTACAGCATGTATTTTTATCTATAGTTTGGGTAGCAAAACATTTCAGACCTACAGTAAGCGTTCTGGGCCAAAAAGGGTTTCTAACCTGTCCCATAGCAGCTGATAATAACATCACATGGTACTCATGGATTAAAAGAGACGAATTCAGGTATTAGAAAACACAAACGCCACATGAGGAGCATCAGATTTAGTGGAAAATTAACTAAAATCACCAAGTCGATCATATTTTTTGACATTCTCTTAAAACATAATGAAATAAACAGACCTGATGTTGAATCTTCTCGTTTTTTTCATCATGTTTTCCTCATTGTCCTCCCTCCCTTCTCCTTCTCCTTCTCCTCTCTCTGAGCTCTTAACACATCGCTATACGTCAATTAATTGCCGTGTTTTCACACGCACATGAACCTTGGTTTCTACATGAAAGCATTTATCTAACACGATATATGTATTTACGTCAGTGTCCTGTGTGTGTGTGTTTGTGCAGCCACATGTGTGTTACTCTGTCTATTTAAGACTTAACAACTTTTTATGGTTGCATAAGTGTGTGTGTGTGTCTGCAATACCCTTCACCTCGTATTCAAATGCACCTCTCCTTTCTGTCTCTATGGAACTATATTCATCACTATTAGAAATCCATAACAGCTCCATTCTGCTGCAGCTCTCTGCCTTCACGTTGAATAAAGCACTCAGCCCTCTCTGTTTGCTCTCTCTGCGCCTCGTTCGGCCGGCCGGAGCAGCTTGGCTCAGGACGGCTCCCTCGTGAGAAATATATTTCTCTGATATTTCACGTCTTCGCGATCCGCTTGTGAGCCGGCTGAAGGTTTCTAATAAGACAAAACCGTTTGCCGGCGAGCTGTCGCGGCGGCAGACACGCGTGGTTGTCGTGATACGAGGCCTGTCAGACTGTTAAAAATCTAATTTGCTGAGTTGCTTTTGTTTGTGGAGGAGGTGGCAGAAGATCCTTTGTATCTGTGACAGATTAGCTTTCATCAACTGGCTGTTTGACTGATTTATAGTGGAGTCGTCTGCAGGGTTTTAAATGTCAAATTGATATAAACAAAGGTGTCGTCGATATAGAAATGATGTGAGACACAACAAACTGAATTATAAGAGGAAGCACGAAGAGAAAAAATGACTTGACCCTCGAGGAACTTTTCAGAGCTCGATTAGATATTTAGTCAGCAAGCGTAAATTGAAAAATAAATAAAAGAGATGCAACTTAAATCTCTTATCAAAAGGCAACAACTGAGTGACAGCAGATCTGATAAACCCATCAGAAAATTCTTCACCACACTACTACACTTCCTTATATTTTTACAATTTTATTTTTCTTTATTTATAGACATATTCGAAATAAATTCAATTCAATTCAATTCAATTCAATATTTTTGCAATCTACACTGTGGTTTTACAACACTGGTTTATTCTGTACGACATACAGAATACAGATTCATCTTCTGTTGCTCTTCATGAGATGAAGGATGTAAAGACAGAGGGTGTTGCATGCTTCACATTGTAAAGTCCCTTGAGGCATATTTGTGATATTGGGTTTGTTTAAATAAAAAATGACTTGATTTGACGGCTGTGATGCTCCAATCCTCTTCAGTGAATCTTATATTTCACCATAGAAACAGGCCTCAGACACATTTTTCTCTTTTCACCTCGATAAAATAAATTTTCCTGCCTTTTGCTGCTCAGTTTTATCATCAGGCGAACAAATAAAAGAAGGTAAATCCAGTTTGTGCTCATATCAAAGTTCGTGCTTTCGTTCTGGAGTCGATGCTCATTTAAAAAAAACACTGCGAGGCGGTCTCGGCTCGCAAAGATCGCTCCGCGATCTGAAAAGACCGCGGCTTCAATCACCTGCACCATCTGTCTTTCACGCTGCATCTTAGCATCAAATCAGACTCTGACATGCTCAGTGAGTGTAACAGCGCCTGCAGTGTCGGATGAGGAATGTGTAAATGTCAGAGCGCTCTAACCTGCTGCTCTCCCAGCTCCCTCTTCAGTCTGTTCTGCCACTGCAGCGCCTGCATCACGATCGCCTCCCACCTCCTCTCCAGGTTGATTGACAGCAGCTGCAGGGCCTCCCGGTGCTGCTCCGCCTCTGGGCCCACCTCCGCCATGGGGCCCGACTGTCGCGGAGGTGCGAGGATTGCAGAAACAGTTTTGTCAGAATTATGAAGGCCATTATCATCCTAATCATATGAGTAAATTCATGATCTTAAGCAAGCCAATCCCCTCTCAAGGTTAAGCTCATTTTTGAGGGTTTGTCAGAGTCTACAGAGATTCAGGAAGAAAAAAAAATAGAAAACAGAAGACAAGTTCATTTTAACATTTCTAAAACTGGAGAATACTGGTCTTTTTTTCTCGAAAGTTAATCAAAATTATTATAAATGCATTTCCACTTGTCTTAAATCCTTCTTCCCTGGTCAAATCTTTTGAGTCGTAAGTCCAAGTGAAGTCACAAATCAATAGTCGAGTTAAAGTCTCCTTTGATTTCTGTCGATGTGATAAAATGTGAGTTTTTTTTAACCTACCTGGCTTTGCTGCAGCAGCTTCTGGCAGAGTTTCAGGACAGAAGAGACTCCTCTGCGTCGAACTCGCACCTCTGAACACAAAGACTGGAGATGGAGGAAAGTGAGAATGAAAAAACAAACAAAAACAAAGGTCAGCAAAAAAACTCAAATTCTTTCAACAATCCTGCTGATTTTAAGCTCACGAAACAACTTCCAGTTAGTGTTTGTGTCGCTGTCTGATGCACAAAGTGAAGCGTTTTACATTTTCTATCTTGTTTGGAGGAAACAGAAATGGAAGAGCTGGACGATTGACATGAACAGTGATAAAAAAACATCCGAACATCCTTTAGAAACAAACTCCATCTCTCCAAAGCAACAAACTGGAGATTCAATGGAAACTATGTTTTATTACAGATTTATTGGAAGGATTTTGTCCATCATTCGATACGATAGCATTCAACTCACTCAATTCTAATAGTCGCTTAGTGGGAATAAATAATATAATGACAGCTGAGAGGTTGGTTAGAAACCTTCAGGTCAGACAAATGATGCACTTTAAATGAATCTAAACTTGTGCATGCATAAACTGCCGACTTGTTTCCAACCTGATGATGTTGTAAAGAAGTCTTTTGTGTTCAGATATCAGCAATTAATTTGATGAACTTATTAATACTGACAGAAAATAGAAAATATGACCCAAGCTGTATTTATCATAGTTACAAATACATATGTATGTTTAAGAAATAACATAAGAGCTGAATTTGTTTCCCCCCCCCCATTCTCCACAGTTCAGCGCAGTTAAATTCAGGTCATTCATAACAATTCGTTTGCATAAAGTCAAATTCAGCACACAGATCCTTGATCAGCAGTAACAGTGCATAAAATAAATGACAACAGCCAATATTCCCCCCCGTTTTCCCTCTCTGCTGCTGTCTAATAAATGCAAAAAGGGAAGGAATAAAAAAAAAGAAACACAAGGATTGGCAGCGCCCATTATAAATCACTATATGCTGATGAGTTTCCACACGCAAAGGTCAGTGAGTGTGTGCGTGTTTGCATGTTTACTCATGCAGGCGTGTGTGCGAGTGTGTGCAGATGTGTGTGTGCAAACATATGCATGTATTTCTGAGTGTGTGTGTCACAGAGAATAGGGGGGACAGCCTTACTCCTCTGCGGCAGTGACCAAACATGTCCAAGCTCCAAACTATTTATGCTAATCCTGGCTGCTCGCTGAAAAGCACTTCCTTTACATTTTCTTTACATTTTTCCAATAAATATTAAACACCATTACAATGGAATGGGATTCTCTTACTCTCTCTCTCTTTCTCGCGCGCCCACACACACACACTCAGCTCGACTTTCTCTCCTGTCTTTCATCTTCTCTCTCTCTCGCTCTCTTCAGTTTAGCATATTTGCGGCTCGCCTGGTTGTCTAAACAGGAGATGGGGATGCAGAATACAGCAGACAGGATCAAGAGGACAAGCCCGGTTTGCGTGCCTGCCTGTTTGTGAGGTTGCAGATAAATTTATTCCAAACAGGAGGTGTGTATTACGTTGAAGGAGGAGGCTCTAAACAACAACAAAACGACTGAGTGATACTCGCTCTGCGCCAAATAACTGCAGCAGACAGAGCGGGGGAGCGCGGGGAGATGAATTAAACTTAGATTGAAGCTGGAACAATAATTCAGCGTGTTAGAGTCAGAGGACGACGGTCATAACTCTAAAATCTGCTCCACGAAGCCTGCTTCAACAACAGAAATGTCTCACGCGTTGACTGGGAATGATTTTTTATGATAAATAAGACCTGCCAACCTGAAAAAGTTCATCACATCAGCCTTTTAGAAGTGAAGGAAACACAATCGTTGAGACAGGCGTAATGGGTCACATGAGACCCACGTGTGACTGCAGCTCAGAGTGTAATCTGAAAATTTAAGACTATTTTCTTGCAGCCTGAGGTACATACTGCTTCCAATATTGCTTCATAATCTCAGCGGATGTTGCTACTGATTGGTTAACCACACGCAAAACCAAAAAACCAACAAAAAAGGCACAAACATGAACAAGATGCCAGGCTGAAAACATGACAGAGCGCTTCAGTCACATCATTAAGTGAGTTAAATTTACCTACACCTCTATGGAGAGTCGTATATATGAAATATGAAAATGTTCAGCTTTGCAAATGTTCTATGAGGAAGTCAATGCATTCAGAACATTTGTCACACCTAAAAGAAACACAACAGTTTGGGCGTACAATGAGAAAATAGACCTGAAGCGACTTTGACGCAATACAAGCGAGGGGGCCTCTATTTAAGACATTACAGCATACATTTCAGTTTTCCTGTACCACCTCAAAAAAAAGAGGTTTGTCTGTTGTGTTCTTATAAAAAGCATTTAAATAAGCACATTTTCAGAGGATAGGACCTGTCTAAATACTGATACATGTGTTTTTTATCACTGCTATCAGTTTAAAGATTGCAGTTTGGTCTGATTCAGACAGAAGTCTTTTTCTCTGAGAGTTTATTTTCAGACAGAAAAAGAGGAAAATCCTAAGTCTCTATTGTTTCTGCACTGCTAGTTTTTATGCACTGATCCCTCTCTCTCTCTCGTTTTCTCCCTCTCTCTTCTCGGGTGGGTCGAGCCTGGCTGGGCCCATATTGACTCAGAGGGCTCTACAGACACAGTCGGACAAATATTTGCTAAAAGGCTTTTCTTCCAAAATACATGGAAAGCTGCTGAGTGGCTGCAGAGGAAGAGTAAAGAGAGACGGAGGATGCGGAGGGGAGGGACGGGATGGACAGAATAGCGGAGAGAGAGAGGGTCGACGGAGAGGAAGAGGAGAGGCAGTGCGAGGAGAGATAGAAGATTAAAGTGAGTTACAAAGAAACTGCGAGATAAAGGGGGATAGAGAAGATAAAGATGGAGACCGACAGAAAGGAAGAGAAAGACAAGCAAGAGAGAGAGAGAGAGAGACAGGAAATTAAAAACATCAAAAGGGAGAAACCGGAGTGAAGAACTCACTCTGATTCCTAAAGACTCTTTATTCTGCTGTCTTTGCCTTTCCCGTCTTAAATTACGTTGTTGTGAAATTAAATGTGTGTGGTCAGTGATGAGATGATGCTTTGCTTTCTCTTTTGACCTGTAACCTGTCAAAGTTTGGTGCCACAGTTTCTGAAAAAGTGGATTATATATTTATGTCCTCTAGTGTTGCAAAGAAATTGATGCTGCAACTCAACCTGCACAAACACACACCATCGCGTTTACGCTACATGACGGCCTCCACTTGTGTTGTTTAGCTCCGACCAGAGTTTTTCCACCATCATAAATAAATCGAACCAAACGGGGAAATGCTGGAGTTTGTTTGAACAGCAGCCAATGAGTTGGGTGTGAAAGCATCCTCAGTTTTTTAGGGTCTTCTTCATGAGCGAGAGTAAGATGAAGCAACAGATTGACGGGTGCATTGGTGCCATGCTAACGCTAACGTCAGTGTTGTCCTTCAGTGACGCTGAAGGACGTCCTGGGATTCCCCGGAGGAACTGGAGAGTGTGGCTGAAAAGACGATTGTCTGTCCAACATGGATGAAGTGTTTTATTTGAACCTTCAGTTCTCTCCTGAGTGCTGAATGTTGTTTCTGCTTGTGTCTCTTTATGTGGTCGTATTCAAGGTCGACCAACAGGAGAGACGGGAAAAAGAACAGGTGACATCTTTATCCCTTCATTTGTTTTCTGTCTCTCTCTTCATGCATCTCCATCTGTCACTCAACATCCTTTTTGTTTTTTTCTTTAGGAAGGGTGACCGACTTGGGATAAACAAAAAAGAAGAGGATCTGCTCTCCTCTTCCTCTAATTCCCACTCCTCTCTCTCTCTCTTTCTCCTTCTACCTCTCGAGCTTGATCTCTCTCTCTCTCGCTCCATCCCCCTCTATCTCTCCCATTCTTAAATCTCCCTCTCCTAAAAACAAAATCCTCTTAACTCTCCTCCACCTCCTCATCTCCACAATCTAATTACCGAGACCTGCCGTGAAGAGAGGGATGGAGGGAGGAGAGGAGAAGATAGAGGAGAGGGGAGGTTGTTAGCATGGTTGCTATGTCAGTGTTTTTAGTAAGTACAGCACTCTGAGACCGAGAAACAAGACGAGGACCGGGCAACGTTTGAGAGGTGTTGATATGAGTGAAGATGCGATACCTTCGCTCAACTCGTGAAATACAGACGACTCAGTGACACCTTATTTTGCTTTTCTACAAACCCTTATCATTTTATAAAAGAGGCTTAAATTCTTAAATTTTAACACAAGAAGCTGCACAACAACAAGAAATTATCCAAAAACTGAATATCAGACTATGAATCTGACAAATTGTTAATTTTTAGTTACACGGCCTGAGAGAAAGAAAGCAATCAATGTACTGAAATGGAAAGAAAAAGACAGAAAGACAAGACTGAGAAAAGTAAAATACATCAGGCTGCACGTTCTTGGTGGTCGACTTTTAACTTGCAACCTTTACGACAAAGATAAAATGACTTCTGCAGAGGTGACTCTTCTCCATCTTGTTTAAGCCTTCGAACTCATGGATCTGTTTCTCAAACTGAACTTCCTGCATCATATTTTCATTGACTCATCTGTACCTGAAGCAACGTGTCACAACTAATGCAGACTTTTCAGTTATTTCAACACAGGAAACTCAATTTTATACAAGTTAAAGTGAGAAAGACTGAGCAAGTGAAAGGCAAGGAAGGTAGACACAAGAGGAAAAGGAAAGGAGAAAGAAAAAGAAAGAGAGAAACTGTGAGACAGAGTAAGAAAAACAACTGAGAGAAAGGACGAGAAGGAAAGAGGACAAAGACGACTGTAAAGAGAGGAGAGACGGAAACAAAGAGAGAGAGAGAGAGAGAGAGAGAGAGAGAGAGAGAGAGAGAGAGAGAGAGAGAGAGGAGGAGAATTTTGGCTGCTTGCACGGTGACCCAGTGGATATTTCAATCAATTACCATTAATTAGAAATCTCTGATTAATTCTATTTGTTGATTAAGTCAATTAAAACCACAAGCACTCGTTATCGCACAACGAGCCTAATGAATTCCTGTCGACAATTTGTTCCCACACACATATTCCCTCCGCCGCTGCTAATACCGCCTACAGCTAGCCAAACTTTGTCGTTTGCATACTCTCCCCCATCTCTCCCTCTTTTCTCTCCTTCTCTGACATTTGTGTCTTCTTTCCTGCTCTGTTTCACTCCCCCCTCTCTCTCCTCTCTCATCCATTTTATCTTCTCCTCTGCTCTCGTTCCTTCTACTTCTTAATTTCTTTGTTCAAGTCTCCCGTCCGTCCAGCTGAATTTATAAAAATGCAAAAGTGCAACTGGCGCTCTGCCTCGGAGGTTTGTTCAAGAGCACCTTGATAATTGTCACTGATCAGGAGGAGCGCTCAGAGATTGTTTCCTTCGGGGAGTTTGGAGGCAGAAATCTTCCACTCACACCAACCTTGTCCTCCAACCTCAAGGCCGAGGGCTCCCCTCACACGGACCGGAGGTTTAGTTAACACAGCTGCACACTTTTCTTGTTTTGGAGAGAAACTCAGTCTTGGTGAAATACCGGCGAAGGGCACGAAGTAAAAACATCGATATTTGATTTGGATTCTGGTTTGATTGAGTTGAGTCAGAAAAGGGTCGAGGTGAGAGCTGTGACATGAATAACATCAGTAAGGTTTGGAAAAGTTAAGTGATTCTGCACATTTTCTTTGGAATATGAAACACTGAGCCTCTTGAAAGGCGGCTGTGAAAATGTTTGCGGTTCACTGACGGGGAAAAAAACAGCAACTGTGGTCGACGTAAATTCACGACAGGTACAAAGAGGACTCGATTAAGAGCAGGTGAATAAAAACATATTTCTTACGTGAACGTTTCTCCATGTTGGGATGTTAGATGTTTGGGATCCAAACTTACAAAGTGTTTTCATGTCAGCTAATGATTTAACATCAAAATGTCCTTTGATAATGTCTTATGTATCATTTTATTTGAAGATTTCATCAAATGGGTCACTCAGCATCACTGAATTAAACTCGATGCCCTGCCTCCACTGACCCAGAAACCACCCGGCTCTGAAAGTCGGCGTGATTCGTTAAAGGCTTTTAAAGCAATTCGCTGAAAATGGAAGCAAGACAATAAAGTAAAGAGGTGTACCTCTCCCACTCACTTTGCCGCTGTGTTTGTGACATTTATTACAAAAACCTGGATGCATTAAAATATGAATTTAGTACTCTGACAAATTGAGAGCTCGACTCCAGAGTGAGAAATTTATTTATTCTCCAGTGACTCATGACAAGGTCAGAGGTCAAAGGTCACACGGGGTATTTTGTAGTGCTCATATGAGAAAGGCCGTTAAGAAAATCATATTTAAACCATTTAGACATTGTGATGCTTATAAAGACGGACAAATCCCCACAAAAGTCACATATAGAAGATTTCTACATGTCCATCAGTGGTCACAATGCAAACAGGAGCTGATGCAGGATGACTTTTTATTTTAAGTGGACTGTAAAATCCCAAAACATCCAGTTAAAACACAAAAGACCTCAAATTTATATCAAATGTAAATAAGAAAACACAAAGAGAAAAAAATGGGTGATAAAAATGAACTTTTTGCAGCAGTAAAGTTCAGTGTTCAATCAAAATGGTTCTTATGCTTCCTCTTTCTATTCATAGTAAGGCAATTTTCCCATTAAAAACTGTCCTAGAACGTGTTTACTTTACTGATGACACTCGATGCTAATCCTGAGGACTTTTATTTTGAAAATAACAATATCTGATGAAAAGGGTTAAAATTTATAAAAAAAAAAATCCACCTGTGACGAAACGCTTGTTGGCCTTCATGTGAACAAATCAAAATGGATCAGTGCTGACATCATCAGGTCTTATTGATTATTGTAAGTTATAAGCTGAAGTCCCCCAACATGCGGCGGCGTTTTAGGGATGATGAAAGCTTTACTCTTAAAATATTCAGCGGCGGTAAACAAATGGAGGATATATGAAGTCTTTGTGAGTGAAAGCATTTACTGTTCTCGCTAATGCAGCGGGGCAAACACGCTGCGGCGACTTAAAACGCTGCTATCAATAAAATCCAATCTCTTTCTGTCTGTCTGCATTTCTCTGCGTATTCGTCTTTTCCGCCTCTCTCTCTCGTCTGTCTTTTCCTTCCTTTCTTTCTTTCTGTATCTCACTCTGCAGGCCTCGTTCTCTTTCCTCGCCGGTCTCTCAATCTCTTTTTGTCTCTCTTGTCTCCGTCTTTCTCTTGTTTTTTTCTCTCTCGATCTTTTCCTTCTCTCTAAGCCAGTCGCTTTCCAGTCATTCCTCCTCTTTTCTCTTCTATCTTCTCCATCTCTCACCCTGCCGCCATCTCCTTGTTTTGTCTTTTTGTCTCTTCCTGCTGTTTTAGTAGATTCAGGATTTTATCCTCCGTCTTCATTTGTTTCTCTCAGGACAGTTTTTTAGTTTAGGACGTCTGTCCTGCTGATGTCCAACACACCACTCCGACTGTCAGACAGTATCGTGGGTTGAAATCGCCGACTGCTTCGGGTGAAAAATAAGCAGCTATTTTGCATCGTTTTTGCAAGTGATGCTCACCTTAAAATGCTGCCGTCGGAAGAAAAACTGCATTTGAACTTGTATTTTGTTCATAATGGAGACGGGACTGCTGTCAAAGACCTGTCTGAACCTTGCCGCCACAATAGATTCACCAACGACGTATTATTCACACGACTACAGGACATTATACAGACTATTATAGGAAACATCCACCAAGCTGTGATTCAGATTCAGCTTCGACTACTGTCAGCCTGTGATAAATGTTTGACTGTATAAAGTAAGAAAAAATAAATATAACTAGATATAAAGATCACCTTCTCTCATCAGTTTGTATTGCTGTGTTGTCGATTTATTCTGTACACTCGACATCTGTCCGTCCTGGGAGAGAAAATCCCTCCTCTGCTGCTCTTCCTGAAGGTTTCTGAGTTTTTCCTCATCCGATTGAATCTCTAAGGACGGAGGGCAGATTGTAAAGCCCCCTGAGGCAACTATGATTTGTCATACCGGTGTTATATAAATAAAAATTGACTCTTGTTGTTATAAAAATATGAAACTCAAAATGACAATAAATGTCCCTGAATGTCTCGACTTGCTTTTTTTCCTGACCTCTCTGCTCTGGTTTAGGTTTGTTTTGTAGTGTTTTCTTCTCTTTTTCTTTTACTTTCTATCTTTCTCCTACAGTGTGTCCACCTTTCTTTCTGTCGTCTCTTCTCGATACTCTTCGCAGATGTCTTTTTTTTCCTTCCAGGACTTTCTTCTCTTTCTGTCTCCGTCCTGTGTTTTGATTCCCTCTCTGTCTCCTGCTCCTTTAGCAGATGAAAGAGCCGAGTGTTTTCTTCTCCTCCCGAGCAGATGAAGATGAAAGTCTGATCTGTTTGTTGACGCTGTTACCGCGGCAACGCCTCACCTGTTTGCTCGTCTTCGACCCCTAACGAGCAACTCTTAACGAGAAAACACCTCTTCAAAAAAAGAAAACACACCAACGAGTGCGCACACACACACAAAAACCACAACAAACACAGCTACAACCAAGAAACACACACACACACGAGCGAAGCGGGCATAATCAAAAGACATACACACTCTCTCTCTCACACACACACAGCGCTCTCTGTGTTCTTGGCAGGGAGTCAGTGGATCTTTAATCCTCATCATGCAGCAGGTATCGATATCAGAGCTTCGCTGTCACCTTCTATTAGCTGCCTGAGACACACTGGGGGAGGACGGGGGGGGGGCAGGTCAAGATCATATAGTATGGAGGTGGGGGGGCAGAGAGAGGGCTGTAGTCTGTAGTGTGAATAGTAACAACGTCACTGTACATCGTAGTCAGAAGTGTTGGAAATTAACCACATTTGCACAAAGTGTAAAAATTAATATGTAAAGTTAAAGAGTTAAAAAGCATCTTTACTCATTTATCTTTTCATATTTTAGTTGAAAGAACTATTGTTTGCTTACTGAAATCCTTGTTCTGGTCTACGTGAGCTAAATGAAGTGTGTATCTTTGTCCTGGCAGCCGCGTCCGTTGTTTTCGTCCCGGCGACAAACCTACATGTGGGTGCCACAAAATGTCAGGGCTTGATTAACCCACTCGGGGGCCCCCGGGGCAGAAATGAACCGCGTGTCCCCACCAAGGCCCCCCGAGGGTCCGCAGTTATTGTCCTGCTGGTAATCCAGCCTTTATGTAGTGATCATCTCATTTTCTCTGCACGTCTGTTTCATCCGCTTTACTGACAGAGTTTTGGTGACTCGTTCCACCACAGAGGGGACGTGTTTGGATTGATCAGCGATATTACCAATATCAGATCGTAAAAATATACTGGAATCTGTTTGATGTGCTATTATTAAGTTTATTATCTATTTTAATCCTGTATCTATTTTTCTTTTTGCATGTGTGTTTTTTCATAAGCATAAGCATCCATGAGGGTTGAGACGTAGAATGATGTACATAGATCCAGTTAATACAATGATTAGTGAGTTATAAAGATTGGACTAATCTTCTAAGTCATCCAGGTCGTGGTCATTTCTCAGAGTTAGAAACTGGACTTGCTTGAGGTTCATAAAGATGTTTCACCTCTTCTGGGGAGTTTGGGGAGTCCGAGCATTTTAAACTCTCTAAACAAAGACGTTAGACCAACAAGAATTTTCTGTCAAACGTCCGAAGAACTCACAAATTATAAAAACGATCAGGAGTTTGTGTGATTTGTCACCGCTCAGTGGTCACCAAGAATCGATGGTATACAGGATGAGTTCATGTTTCAGGTGAGATGGGGGGGCAGGGGTGTGTATGAACACAGTCATGAATGTCTGAGGAAGGCCAGGTTCATGCTACAAACTGTGGGGGGGTCAAATCTTACAAACGGCAGGAGGAAGGTGAGGTGAAAATTGAAACGACGACGTGGTACAAATGATGCCCAGAGGCCAAAGAGCATGACTGGAGGGGTCCGGGCGATGAGGGGCCGTGGGTAACAAACAGTGGGGGGGGGCTTCATCTGCCGTCAGCAGCAGGGGAGAGAGGGAGCAGCTGAACAGATAACGAGAGAGAGAGAGACCGGATGCAGCGAGACGACAGGTACAGAGAGAAAGACGGGAAAGATGCTCAGAACGAGAGACGGAGAGATAAAACAGATAAACGGATACAGACAGACGGCGGATAGTGAGACAGAGGAGGGCAGATTGTCGAGCTTTACTTCAGAAGAATGAACTAAGCACTCACACTGATGTCCACAATCTATGCTAGCATCTGTGTGTGTGTGTGGAGAAAGTGAGAGGTCGCCTCCTGACGGTGTGTGTCCATCTGACCGAAGGAACAGAGACTTTGAACATGAACACTAATCCATTTCCATTTCCCAGAAAGAAAGAAAGAAAGAAAGAAAGAAAGAAAGATGTTAAAATGTCGGAGCCTCCGTTTTTTTATGGAAGGTCAAAAAGGACAAAAAAAAAAAAAAAAGATTTTTATATTTACAGCTCACTTTCTTTCACTAAAGCAGATCAGCAAAATATTATTTTAACAGGAAGGTAAATGATTGGTTTAATATCAATAATGTGATCATAAAAAGGAAAAAATCCTCTTTTTACAAAGTTTATTTAAAGGTCTCATTTCACATAATCAATTACAATTTCTGTTATTTGTACATTTTGTATTTTTTCATTAGTTTTTTTAGTTTTGGGGTCTGTTGTTATTGATACTTCATTAAATTACCTTAACATGAATTATTGTAAAGGTTTTTTAAATAAAAATGTTCTTTTTTTTTTTTTGAAATCTAAACACTTAATCACAGCTTCAGCTTCATTTATTTAAAAATAAATCATATTTTGTATAACTGTGATAAAGTTGTGAATTAATATTTAAAAAAATTATTTATTGATTTGGCGACGTGTGTTTGCACTTCAGCCGCTTACAGTGACACAAAATTCAGCTAATCAGATTGAGAAGATGCAAAAAATCATTTAAGAAGTGTGTGTGTGATTCGTTTTCAGTCTCCACACACACACACACACACACACACACACACACACACTGAGAGCAGGTGTGTGTGTGTCTCTACCTGCTTCCACTGTGCATATATATATATGTGCGTGTGTGTGTGTGTTGGACTCAGTCCATTAATTCTCGGTGTGTCCGGCCCCTAGAGCGTCTCTGCCACAATGGAGAGCCATCGGAGGCCTCGAGCCGCCGGAGGAACGTCTGTCTGATGCTGTATCTTAAAGGAGCGCTAATTCAATTAAGGCAGGTTACGGGGGGAGGGGGAGGTGTGGGGTGTGTGTGTGTGTGTGTGGTATTAAGTTAACAGGACTTTAAACTGGTTTGTCAAACATCAAATGACACACAGCATCTGTCAGGAATGACTGACGCGAAGAAGAACGTGAATGTAGATCAATAAAGGTTTAGTCGTTCAAACTGCAAAATAAACAAACAATCAAAATAACAAACAATCGTACTTCTTTTAAATCAATCGGTGGATGGAGTTTGTTTGGTTGTCATGGCGATACATCACATTTTCATCAACGCGTTTTTAGGACTTCACAGCTAACATGTAGTCAAAGGCATATTTTCTCACTTATATTCCTCTTTCACAATAAGACAGTGGAGATAAATTCAATCTTTGCAGCTTATTTGAAGTTAATAAGTTTATTTTTATTTACATTTTTGTAATTTTTTTTTACCCTTTAATATTTCCCATTTTTACATGTCTTTGTTTGCAAATATCTTTAAATGTGCGCTGGTTTTGACGCAGCACTGTGTCTTTTCTAAATGTTTCTGGACATTTGTGTTTAATAAATGCATGTGTGTGTTTTTATAAATATGTTTGCGAACGTGGGTGTGTGTGTTGACCTCGGCCGTTCCCCGCTGCTTTCTCATACAGCCGTACAGTAATAAGCTGCAGTACAGAAATCGAACCCATTTACGAGTCCAAACGCCAAAAAAAACAGACAAATGATCGCTAAAATGGAGTTGACTTCTTTTTAAAATGGAGCCCCTTCTCTCCATTTAGCCTCTCTCTCTCTCTCTCTCTCTCTCTCCATACAAATGACTGCTATCAATATTTCCAATCTTCATTTCTCCAGAAGCTCAGGGCCTCTTTCTGCCAGAAATCAATGGCTTCCCACTGAGAGCTGTGACAAAGATCAAAAGTAAGAGCGTCTCGGCTCGCTTTTTCTTCAGATAAAGTCTCGTTTCTATACAGTTTCATCATTTAGGCGCCCTGAGTGAGTGTGTGTGTGTGTGACTGATGCATGTGTGCTGTGTTCATATCGATACTGACCGAATTACAACTCGACTCGTTCCTCAACTCTTCTCTGTCCTTTGTCATTTTTGCAGTTTTGGTAACTGAAAGTTTTTGTTCTTCTTTTGTGTTTCTCATCAAACATGATCAATTTAACAAAAATAAGCTAAATATTCCCTAAAAAAGCACATTTACTTTGGATTTCCAGCTTCAGTTTCATGTTAAAACTTCCTTTTTTCTCACATATTAATTTACTCCAACCATCCGATCATTACAAAGGAAATAATCCACCTGTTAGTTAAAGAAGCGAACATAATATTTGACACTGATCAGCTGTAAATATAAATATCTAAATGATAATTCAACCTATGACATCATCATTCTGCCATCGATTATTCATTAACTGTGAATAAGAGACTTTCTGATGAAGAAGCTAAAGATAAGACACAAAGAATGAAAATGATCCAACCACACATTAAACTCTCACATCACACACATTTATATTTTCTCACTTTTGTTTGTGTATTTACACCATTTTTACCTTTTATATTTTACATCTATTTTTACATCTACTTCTTTTCATACTCTGCCTGAGCGCTTTTTTTCTGATATGGGATTAATAAAGTTTTATCTTATCTTGTGAATCAGCCGTGTCACTGTGGATTCGTATCATTCGACATGAAGACAGAAGAAGAAGTAATGAAGCTACACAGCGTGCATGAGGTTTTCTAAAAAAAAAAAAACAAAACAAAACAAAAAAAAACAAGATGCTGTACGTCGTCGATCGTCGATGGAGAGTCGCCGCATGTCGGTCTAATGTGCAGGCTTGTTTAAAAAAAGCACAACAAAGAGTGAGAGTTCATTCCTAAAACTGCCTTTTGGAAAAGATACAAACTGAAATAACATCACTTTTTCACAGATTTCCTCTATTTCACTCTCTGAAAATTGTCCTAAAGCCCCTAAAACTAACCTCCCTTCTTAAATGACGTCACTCTACAAAAGCCACTTTTCATATCAGAGCACATAAAAGATTGTGTGAGAAGAAGAAGTGTGTTTTATTAATCAATAAAATCAAATCGATCAGTTTTGTGTGTGTTCTGTAAATCAGCTTATGTCTGTTTCCTCTGTAGAAGTGTGTGTTTTCACCCGTGTGTTGCTATAATTATCTTTATAGTTTTATGCAGTTTTATGTGTTTGTCACTCATTTACATATTCCTGTGTGTGTGTGTTGTGTTTGTGAGTGTGTGTGGCGTCTTGTCGGTATGTGCGGTCACATATACATACATGATTTAACGCACTTTTGTGTGTCTGCATTTCTATTTCGTTGTGCCTGCTCTTGTATGACTGTGTGTATGTGTGTGTGTGTGTGTGTGTGTCTGGTTGTCAGTCACACGGCAGGGCTAGGCTAATCAGCGCAGCTAGCTGTTCGCTGTGTGATGTAGGCTGATTAATATCCTGTTAGCGTCCCGTGGCTTTTAAGGCTAACTGCTGTTTCCTCTATACATCCATCGCTTCAAAACAGCCCTGCTTTCATCTGGCCTCATTAAGACGATGTATTACTACTTACTTAGCAACAACACACACACACAGTGAACATTTTTTTTAATATAAAAATCTTGATGCTGATTGGCTGAAGCTCTGTCACATATTTGACAAAGTTAGTGAAGAAAAGTTAAGTGACTGTACATGAACACACACAACTTCTCATGTCGCTTAAATTTGCAGTTAACATATATATATATATATATCGCAAACTGAGTATTTACTACCTTCATTTTCTATATAAGAGATGCTCAGGATAGATATATATATATACATAATGTACTGTAGTTTTTTAATGTTATGTATCTCTACAGTGCATCTCTTTCTGTATTCACTTTTTGCTGCTCTGACTCTGATTTCCCTGCATGAGATGAATGTTTAACTCATATAATAATACTAGTAATCCAGAATGAACTTACAGTGTCTTGTTACTCCTCCATTTTCTGTTATCTAATAAACTTTATTTTAAAATTGACATCAACTTCTAAAATCTAACAAGGTTTTAGTAAAGATGCTGACGAATTTTAAGTTGAACTTTGTTGAAGGATGAAGAAGTAATGATGGAAATAAAAGTGAAAGTTAAAATGTTTTGGAGGTTGTTTTGGAAATTCAGTGTTTAATAAATGACGCACAAAGCAGCCCAGAAACATTCATGTTGAATTTATCTGCAAAACAGCGACTCAGATCAGCAGTTTGGTTTCCGTCTTAATTAATTTGGTGATTAACTTCACCAAAGTTTAATCAAACTCAACCTCAGTAATAACCAACTGTTGCATGTAAACCTTTTCTATAATCTCTGTCTTTATATCTCTGCTGTGATATTAAACCGACAGGCGTCTGTAAAGTTGCTTTTCTTACCTTGAAGTTCTGCAGCTGCTCTGCGGCGTCCTTGTCCTGTCGGAGGCAGGAGTTGAAGATGAGCAGCTCGGTGTCTCTCAGCCAGGCCTTCAGCTCTTTGATTCGAGCCTCCAGCTGCTCCAGGAGCGAGTTGGTGAGCGGGGAGAGCGCCGAGCGAGGGTTTTCCACGGCGACGCCTCCGCCTCCGACCAGCAGAGAGTTCACGTTGGCCGACTGGTTCTGCTGGGAAGGACCCGAATGCTCCGACAGGATTTTCTAAAACAAAAAAAAAAAATTAGAGAGATGACTTCTTGTTGCGTCAATATCCCATCATGCAAAGCAGCATATCAATCAATACATACATGACCATTAATCATTCATCCTCAGAGACACACAGATCAATAAAAAGGATGTCACATATTCATCCCTAAACTGCCGGATGACGGTGTGAACGTTAAACCTCTCTGTCAGTCGTCTCTCTGCTGATGTTGAAGACGATAATCAGCTCGTCTGACAGATCTCGTTTAAGCCTCAGTGTGTCCAGGTTGTGTTTGTCAGACGTTCAAAGGTTTGATTCACCTGTTACATTGATGTTTTCCTTCTTTTCCTTCAATAATAGATATGTTAACCTGGTTAAAAACAGGATAATTAAGTTACACAGCGAGTGGAGCATTTACATTTCAAATAGTTTTTACCTCTCTTTACTATACTAACATACTACATACTGAATTTATTTTCCGACCCAGGTTAACGAGTGACCCAAAACTTACAAAAATTATTGGACCCCAACACAGCAGCTGTTCTACTCAGCGGTCAGATTAAGCAGGTTTAAACTGTGATTTGTCAGCTGATATCTGTTAATTTCAGCTTTTTAGAGTCTAAAAAATGAGTGGAAAACGTCAATTGATTGGGCGACTTTCATCCTTTTATACAAAACTGCTTGCATCAGTGAACGTAATGTTGCTGTTATCCCAAGTTCTCTGCATCTCCAATGAAAATAATGAATTTCTATCAACTTTTTTGTTAATTTTTTCTGTTTAAATCTGCACTGATCTTTTCTAAAAGACTGGTAATTTCTTATTTACTTATTTATCGGTGCTTGGAGGGACTATTGTCGCTTTCTTCTTCTTGTTCTCTGTGTGCAAAACATGACCCAAACACTTGAACACGTCATATAAAACAACATCTACTTGTAAAAATCATCCACTATGTTGTATTTGAAAGAAAAATGTTTTAGTTTTTATTCATTTTCATGGTCTTTAAAGTAATTTAATGTTTTTACGAGCCCACACATTCAGCTGTGATCAGAGACACCGTTCAATATAAAGAAAGTGAAAATAATCAGTTTCATAATGCTGATGTTGTACATACCAAAATCTGACTCATAAGTTAATATATTGAATTATTTTATTTTATTTCAACTAAATATTATGCATATCACTATAGCATTAAATTTACAGTGACGGAAGATTTGATCCGGATCAGCCCACCTCGCTCGTTTTTTTTTAAATTAATAACTCCTTTCAATAGTGCTGCTAATGCTGTTATTGTACCAACGAATTAGCTTGATGTTGCTAATGCTGCTGTCATCGCTGTTGTGAAAACTGCTATTATCGTGTCAACGCGGCGAACAAAGCTCGCAGAAAACGTGGCTGCTGTCTTTCTTTCTTTTTTTTCACAGGTGCAAAACAGATCAGCTGCTAATTCGGAGCTTCGAGCGGCTTCACCTACAGAGCCGATATTCACACCCCCAAAACAAAACATCATTTAGACACAACACAAACTGAAAGAGTGTTTGGCGAGGAGCAATCACTGTTTCAAATGGGAACAACTTCGAATAACAAGAGCTCGACTCCAAGAGTGTGTGTGTGTATATGTGTGTGTAATAAGCTCTGCAGAGTAATTTTCCAACCCCTGTTGATCACACAGTAAGACACAGCAAGCTGCTGAGAGACTATTCCCCACTTGGATTTAGACGTGTGTGTGTGTGTATGCTCAGTTTTTTTCCTGAAAAGTGCTCATCAGTATAGAACAAACAAACTTATGATGTTCTTTCTTTGCCAATCACGATGACGTTATTGGCGAACGACGACGCTGTAACACACCTCGTCCAACGTCTTGAGGAAACCAGCATTGTGTGTGTGTGTGTGTTTGTGTGTGCTGCAATTTTATTTTAATCTTTAGCAATAATTTGTCATCTATCTATCATCTATCGTAGTGATTTAATGTGATGCTTCAGCAGACTGAATTAGTCACATCAAATGGGAATCTTTAACTCTTTTTCACACGAGTTTTACTCTTCTTCAGCCGCCATGAAACCTCCAAAAACTGTCTGATTAAACTCACTTTTTGCACACAGTTATATCCTAAAGAGGGTTTTTTAAATTAGAAAGATATCCACTTGACTTATCGAGACTTCTGAGGCCTGAGACAGCTTCGTCCGATGAGAGAATGGTGACTTTTAGGAAAAGGAGGATGTGGGATTCCTAGCATCATGGTCTGTTCAGATTTGATTGTATGAAAAAGTCTCGAAGAAAATTTGGATAGAAATGTTCATGAAATTTCAGAAATTACTTGAATTTCTTCGTTCAGTTCAGTTTCTTGTGTCTGTCTTGTATTTTATTGGGGATGTTTCACGCTAATGCAGTCATCGCTCTGTTAGCAGCTCGATTCTAAATAAGTTTACACTCAATTTCTGTCCAATCAGATTTTTTTTTATTCAATAATCATTTGTTGGCAGCTGATCTTTAATCATCTCTGTGATTTTGTTTTTAGTTAGTTAGTTTTTAGTTAGAGCTTCCAGTTTTTTCTACTTCTTTGGTTTGGAGCTTCGTCCATTTGCCGTATCTCGTCTCCTTCAGGGATCATGTTGTATTGTTTTGAACATTTTAAAGCATCACACAGCTCTTTATCTTGCAGCTCTCATTACGACTTAACAAGTGGCCAAAACGAAAGAAACTCTGAGCATCTGTGAGCGCGGAGCTGCTCCTGAAACGAGCCCTGCATGGGTCCCCGTCGCTCATTTGCATATGTATGTGTTTGCACAAAAAGGTACTGAGTCGTCGGTATAGTGGCGACTCTCCCTCCTGAGTGGAAACACTACTTTAGCTGGACTCTGGCAGGTAAAACCGCCCCATTAGACGATGAAGAGGGGCGATTATGGGGCCCCCTGACCGGCGAAATGTGCAGTTAGAGGTGTGTTCATAAGAGGCGACAGCGATTATGAGTGTGTGGTTAGTTTGGCAGAGAAAAATAAAGAAGGAGAGAGAGAAGTATATACGAGAATGGATGTGTCTGCAGGGATGTAATTTAAGAGAAATAAAGTACATTTTTCAAGACAAAGAAACCAAAACATTATTTTTTTCTCTGATAATACGACACATTTTCTCCTCCCTACAGGTGGTGGCAGTGAACACATTCACATCGTTTATTTCCCATCGAGCTGAGCGGCATGACACCGCATGGACGCTCAACAAGCTCATCAAAGATTGTTTTAATACTTTTACAGTTTTCAGAGTCATTTGGAAACTTCCTTTGTTTTCTGAAGGTAACAGTTCATTTTACAAATATCATGGTAAGTAGGTGATAATTAATAAGTTATGTATTTGTAATTTCTTTAAAATCACCCCCAAATTACCCAAAATTTTATTCCCTTGCTTGTGTTTTCTTATGTTGCAGTGTGTCCAAAACAGACTTAAATTTAAAGCTATAATTTGTAAAGTCTTTATTTTGACGTCTTTTGTGGCACCTTTGGCGATAATCGGACGTTAACGGTGTGTGTTTGGACCTCACTTTAGTTTCAGTTTCATCGTCCGTCGTCATCGATCTTCCCTTCGCTTGTTCAGTCGTAGAAAGTGTTTATTCGCAACGTTAGCAGAGATCAGAAATAAACAGTACAACGCTTCACACACAGGTGAGTCGGTTTGTTTTCATCCTTAGGTGTCTGTGAAATGAGCAGTCAGGCAAAAGGCTTTGATCGCGTCTCAGTTAATCTGATGAAAAACGTTGACCTGACTGCGTTTCTTGCACTAATGAATTTCTTCGACAAGTCAAGAGGAGACCTTAAGATCTCTCACAGAGACGGAGAGGAGAACAAACAGGAGGAAGAGGGAGAAAGGAAAAGTTGAGTTGAGTGAGAGGATTCAGAGCAAGAACAAAAGTGGAAAGAGAGAAAAGGTAAAGGAGAAAACTGTGGGAATGGATGGAGCAAATGAGAAAGATCCAGTGGGAGAGACTGAAAATGAAAAAGAAAATTAGCAAATAAGAGATAATAAAGAGCAGGAGAGCAAATGAAACAAAGAGAGAGAGAGAGAGAGTTGTTTTTAGAGGACTCAATTAACCAGGATTTGTTTTCCCTCCTCCTCTTCCCTCTTTTCCCTGCAGGTTGAAGTGGCGATCGGGTCCCGACTGCTGCATTTTAGAGAGTTGATGGGAAAAGGATGAAAAGATCATCTGAAGTGCTGATTTTACCAAAATAAAACAAAAGCACCTTTTGTTTGTTCTCCATGTTTCTGCCTCTGTTCATCTCTTTATGTTCTGCAACGTGCAACTTCTCATTTTAATCTGAATTTTTTCACATATACTGAGAAAATCTGCACGTTTAAGATTAATATGCATTATTTTCTACACTTGGTTGTGTATATTGTCACCTGTTTTCCTCAAGTTTAAGCTCTGGACTCTATCTATCTATCTATCTATCTATCTATCTATCTATCTATCTATCTATCTATCTATCTATCTATCTATCTATCTATCTATCTATATCTATCTATTTATCTATCTATCTACATTTACACTGTCTATCCTCACACGCTGTTTGACCTTGAACGACAGCGAAAAACGACGAGCAGCCGCTAAAATCCACAACAGTAAAGATTAAAGCTAATTTACAACCTCTTTATTTTCTTCATTGTTCGGCGTGTGTGTGTTTCTGTGTGTGTGAGGTGTGTATGTGTGTGTGTGTCATAAATTCTTCATAAGGCCAGGACAGTTCAGAGGCGAGGCGGAGGACATCAATTCCAGTTAATTCCCAATTTGTGTCAGAGCAGCAGATGCCGACGCCAGCACTGATCGGCCCGTTAATATGCTACTCAGACGCCATGTTGGAAAGGAGGGAGGGAGGGGGTGAAGACGGACAGAGGGAGGCAAACAGAGGAGAGCGCTGTGCTATATGGAGAAAACTCTGGAAAAAAAAACACCTTAAAAAAAATCTGAAGATTAGAAAAAGAGGGATGGAAGAGATGGATTGAGATGAAAGATGAAAAATGGAGGAGGAGGGAAAGAGGAAGAAGAGGAGAAGGGAGGATAAATAAAGGAGAAATAAGAAGAAAGAGGAGGATGGAGGGAGCTAAAGAGAAAAAGTGGGAGGAGAAAGACGACACATTTTTTTTATCGTCAATTAATCTGCAGATTACATTTTATTATGATCTGATCTGCCAAAACACAAAGATATACTAACATTTATTTCCTTTTTTTATTATATTCAAATGTTTGTTCTGCACGTCTGCTACTAAACATATCAAACACTCAAATATTTGGTATTTTAGCTTGAAATTTTAGCTTAAATGGTGCATCGAATGTCAAAATAGTTATGATTTTTGTCGATAGATTAATCAACGCAGCTCGAGAAGAAAGATAAAGGATAAAAATGAAGAAGAAGGTGAAAACGGAGGGCATTGGATTTCCTCCTCAGCATAAATACTCAGTAAGGCCTGGACTTGGTCGCTCCGTCTGTCGTAGACCTTCTTCTGCTCCGTGTCCGACAGAAACAAAATGTAAATACAGTTTGTTTGTTTAAGGATGCAGGCTTTTCAAAATAAAATGTTGAGAATACTCGACCAATCAGAAATGTTCAGCCAAAGTTCCTGTACTTTTTGAAAAGTATCGACCCCCCGAGCAGGGACCTTTTGGGGGGTAAAATAATGTCCCTGTGGAGGAAAAGCTCCTCTGAAGGTACCTGGAGAAAGTTCCTGTGGTCCAAACGCAGGTCAAAGATCACAAATGAAGAGGAGTGTCCACATACTTTTGGCCATGCACTATATAAGAGAAATGGAGGATGAAGGAAAACGAGGATAGATGGAGAGTCTGCTTCAATGGCGTCTCTTTCCATTACTACCCAGAATTCATCTGTTCCCCAATGAAACACACAAACTTTGATTTGTGTGTGTGTGTGTGTGTGTGTGTGTGTGTGTGAGAAACGTCATTGTGAGTCCAAATGTCTCTTTGTCAGTAATAGAAGTTTAATCACAGTCTGGTTACTGTGGCAGAAAACACACACAGAGAGAGAGACGGAGTGTGTGTGTGTGTGTGTGTGTGTGTTTCATCTGCTGTTGTTTAATTTCTAAAATGGAATCTGTTTCAGTGAGGGTGATACATATGGTAATGCACACACACACACACACACATACACACACACACTTCCGATAACTTTGCATTTGTGTGTGAGTGTATCATGAGGGATTACAAGGAGACACACACACACACACACAGATGGCGTTTGCTCCTCCGCCGCTCTCTGTTTGTGCGAACGAGCTCAACGCGTCGACACGCCGCTCGGTCGACAGGAGACGGTTTGTTTTATTCGGAGGAACAAAGTCACATCGTCACATTTCAGCCTCCTGACGAGCCGCCGCCAGCTGTCACCGCCGCCGCCGCAGACCTGGAATTAATCACCACGCCCGGGTGAAGACAAAACAACTGCTGCCGACGTGCCCATCAGCAACACACATGACCGAGTGAATCCAGCCTTTGGAATAATCAAAATTTTTCTGATGGTAAAAAGTTTGAGGTGGACGTGAAACTCAAAAAAAGAAAATATCTTTGATACTAAAGAAATCATGAGCAGCTACAAATCTCATGGTGCATTTCTTCACAATTTTGAGGCTTAAATGATGCTGTATGTGTAAATTAACATCAGGTTGAATAAAAACAACTGATTTTTAATCCTCTCTGTCACATTCTGCATCAGTTTGTTTGAACTCTGTTTATTAATGTGTTTTTTTTCTTCAGATTAAAACTTCAGATTACAGCCCTTTTCATGCCTCTGGTTTCTCCATGGTAACAGATGCTGAGGCTTGTGGGTATCGTAGTTTTTAAAGTTTACTTCAGGAAAAAGTGTTGATCTGCAGAATCTGTTGGTTCAGTTTTTTGCACCTCATGCTATTTTATTTTTAAAATGTAGTATATCACTGTGGCTTCATAGTCTGTATTTTAATTTAACATTAGTTTTTCATGGTTGCTGGGTTTTGGGTTTGTTTATTTGTCAACATTTTAAATATTTTATGTTTGTTGTACTTTTAAGGTGTAGTAAAGTTAATGAAGTGAAATGAAAGTGAAGTAGCCGACTCTGCCTGCAGCTCTTTGTTGATGGCAAAACATTCAAAAGTGTGTAAATGCTATTTTTAGCTATAATGTTCATTTTAAGTCGTGTGATGGTGGAAAAAGATTTTCAAAATGGTTCATGAAGTTTAATTAAAATATTCTGACCGCTTCATCCTGATGATACAGGATGAAGAACAGAAGAACAACACGTGGTTTGATTTGAACACTTAATTGTTAATAATAATAATATAATAATAATACATTCATTCTGAGAAAGTTGTGAGAAATCAGCAATCATCATCATTATAAATGCAGCAGTGACGTCCTCTCACATCCTGAGCCATGAAGATTCAGACACAAAGGTGACGTGTGCAGAGATCTTCATCCGTCACTCTGCAGAGCCGCTGCAAACCGAACGGAAAATGAACATCTGCGTGTGTTTATCCATCACGTCAAGCACGCGCTCGTGGTTTCATCTCCGACGACGACCTGAAGTAAACTTTCTCTACGAGGGCACGTGGAGGTGTCGTGTTTATCACCTCATGTCAAACTGATCTTCGGCTTCATGACTGGAAGCTCTCGTCTAACAGAAGCTGCGTTGTTTGTGCTGACGATTTTCTAAATTAATATCACATTTCCCATCTGCATCCTGAAACTCCTCGCCTTCCCAGGAGACGGAAAAATACTTTAAAGTGATTCATACGTTTGTCTTTTACTCATCCCAACTCATCTTTAGCACCATTTGCACATTAATGCTCAACAGCATTATCTGTTTTCTAGTTTCTGTTCATCTGTTCAGTTATATATTCTATTTTAGTTTCATAATTTGTGTTTTTGCTCTATATTTTATTGTATTTATTTTGTTTTTTGTTTCTTTACTTGTGTGGTTTTCTATCCAAATATTTTTTTGTGCATTCATTGTTCATTCAAGAATTTTATTTCCAGCAACTGCTCCAAATAAAGTCTTGAAACATGAAGCTGTAGGACTGTAGACACAAAAACTTTCTGTTTATCTGCCTACCAAGAGTTTGAGGATGAAGTCCTGCTCAGAAACAAGAAATTCAGCTGCAGCATTATATTTTATTTTTAGTGTTTTAAACCAATTTTATTTCTGAGTTAAAAGAGTTTATATAGTCTAATAGTGGATTTATTAACCAATCTGGTTTTCTATTTAAATGAGCTGTTATTATTTTGATCATGTTGTTTTCCTCCAGCTTTTAAAGAAATAACACCCATACATGTAGTGAGAGGGACATTTTACAACCCTTAAAACCAAACATTTTAACCCAACTGCATCAAAAATCCCAAATATGCCAAGAAATATGGAAATCTGAACATCTACAATTCCCACGACTTCAGCGTGACTTTATCTGCTGATGAAGACGTTGTGATATGATTGAAAACATCCATCCATCCATAAAGTCATGTATCTGTCTATCTACCTCTTCCTTTTGTCCCATTACGTTCCTCCACACATTTAAAGGCCACAGTGGCAGCAGGGCCCCTTAATTGAGACGACACTAATTATCATCTTCATGTTCGAGATTAGATCAGTGCTGATTAGCCTAAAATTAGACACACACACACACACACACACACACACACAGTCACACAGTCCTGTCTCGACAGAAATATCAGTGTGATCCTCCAGATACCGTCTCTGTGTTTGGCATTTCTAAAAACTCGACTCTGTGTGTGTGTTACCTCCAGCTGTCTCCACGTGTGCGTCAGGTTGTGTATTTTGCGGTGGAAGTCGCCGGGCAGCTCGGTCCCGCTCCTCTTCAGAGACTCAGCCCGGCCCAGCAGGCTTGTCTTCCTGCTCTCCATCATCACCAGCTCGGCGTGGCTGCTCTGGAGACGACAGGACAGACAGACGGACGTTACAAACACGCACAGACGTAAGACAGCTTTCATTTTATTTTGGAGGGGAGTGATAACTGTATGTCCACGAAGCACCCGGAGGCCGCTGAAGCATGATTGACATTTTTTGTGGTTCTGCTGGTGAAGATAAGAGAAAGATCGAGTTCGTGGTTGGATGTTAAAATATGTGAAAAGTGTCTTCATTTCGAAGCAATAATAATTAAACAATAATTACATTTCCTCAAAAAAAGAGAATCCACATTTTTCAGGAAGACAGGCCTGATTTTTTCTTTCTTGTGACATTTTAATGTTTTGATATATTTATATATTTTTAACTCATCTCTGAGTCTCCACCGTCTCTGCTGCAAATCACTTCCAGCTGCCGTCCTCCACAAAAGGAAAAAAGGAAACATTTGCAAGCCTACAGGTGGTTTCGCTTTTCAAAGTTTTGCTTTTCAGTGGAGCGTTCCTTTAACCGCTCTTAAAAAAAAAAAAAAAAAAAGAGCAGCTCCTCTTTTTTTCCTTGTTGTTGTTTGCAGCTCATCTCATGATGAAATGTCTGAGACAGTCGTCGGGAGTTTTTCTTGCAGATTTCACTCGCAGCCTCGCCTGCTTTGACCACTTTAAAGAGAAAAAAAAAAGAAAACGTCGCAGCTCCATAGCAAGACGAGTGGGAATCAAACACGGCGGCGGCGGCACTCGACGGCAGACTGCGGAGTCCTTTTTAGAGATATTTTCAAGAAATGCTCCATTTTGTACCACCAAGTGTTGCTGAATATTTTTTCTACCCTCCTGGTTCGTGCTTTTGTTTGAGCGCTGTCGTGTATTTATGCCACTTTTTACAGTTTATTGACACTAATTGAGTGTGTCGATGTGTCCTCATGTTATGTGTAAAGAGAGAAAAATGAACTTTTCCAACTCAGCTTATCACAAGTATTTTGTTTAATATCATGTTAATTTCCTACTTTTTGTTTTAGTTGGTTTTATTTAATAAAACTAACACCATTTTGTCCTGTTACACACAAAAAAACATCTACCGTGACCTTCAGAAATAACTCCTGCAGCCAAACTCTTTAACTTTGATTTCATCTTTTTCTATTTCACGTTCATCTTTTGTGTTTGATTTCTTTCCTTCTCTTTTAATTCGTTGCTGTTTCTTGTCCTTGTTGCTGAATTTCTCTCCCTGTCTTTTATTCTGACCTCACTTTGTTGTGACCTTTGTTTCTTCCCCTCCTCTTTTTAATTCCCTTCATCCGTCGCTCCTTCCCCTTTTATCCTTGTATATTTACTTACAGCACTCCATCCATTTTTTCTCATTTGCGGCTCTCCATCTTTATTTCCTTTACTGTAACGCTCCTTCTGCCCTCCTCTTGTATTTGCTTAATTCATCCATCTTTCCCTCCATCACTCTCCATCTATCTCCTCTCTTTCTTCCCTCTTTTCAGTTGTTAGCGTAACTCTCCTTCGATGCCTCCATCTTTTTTTTTTGTTTAATTTCCCTCCTCCTCCTCTCTTTTCTCTTTCTCCTCTTTTCATTTTCTGCATCGATAGCTACTTGATTCTACTTTTCCCTTGTCGTTTATCATTACCGCCCGGCCCCATTTGAATATTTAAATGTCTCTTCTCTGACTGTGTGTGTGTGTGTGAGAGAGAGGACAAATGCATGCATATGTGTGTTTTGTGAGTGTGTTTTTGCTGCGCTGTCATCAGAGAGGCGGCGGCCATTTTTCAACGTCGCCGATTCTGATGGAGATGCTATCGCTCTGCGCTTCACGGCCATCTATCCCCTTCACTTAGCTAATAGCCACGCCGCAAGAAACGAGAGATCGACAGCAAAAAAAAAAAAAAAGAAAAAGAAAAGATTTCGAGTTGAAGGTAAATATGTCGCCGTCACGCACTTTTCGTGCTCAACAGTCAGAAATTATACGATTTATTCATGGCTGATGGCAAATATTGATTTAAAAAGGGGGAGGAGCTGCTGGGGGTGTGGGGTGGGGTAAAAGTGTTTTGTTGTTGTTGTTGTTTGTTTGAAGGATGCCACTGATCCAAAGTCAAAGGAAAGAGGGAGAGGGGGAGAAAAGAAGATAGACATGGCGATTAAAATGCATGAGATCCGAACTTTGAGATAAGTGCTGAGAGAGGGATCTTGGGAGAAATGGGACGGTGGAGAGGAGGGGGAGGTTGAGAGTGATGGTGTGAGGAGTGGGGGGGGGGGGATGCATGGATGGCTAGTAGTTGTGATGTATTCATTCATGCCTCTAGTCAATCTTCATGCAAGGGTGGACTGAGATACACAGGCCTGAGGACGGAGAGAGCAAGAGAGAGAGAGAGAGGGGGGAAGAGAAAGACAAGAAGAGAGACAAAGAGACGGTGTGAAGGAAAAAAGAAGAAAATACAGTAAATAAACAGAGTGAAGAGGAGAGGACATCACGTCCATGATAGCACCACCTCCAACCACTCAAAGCCTCAAAAGTCACCCGGCGGTCTGACATGTGAAAGCAGAGGGAGGTTCGACTTCCTGAGAAAATCCCCTGATGCAAACGAGCCGCAACCCGCCGACCATGTGTGATCTGATGTCCTCGTGAAACTGGACAGAAGCTTCCTAAATCTCTGCAATGCGTGGAGATATTTCAAACTAATTTGCTATGAAGTGTCGAAGAAACATAAGAAAGAGCGTCACGCGCTAAACGCAAACACTGCGGCATGTTTCCAACTTGCGAGAGATGAAAGAGTGCACCTTCACCTTCATGTGTGAACATACGAAAGCATGCTAGCAAATCACTGATGGACGAGGACGGACAGATGATGCAAAAACAAGGGAGGAACTGGAGGATGGAAACGCAGCAGAATATGGAGCAACAACAATACAATGAGCGATGAAGGTCGTTATTTGTTTGACGTTTACCTCAAAGATTACAGATTAAAACAACTTAAAAAAATCATAAATTGTTGAAGAAAGTCGAAGGTTGCTTATTTTACACGATGATCGCTGAGGAAAAAGTTGGTGAATGCTGACACGTCCACAGCGAAGTCGTACAATTGCTGATTTGCTCTCGAATTACAAAAGGATGTTGGTTGAGATTTCAGCCAGCTTAAAATGGATATAAACTCTGTGTGTGTGTGTGTTGTTAAACCTTTATTTAACCAGGAGATAATCTTTTCCTCTCCTCTTCTCCATTTTGGTTTTTCCCTCAAAGGAGAAAAGTAAAGGCCACTCTGACCTCTGACCTTTTGCCTCCTCTCTCTCAGTTTCTTATAAATTTACCAAACTCTTTCTTGCTGCTGAAGCCATAAAAAGTTTCTGTTGATCGGAGCATCAGTTCAGCGTCTGGTCTAAAATTATAAAACATCAATTGCGACTAATTTGAACTAATTAGTTGCTGCTTCAGCCCCATATGTTGGAGATCCACTTTCACAAAGGATTTTTACAGCTTTTTATTCCTCGCTAGCTTGAAATATAGACGAACAAACGGCGATGTAAATGAGGCAGCATGTGCATGTAATACATGTACGTTACTATACATGATGTATGTATGTTATTATATGTATAAAACTCAGAATATCAATAAATATATGTTGTTATTTTTAAGTTGTTTAAATGAGTTGGCTATGGGAAATTTGTAAATGTCGTCCTTTGGCTTCATTTTCTGACATTTTATGAACTCAACAGTTAATATGAGGTATCAATTGCAGCTCTAATTTTATCCAACATATACATGGTGAAAATAAAAAATGCTTATGTCATCATAAAACATGCATTATTGCAAACTATAAATATATTTTTAACACAGTTTGTTTAAGAATAAAAACTTTGACCATCGTTACAGTAAACCAAAGAAAGAGATCTATATATGTATTGTAATTAATTGTAATTAATTGCATGTGCGTTAAAGAAACACAAAAAATAGTCAGAGCTTTCCAAAAACGGAGACAAACGGGAGATAAACGCTTGACAAAACAGACGAGAGGGAAAGACAAGAGGGAGGGAGAGGAGAGGAGAGAGGAGGGATGGGGGAGAAAATCAACAAGCAATCATAAGTTTAATTTGGTCTCCATATTAATGAGCACGGAGCTGAAATGTCAGCAAAAATGCAGTCATACATGAAAAACATTTAATGCATTTTGAACATTAGTTTTTTTCTCCCCCCCCCTCCTCTCTTCTCGCAGATTCATCTTATCCACTAAATGAGAGAAGTTTGTTGGAGGCTGCGTAACGGAACGATTTTGTTGTCGCGGCAACTAAAGTTTGGGGGATGTGATAAGGACGCATCTTCATCCTTCATCCTCCTCTTCCTCTGTGTTTGTGCCTTTTTCTCTCTCTGTTCTGTTCTCTCTTTCTCTTATTTTCCTTCCCTCATCCTCAGACATAATCTTTCTTTTCTTTCTCGTCTTTCTTGCTTCTTGTTTTCTCTTGCTGCAAATAAAATAATGTTACAATAAGAGAAAAGATTTAGTTAAGTTAGTTGTTTCCATGCGTTGGCTCTGGATATATAAACCAGCTCCATGGTTCCTAAAGACGCTTGTAAATAAACCGACTCTCATCTCTTAGATTTTATTTATCAACTGTTAAGTTTTACTGTCTGTAAATTTTATCCCCCAACACGGAGCTGTAAATGCTCAATCCAAGCTCGCTCTGCAGGGAAATATTATCTATTTATCGTCCGAACGGAGCCTGAAAGACACGAATCAGCGTATAATACAGAGGCCATGTGTAAAATACTACAGCGATGAATGTAAGTAAGCAAGTATACGACTCATAATAACGACACTCTTTCATTTTTCTTGTCTTCATTGTCCGTCCTGTCTCTGCTTTTTTCTTGTTTTCTTCCTAAATAAAGTGTGTGCACGCAGTAGATACACAAGGAGGTAAAAAAAGGAAAAAAAGCACCACTGTATGCTTGCTTACATTTGTCTGTGTGTGTGTGTGTGTGTGTGTTGGTGTCTCCGGGTTGAGATGGATGTTGCGCCAGCTATGAAAGAGCAGGAAGTGTCTCTCTCTGACACCCCATTTATACTCCCGGACACTTCAAAACCTGTGTGTGTGTTTGTGTGTGTTTGTGTGCGTTTGTGTGTGTGTGGTTAGTGTGCAACTGGAGCCACATAAACACCAACCTGCCTCCAGTTCACAATCATCACAATAATTATCAATATATGTTTTGCTTTAGTTTGTTTTTCAAAGACAGTCGACCACATGTTTGTTTGCATTTCTATGTTTCTGTGTGAACTTTCAAATCATTTAAAATATTAAAATGCTTTAAACATTTGTTTTGGACGAATATTAAGGATAATACAAGATAAATGCTGCGCCCAGTTTACATAATGAAGTAACATTTCATCTTAAATCAAACTAAACTCTGCCCTCTGTGTTGCTGAGAGTTTCTGGAAGTTTCTCTTCAACCAAATTAAAACCCCTCTGTTTGGGAAAAAAAAAGAAAAAAAAAAGGCAGCAACAACGACAACAAAAGACCCACCCAGCAACATGTTTTAATTGTCGCCATGGAAACCGGATGAATGAGCCGTTTGACTGGCCGGTAAAGACGAAGCTCACATTCAGTTCAAGCCTCGCATGGCTGCGTCACGTGTGTGTGTGTGTGTGTGTGTGTGTGTGTAGCTGGGAGGTCATTAGTACAAAGCAAAAAGGGTGAAATTTCTACCAGTGTGTAGAGAAGAAGAAGAGAAGAGAAAGAAGAAAACATAACAGACTGTTGAATGAATGCGCATGTATAATATAATAACTCTCCATTAAAAAAGCAAAAAAGGAAAAGCCAACAAACACTCCCTTCGGCTATTTATGGATTACCTGAAAATGCTTTATTCATACAATTATCTCATCTAATAACATTTCTCTGTGTAAGTCTGTGAGCTCAGGGCTTCATCAGTTAGATATCTAAAAAAAAAACAACTGCAGATTGGAGATAAAAATCCTGCAGATATTGAGAGGATGACTCTTTCTGTTGACCTTTGAACTTCCCCTCTATCAGCAGGATCAGACTATGAGCTGATGTGCTTCAGTTTCATTAAATACACCGATCCCACCCCTGCTCCCGAGTGGATGAACCTTAAATTAACTTCTCTTGTACCAAAACAAACTTTACATTTTTCACTTTTATACTACTATTAATGGTATTTTATTGAACTTATTTATTATGTTTACTTTATATTATTTTTAGTATTTATTTGTACTTACTTTTTGTACTTATAGTTTAAAAAGTTTTGCCGTTTTATTGGTTACTTTGCACACTTGGTAAATCAATTCCTGTTAAATCAGTGTTTTTTATATTTCATGGTGATCCTCCATCACAGTGTTTATCATTTTATATCATAATCTGGATTATGATATACTGAAGTTTATTAAAAATCAGTTGAGAAACTGATACTGGATGAAATAACCAGACAGAAAAAAAACATTAACCTGCAAGTTTCTCTTTAAGAGTCTAAAACGATAAGCAGTATGTTGTTTGTTCTGTCCTATGCTTTTATTTTGTGGAGTGAAATGAACTATATTATTTGACTTCATGTCATTATTTGCTTCAGAATATAATCAAATATAAATTATATCCATTTATAAAGAAAAAAACATCCACAGACTCACTAAAAATAGATTCTTGTCTCTGATTAAACTACATTTTCTCAGCGTTGGTAGTAGTTTTTCTGTGAGCTAAATATTGTTGGTGACAGATAAAGACGCGAGCGTGTTGGTATGCTGCTGCCAGTCGATGCCTGCTGACCTCTGACCCGCTAAGAACCCTGGGAATTCTCTCACATGGCAAGACAGTACGAGACTAAACAATTCGAGCAGGAGAAGAAGAAGAAGAGGAATTTCAGAAAATACGACCAAAACTAAGCCTGGGATTTGTTGAGCTCTGACACCAACAGATCTCTTTAAAATCTTTTATCTTTATTAGCAAAGATCACAAAGCATTCAGGAAACATTAGCAGACCTCTCATTTATAAAGAGAAATAAAATGAGCGGTGGTAGATTTTATCATCTGTAAGTTAACGTTAATTTCATAACAGTTTTTCTCTTCGTTAATGTCGTCTGAAGATGTCCAAAGATTGTTCACTAACTATTAGCATGAGACGGTGCCAACATCACTTTATGACTTTTTATAGTTATTGAATGAATATTAATCAGAAAATAACGTGTAAAAGTTGGTTTGTGTCAGCTGTTCAGTTTAATAATATAACAATCAACTTTTCTTTATATTTTCAGGCTGTGAAGATTCATTAGTTTGTATGATGTTTATTATAAATGTCTCCTGGCTCATGAGTTGTTTGTGTGTTTGTGTATCGTGAGGACCAAATGTTTTACGATATTTAAGTGTCAGACCGGTGTCAGGACAGGGGCGTGTGTGTGTGTGTGGCTGCAGGCTGCACCCTATAGGAAGCTGGACGGATCGACTATTCAGGGTCTAAACAAAGATCGTCTTTATACTGACAGAAAGACAGAAAGAGAGTCTTTATTTAGTTATTTACTTTATTTTACTGTTTTTGTGTTCTCTCAGTATTTGGTCAATTTGTACTTTGAAGATTTGACAAAATTGCTCTTAAAACTTTCAGCCAATAAAGACTTTTAATAATAAAATTGAACCAAATTGAGAGTATGTGCAGTCATTAATACATGTTTATATTCATTTATTTATTGTGTTTGAACAATTATTAGAGATATTTCAGATCAATAAAATGTCAATCAATGACGCTCTGTATCATTAAATGTTATTGTTTTACTGTATTTTGAATTCTTCTTCCTCCATTTTGTGTGTGTGTGTCTCTGGCAACAGGTTTTTATTAAAACATCAATAAAGATACGCTGAATCAGAATTAAAGGAGGCAGACTGATCCTCCATCGCTCAAGGTCACTTCTCTTTGTGTTGACTGAGTCAATTTACTAATCATCTGTGTGTGTGTGTGTGTGTGTGTGTGTACCACTGAGTTATAGTCTAACTGAAGTGGGCAGGTGTTGGTCAACAACACAGCCTCTGTTGTTGGCTTCTGCCTCTGTGTGTGTGTGTGTGTGTGTGTAAAAGGAGTTAATGAGACAAACAGAAGTCGCATTAGGCCGATGACTCGTCTTTATGTACCTCATCTGCAGTGAAAACAGGCCTTTATGTAAGACAGGCTTTTATTCTGAAATGCCTCATGAATAATGCTCTCTGTTTCCCCTTTTTAATTTGCTGTTCATGCAAACTCAACACTGCATCCTGTGTGCAAATAAATTCAGTTTTATGAACATTTCCACAGCATCATCAGCTCTGCAGAGACTAGATCAGTTTAAGTTTGATACAAGTCCAAGTTTGAGCAGTTTTTAGATCAAGTCAAGACAGAAACTGAAGGAGATTGAGGCTTTAGTTTAAGTGCAGGCTGAAGACTAAGAGTTCCATAGTGCAAAAATATCTTTTAAAAGTGATTTATCCAGTGCTAAAAACCTTTCTTTCTTTAAAACAAGTGAAAAATATGCAAGTGCAAAAAGAAAAGTTCAACCTGCTTCCAATGAATCCAGACTCTGTGGGTCTGTCACACCTTCATTGAGAAAAATGAAACTCCTGAAAAACACCTGAAAAAAGTAAATTTTTTTAAACATTTAAATCTTCCTGCTGCACTGAGACATGTAAAGGACTGTAAGAGCTCTGCAGTGCGTTCAGTTCAATATTCTCCTTTTAATTTCACAGTGAGAGACGACTGTGATGTAACTTCACCATGAGAGAGTTGAATTATTGGCTGAGACTAAGATTATAACACACTTTTATTTCAGAAATAAAATCAGTGTTATCAGCCAACTATTTCCACACATTCCTGCATAAAATAATACCTCAAAATAAAGATGTTTGACTTATAAATGACAGATTAAAAGGATATTATAGGAATTTAACATCTCTGCTGGAGCAGCGAGCAGTGACCTGACTGTCATCACCTCATTAGATTGTTGATTTCCTTCTTTTTCCTCTTTTTCTTCCACATTTCTCCCCCTCCTCTCTTCTCTGCATCCACTAAAGTGACAGAAATGTAATAGCATGGCTGTGTGTGTGTGTGCGTGTGTGTGTGTAGTCTAACCATGTAGCCTAAACGACAGACAATCTTTATTCTAATGAAGAAGGTGCCAAGGTCAAAACGGAGAGCAGAGTGATGAATGGCGAACATACACACACTTAAACACACACACACATTATGTGGCCGCTCTCACGTTAATTGTGCACCGGAGTCGCTTTGCTACTGCGACACCATGCATGTCTGTGTGTTGTCATGATCACACATACACACAAACATTAAAAAGGAGGCTTTCCCCTTGAGGTGACATTAAACATTATCCTCACAAAACACACTTAAAGAAACTGTCTCAGGAAATAAACTTGTTTGCGAGTGAAAGAAAAAGTGCAGCGTGTTCATGTGTGTGTGTTATAATACTTATAATACTTTCAAACAAAGTGCCACCGATGACCAATAAATCAAAAACTTACTTTTCCTGTAAATGATTAACCCTTTGATGCACAACATGGGTCAAAAATGACCCGCATTCATTTTCAATGTGATTTCATGCTGAGTGAGTGTTTCTTTGCTGTATCTTTTGAAATCAACTTATTTTATGATTGATTATTCCAAGTATTCTTTTAGTATCTTGTTTTTGATTAGTACAGATCATTATTTCCATTTGTCCTTTCTTATTTTCTGAACAAAAATAGGTTTTGTATTATTACATCAAGTTTACATACATGGGTCAAAAATGACCCTTTCATTTAAGTGTGATTTTAAATTAAATGACTTCATACTATAACAATAATTTGCTTCAAATAATCACTTTAGCAGTGGTTTGGACCAAACAATCATACATTTAATATTTGAAACATGTTTATTTGTCATTTTTGTCACACATACACATAGATTTCAAGATCTTCAAGATTTTAAGAATGAATCGTCATTTGCACAACAATTTATATCAAACAGTCATTGGCAATGAAATTTCTAAATCTCATGTTCTCTAAACAATGCTAAAAAATATTCACAAGAATAGAAACACAAAAAAAAAATAGATTAAAGAAATAAAAATATAAAATAAATAATCGTGCTAGAGTAATAAAATGAATATAGACCTAAAATGTAAATTATATAATTAAAATATAAATTTTACAACTAACTAATTTACACTTAAGCTTAACAGAGATATACAATAAAATATACAACAGAAAATGATGGTGTTATTATGAAGTGATGGATCTGTGAATGGAGTTCAAAAGTCTTACGGCCTGCGGGATGAAGCTGTCTAAGCCTGGTAGTGCAGCTTGAATGCTGCAGAACCGTCGGCCAGACGGCAGCAGGCAGAACAGCTTGTAGCTGGGTGACTGGGGTCCTTCTCTGAGCAGCTTTCACCTCCCTCTGTAGAGCCTTACGGTTGAGGGCGGTGCAGCTGCTGTACCAGGCGGTGATGCAGCCAGTCAGGATCCTCTCTATGGTGCACCTGTAGAAGCTGCAGAGGATCTTTGAGTCCATGTTGAGCCTCCGCAGCCTGCGGAGGAAGAAGAGCCGCTGTCTGGCTGACTTTGTGATAAAGTCAGTGTGATGAGTCCAGGTGAGGTCCTCACTGATGTGAACTGGAGGAACCTGAAGCTGTTGACTCTCTCCACCGTAGTCCCGTTGATGGCGTGTTCCTCTCTCTGCCTCCTCCTGAAGTCCACGATTAGCTCCTTAGTTTTGCTGATGTTGAGATGGAGTTTGTTGTCCTGGCACCAAGATGTTCAGGGTCTCTGACCGTCTGACCTCTCTGTAGGCCGTCTCATCATCGCCAGTGATCAGGCCATGCGTCAGTGGCATGCTTCTGGAGTTTGGGGATGCCCTCCATGAGACTCTTCATATGTGTCATGACAAGCTTTTTGCTCAGCTCCTTGATGAATCACTTGCATGCATTGTTCACACCACTCAGTGAAGTTGGTGTAGGCATTGAGGGTGACAATATTCAGCAAATTGTACCAGAGCAGCATTGGCCACCTTCATGTTCTCTGCCTTCATGAATAGGTGCTAACTATCTGATCTATTGTGTCCACTCTTGACAACTAATGACAACTTATTCTCAAGGTAACTTAAATCTAATCAATTATGCAAACTTATATTTCACAAGTCATCAAATGTTTTTTTTAGGTAACCTACCTAACCCTAACCCTAACCCTAACCCCTAAAACAAGACACGTGCAAAGGGAGCTGTGCTGAGCTGTGAAATGTGTAGCAGGTGAATAGTTGTCTGCAGTAAATATGTTCCTAATTGCAAACATGTACAAATTTCAAAGGTTCTCACCAAATACCATAGAAATGTATGTGGGTCATTTCTGTAAACTAGATGTGGACGTGGAAAAGCTATGCTAGTTCATAAAATAAGAAAGAAAAAAATAAATATGATGATTTGTGCTAAACAAAAAGAAGAATATTTACTGAATACTTAGAACGTGCCGACGTCACATTTTCGTCTCGACTCAGCTCGCTTGGAACCCCGGCCGAGAGTAGATTTACTACGAAAGTACCTGGTACCAGGTACTATAACACGTAATGGAACCAGCGTACAAACCGAAATGAGTCGAGTCGAAAGTCAAGCCGAGTTTAGTAGGTACTAGTGGAAAAGGGCCAATAGTAAATGGATGTGGGTCACTTTTGACCCATGTTGTGCATCAAAGGGTTAAAAATTGTGTGTTTTCTGTTTATCTGTAGTTTAAATGTCCTTCCTGGTGTTTTAACAATAAATCCAAAAACTAAATACAACAGCTGGTTTCTGTCCGTCTGCACATTTCACTTCATATCATTTTTCTGTCATTAATAATCATGTTTAACAAAGCTCAAAGTTCATGTGGTTCTTGTTGTGACCAATCACAGTTTTTATTTGAGGTTAAACGTGAAGAACAAACAAAAAGTAAATGTAGGAACTCGTCATCACTTTACAAACTTTAGAATAAAAACAGAGCTTTAAAGCTCAATATTTCATATCATTTATAATCAAAGATTTCATTTGGCTTAATGATTAGTAGACTCTTTCAAATTAAAAGTACCTCATGTTCACATTAATCACACTGAAACTTCTTTAAGGTCTAACAAATGTTTTAAATGTGTTTTCTTCCTTATGAAACATCTGCAAAGCTCATTTTTAAATCTGTATTTTTTGGTTATATTTATATTTATGTTTTATGTTGTGCTTGTAGAACAGGAAACACAAACCAAGGTAAAACGTGGCCAAAACATGACAGTCTGCCGTCACCAAAACAGAAACATCCCGACTTGTTTTCAGGTGGGAAACTTTTCAGATAAAAGTCTGATTGATTTTAATTCTGACGCCGCTCATCGCTCGTCGTTTTGAAGGGAAACTCTGCAAACGTGTTTACAGCCGACCTTGGCCTGACATTGGCTGCACGCTCGTCAACGACTTTTATTTCTGGTTGAGATTCCTGCTCATCTGTGTGTGTGTGTGTGTGTGTGTGTGTGAGCGTCAGGTTTCAGTCAGACGGTGTTCCTGGGAAGCTGAGGGAGTCTCAAGAGAGAAGAAGGAAGAAGAGAGAGGGGAGAAAGAAAAGAGAGAGAGAGAGAGAGAAAAGGGAGAGAGAGAGAGAGAGCGAAAGTTGGCGAGATGCTGCTGAGTCGTGTCTCTTTGTTCTAAAGCAGATATATCCCCGACTTTATCAAGACTGACAGAACAAACGCACAGGAAACAGCCTCCCACAGGACACATAATCCACACACACACACACACAGATGAGAGAGATAACAAACACACACACACACAGAAACACTGAGAACATTTGAGAAAGTGCAGAGAGACACACGTGAATGTGAACGTATGACGATGACACATGCACACACACACACACACACAGCTTTGAAAGTCTGTGTGTGCTTTTAGAGGACAAAAACACACAGGCACATGTAGATGCACAAACACGCACATGCTGACAAGGAATAAATACACACACACGATAACACACGTGTGAACACATGTGGAGACGCCCCGCACAGACAAGTCAGCGTGACACGACAAGGTCAACAAAAAATAGAAGAAAAATAGAAAAAGGAGAAATTTAATATTATTTCCTGTATTTAAATACTTTGATTTTGATGAAACTGATGTTTATTTTCATTAATTCTGGTGGATCTCTCTCAGTTTGGCAAAATTAAACGTCAAAGGTGCAAAATCTGTGACACTTCAGCTTTTAAACGTCTGATGTTGAGATGTTTTAAAGTGTGATAAACAGGTTTGCACAAAACAGCTGAAATTTTAGTTTTAGTGGAAGTCATCTAAAAAGAGAATGAATGTGTGGAAATATCCAACAAAAAGAACAAATCATTGAGAGCTGATTGATGAGTTTTGGTAAAACTTTTAAACTCCTTTGACTGTGAACAGCTGAAACAAACAAACTAATTAATAAGTATTACTGAGAGAAACAGAAAGGTAAAATTGTGTGAGATATAAAAGCTTGTTTCTCTGTCGTCTTGTGTTGCTGCTCAGTCGAGAGCTTTGATAAAACACCTTTGTAAAGCATCTTTTAATCTGCGCTTCGTTTTTCTTCCACTTTAGCTGCACAAATCCTCGGTGTGGTTCTTTAGTAAAGCGTATTTTTTACTGTTTAGCACATAAAATAGTGCCACAAACCAACATGACGTCTACAGATTAACATTTCTTTTTCTCCACAGTGACATGCTTGTAGTTTGTCTGAACCCCATCTGTGTTTTTCACCTGTTTTCAGGTGTCTGAGGCAGAAAGCATCAAATCTGCCCATTAAAAACGGACACAACCTGCCCCCGCTGATCTCTGCATGTTCTTGTTAAATGTTGCTTCCTCTAAATTAAATTATCTCGTACAAAAACGAACGTCTGGTGTGAGCATAAAGTTTCATTTTAAGCTTAATTTTCTGTTTAAACACTGTAAAAGTCAGCAGCACAAAAACATCTTCAGTGAAAATGAAAATAACGTCTTCGCCTGCGCACGACAACACACAGCATACAAAATGATGTGAACACACACGAAGACACACTTGAAATCATTAAAAAAAAAAAAATGGCGGAGAGAAATATATAAAGCGTGTGAGAAACACACACTCAAACACACACACACACACTCTTAGGGGACTTCAGCTCTCTGCTTGTATAACATGTATAACAAGCTGCGACAAACGACAAAATGCGACATACATAGGGACGCCTGACCCGGGAAGGCGTCGGACTCAACACACACTACACACACACACACTCACACACTGACACAGACACTGTATACACACACACACACACACACACACACACACACACAGCGAGGCGGCGGCGCAGCTCTGCAGGTCTCTGGAGGGAAGAAAAAGGAATATCAGTCTACAAAGAAAGAAAGAAAGAAAAGTGTGTGTGAGAACGAGGGAGATTTTCCTGAGCTGCAGGACGTTTCTTTGGTCGGATAAGAAGATCTGTGCTGTTTCAAAGTGTTTTCCTAAAATGGTTGAAGACAGATTTACTTCTTTCTTCTTCTATCTCAGTTTCTCTTTCTTTCTTTTGTTTTCTTTCTTTTATTTTCTAACGTGCAGAGGTCAGATCGTCAGACTTCATTTGCGATTTTGGACAAATAATCATTTAAATATTCAGCCTGATGACAACATGTGAGGATTTTCTGACTTTCTGATGTGTTCAATTTCTTTTTTCTTTTCATTTTCCTCCCCTTCTTCCTTTATTTATCCCTCAATTTTTTCTACTTCCTTCCTTCTCTTATTTCTTGCTTCCTCAGACACTCTTTCCTTCTTTCATCCCTTCACTTCTTGGTTTCTTCTATAAGTTTTAATTCCCTCTCCCTCCTTTAATTTCCTTTTTTGTTCCTTCATTTAATTCACTATTCCTTCAAACTCTCTCTCCTTAGACGTCACATCGTCTTTCCTTTTCTTTTCCCTTTAAAATGTGATCTTATACTTTTTATTTTATTTGTCTTTCCCTCTTTTCTTTTTATTGCTTTTTCTTCGCTGTCTTTTCATTTTCACTCTTATTTCCTCATTTCTGCTTTTACATTTTTCCTTGCATCCTTCTTTCATTCCTTTTTCCACCTTTTGTCCTTCTTTCTTTTCTTTGTTCCTCCTTCTTGTCTTCCTTCTTCAGGTGTTACCGTAAAGACGTTTGCAGCCACAAATTGCTTCTTCCAGTCGTTCTTCCTCCTCCTCCTCCCCTTCGTCTTCATCCTCTCTCTCCTTTCCTCTACCTCTCTCTCTGGATGGAGGGAGGACGGAGGAGCATTTGCAGCACAGCGAGGATTGCAGCAACAATTACATGTGAAATTAGCCTCGCCTCATAGCCTGCAGTGTAATTCCAGCCTTCTGAGGCGTGGCAAAGTCATCTGTCTCTAATTAAAGATTCCCTCTCTCTCTCTTTTCTCTCTCTCTCTTTCTCTGGTTGACGTTCATCTTCTTTCATCCTTCTCTCTCTCTGGAGGTGTTGGGATGTGCGTATCAAAACCTAATTCACTGCAGGTCACAGTTTTTAGCAGGTAAAACAAATTATTTCCTACTTTTCATTTCATTTTTTAAAAAATTCCTTTCTGTTCTTTCTTTCATTTCCTTGATTTCATCTTTATTTCTTCATCCTTTCTCGTTTTCTTCTTCGCTCCACTTTTTCAGGGAACTAACAATAAAATGACACTTTGGCGATGATCAGAAGCTTAAACCCAAATATACTGGTTTCATTATCAGCACTGAAAAGCTCATACCTATGGAAGCCCTAAGAGGACGTGCAAGAAAAAAAGAAAGAAAAAAATGAAATAAATAAAGAACTGTACATTTCTGTATGTTTTCTTGTGATTTTCTTTCAGGTAGACTGGTTTCAGTTTCAGAGCTGGCAAAAGATTATTAAGCTCATTTTACTAGAGAGAACGACGCTGAAGTTAGCTTCAGATTCGTCAGCAGTTAAGGGGAAAAGTTAAAGGGAAAATTAACTGAACATGCTGACCGACTGTTTGTCTGTTGATTGATTGTTGTCTGTCTTTTCTACCTCTTATTGATGTAAAATCATTTTAGGCAGGTTTGAGAAGTCTACATAAAGTGGTTTCTGATCTAGGAATGGTCCAAGAAAAGACAGTGAAATGTGCCATTTTTTATTTTTATAAAAACAATAAAGGTTATACAAAACAAATAATTTGCCTCAGACAAAGTTAATGTTTGAACTAAAATATAAATATAATATGATCATGAAAAAATATAATGATTTGGTTCTGCTGCTAACTTGAAAGGACAACAAGTCTCTTCAGATTTGATTTTTATTCTGTTAATAAACATATCAGAGCACAGTGACCTCTGATCTTTGACCTCTGTATTACTGTCTGTTTTTTTTCTTATCTGTCATATGTGTGTATGTCTTTCAAAGGGACTTTATTTCCATATAATCACTCATTATTTTATAATTAAAGTGACTCCACATTAAATAAGACGGTGACGGTTACAATGAAGACGAAGAAAGAAGGAAAGCAGACGGAGAGATCTGAGAGAGGATCGAGGACTTAAGCTGTCTGTGTGTTTCTCAGGCATGACTTTGTGTGTGTGTGTGTGTGCTCTCTCGGTTACCCTCAGGGTTTAAGATGAAGGCAGAAACACAGACTGTGGATCTACTGTATTTTCATTTCTCTCTCTGTGTGTCTGTGACTCGAGTCTCTTCGGGAGGAAATCCTCTCCAGAAAAACAAAGATCACAGGTCGTCCTTTCAAAAAGTTAGCTGTGTTTGCATTTTATATGCTTACATCGCCCATATGAGGCTCCTTCAAAGTAAGACTAATGTTAATAGTAAAATTCAGTTATTCAGCACTTTTCAAAGCAAAGTTACTGAACCGGGATTAAACCATTTAAGGAGGCAAATAAAATGTGACGATTCAGATAATACGAATTATAAAGTGGACAAAAATAAGAACAATAAAAAACATGTTGGGAACTAAACGGTGTACTAGAGTTCATAAAAAGCTTTTTTATTTTGTTTCACTTTCACCAAAAGTTGGTTTCATTTTAAATTTATTATATTTACGAATCTTTATGATAGTCAAAGGTTCGGAGGCAGTGACAAGGTGAAGTTTTACTGTCACTCTTACGTTTCATCGTCATCAAAACTTTATTTAAACACTGACGTGGTCAAACAAACCAAGAGAGGACAAAATACTCTGACTTCCTGGACGTACTTGTTCGACAACAGAGGATAAAACTAAATGTTTCGTGTTAGAGGATGTATTACTTGTTTACAGGTCTGATGTGCGAACGCCTGTTTAACTTCATTTTAAAAGTTTTATTTGTTCAACCTTTTGTTGTTTGAACTGCACTTTTTACAAACTAATTTAACTGTGTTCTTGAAGTTTATCTTATTTCTGATTGTTTTATATTCTTTATGGAAAGCTGGAAAAGTGCCGTACAAACAAACATATTATTATTATTATTAATTAAATTTGATTATTTTGATGTCTGCTTCAGATTAACTGTGTTTATCTGTATTGTTTTGTCTCTCTGTGTTAATCAGTTCAGGATCTCTCTTTCTGGTTTGGACCAGTGAAAACACACTCTGTGTTTCTGTGTGTGTGTGTGTGTGGCCTCAGACAGAGCTCCTCTGTCGGACCCACACTGATTGGTTTTGGAATCCAGTTAATGAGCAGGTGTGTGTGTGTGTGTGTGTGTGTGTGTGTGTGTAGAGAGTGTGTGTGCAGACCAGCGCTCCATCAGAGCACCAAGGGCTATTTGAAATGAGAATTTAGCGGCAGGGATGCAACCACACACACACACACACTCCTGATAGCCACTGTAATTAGTTGGACTCCGCTGGAACTCGCCATGGGGAGAGAGAGAAAGACAGAGAGAGAGAAAGACATCTGTGATGACTTAATGCAACAAAATGTTTTCTTGAATTTCTTTGATTTGACCGTAAGAAGTTGCGTTTGTTCGCTGTGTGATCTTCGTCTGACTTCTCTCTTATAATCTGTCTCCACCGCTGCTGATGAATTTGATGGAGAAAGACGTATTTATCATTATCAAAGTCATCAGATACAGACTCAAAAACGCTGACATGCAGTAGGAATAAAGGTCTCCGTCTTATTTTACAGTGTCAGGATGCAAATATTTGCTAATTTTGCCATATTTCTTAGTTCTGCATCGACCAGATGGTGGCGCTAGAGGAAACATCAACAGTTAGTTATTCTTCCTGAGCAGAGCTATTAAAAACAAAAAAATAAAATGGAAAAAATTAATCAGGATTCATAATCTGGGAACAATAAATGTACAAAATGTCAACAACAGATACTTTAAAATCATGTGAAATATAAAAAAATCCTTTAAAAATTAGCTGTTCGTTGGTGACGTGGTAAAGTTAAAGCAGTAAAACAATATTTTTAAGTGATGTTTGTTTATTTGTGTGTTATAAATGTGATTTTAGTGCATTGAGAGTCATTTGTGGAGAATTTCAGCTGATTCTGATCGATCGCAGCATCTTTTTTTTTCCCTATTAATTTCTTCTGCACTTCTTTCTTCCTCCGGCTGTTTCTCATTTGTAATTTTAACTTTTACTGATACCAAATGTGTTTCTATACAATAAAGAGGCACCAAATGTGTGTGACTGTGCTTTCTGTGTGTGTGTTTATACATTATGTCCACGCTTTAATGTTTCTCTGTGCATTTTTATTAGCTGTGTGTGTGTGTGTGTGTGTGTGTTCATTTCTCTGTGTCTCAATCAAATTATTACCATCGTCAGTGAAATGCCATGCACACACAGAAACACACACACACACACACACACACTTACACACTGGGAAATGAGGCTCCGCCTCCTGCCATGGGACTCAGGGCCAGAACCTTGATCATCAATTGGCTGAACTACAGGGGCCTTGATGTGTGATTGGTTGACAGCACCACCTACAAGGTCTGATGCTTGTTTCATCTCCACGTGGACCCCCTCACACACACACACACACAGACACAGACACAGACACACACTGACTGACAAAAAGACACAAACCAGAACACACACACCATCTGGACACACACCAATGTTGCACACACACAATGTTCAGGGAAACACAGATGAAACACAAACAGAAGAAAGGATGGACATTGCACACACACACACACACACGCACACACACACACACACACACACACACGGGAGGAGAACAGGAAACAAAACACACAAATGAGAATAAACATGAAGGGTGTAACGGCACACATGTTTTTGATATTTTCAGGAATGTACGTGTTTTTTTTCCTCGTCTCACTGATGTTAAAATCAAATGAGGTTGCATGTTTGAGGTGCTACCAGTTGCACGATGTCGGCGTGCAGCTTTGGTACGATCCGCTCGTCTTTGTTTGTCGGCGTTATATTCAACTGTGAAACTGAAGTGATCCCACACAGCAGACTGAAACCATGAGGGAGGGTCACAAAAGTCGTGTTTGCCTCACTGAGTTTAAAACATCCATCCATATTTTAGTCCTGATCGTACACCAATAAGTTCTGCACGTGTACCGATCAAACCAAAACGTACCATTAAACCCTTAATAAACGACAGAAACTTAACCAAATGCAACAGCAGCATAAAAATAAGACAATTTTTAAAGAGAGAGGGGTCAGTTTCATTCACTGATGAAGACCATTTAGTGAGATTTCTCTTCCCAACATCACAAATTAACGTTCACAGTCAAAGTACTGATATTATAGACACTTTAAACTTCCAGGAAGATGTTTGGTTTCTATGATGAGAGTCAAGTAGTTTCATATTTCTGATTCTCTTTTGTAATGTGACTGAACACAAAGAGGAAAAAAGGATCTTTTCTTTCAAACCGTCCGTCTTCTAACCGCTTATCCGGGTCCGGGTCGCGGGGGAAGCAGTCTCAGCAGAGAGGCCCAGACAGTCCTCTCCCCAGCCACTTCAACCAGCTCCTCCTGGGGGATCCCGAGGTGTTCCCAAGACGGCCGAGAGATATATTCTTTAAAACCGAACACTGCACGTTTGTTTCATTTAGTTTCTTTCCACCGATGAATACTCCAGTCCAGCAGGTGGCAGTAATGTGTCTGTAAGCTGATTTGCAACAACCGCCATTAAAAATCAAAGAAGAAGCCAATACGAGTAAGTATACATATATAAATAAGTTCTCAGTTCCCTTATCTTAAACCAAACACTGAAGCAAAACCATAAAAACATACTTTACTTGCCTGGGAAACACCCAGTTTGAAAAACAATTGGAAAAAATCAAAAAAGAGCTTTTTTTGATGATTTTGTTTCATAATTTGCTAATCACCAGTTTGATCATCATTTTCCAAATGACGCATCACAGATTCAAGCTATTTCCTACTCGGGTCTGTTGTTGACCACACACAACAGTTTTTGTTGTTTTTTTTTTCCATCTTTGTTCAGCGGTGTGAACATGTGCTTGTAACACACACACACACACACACACACACACACACACACACACACACACACACAAACACTCGTCTCCTCCTTCCTCCCTCCTTTTCCAGGGTTGATAAGTGCCTCCATCCACCATCACAATAAACAGTAGAGCCTCGGCCTGCCAAGCCTGCCTGCAGAAACAACTGTCGGCCCAGCTTTCCTTTTCCGGAGGACACACACACAAAGAAACACACAAACATACACAGAGCAAAGACACACACATAGACACTCACTCCCTTCTCGCTCTTTCTAAGTTGTGCACCACACACATAGCACACACAGACACACACACACACACACACACACACACACACACACACACACACACACACACCTCCAAAAAGAACAACTTACAAAAACAACTTTTGTTGGGCCCTGGCGTTGCTATATGGTTACAGGGTCGAGTCCCCCCAGCATTTTTAGAGGAGCACAGCGAGGTTCTTTAACAGTCACATGGATGGAAAAAAACACTGAAAAAACAAGGAGGGGGGGTTAGATCTTTTTACAGCACACACACACACACGGGGGGGAGGGCATTAAATAAATAACATTAAAGTAATAAAACATTCAAAAAGAGTTCAAATGAAACTGCTCACATCAAACTTCAGGACAAATGAGCATGAACATACAGGCAGATAAAAGTGAGGATTCATTATTTTATTTTGAAAGTTTCGTATGAAATCAGTGTAAGTTTTGCTAATGTGGTCTGTCTTTTTAAATATTTTTGGGCATTTGACTCAAGAATTTCATCACCAGCGACTGACTGATGTAATTTTTGTTAATAAAGTTTGGAGGTAGAAAATTTAAGATTGTGCAGGTGAGGTTGAAACTGCTGATTTAAATCAAAGATGGAAAACAAGTAAATGACGACGTCTTAAATCAAGTTACAGTTAAAAAATATTCTTAACTTAAGGTCAATTTACAGCTTTTAATCCAACATTAAAGAGCATCTTCAAACAGAGAGGGGTTACCATTTGTTTTTTCTTTCTTTCACTGAGAAGAAGCTGAAGATCATTTAGTCAAATTTCTCTTCCCAACATCATAAATTAACTTTCAAAGTCAAACTACTGATGTTTTAGACACTTTAAACGTCAAGCTGATGAGAGTCGAGAAGTTTCATATTTCTGACTCTTGTTTGTAAAATGTGAACACAAAGAGTCAACAAAGGATCTTTTCTTTCAAACCGAACAAACTAAACTACACGTGTGAAAGCAGTGGCTTAAGAGCTGCAACTAACTATTAATTAATAGCTAATGAATCTGTTAATCCCCTCCTTGAACCGCCACCTTAACTGTGGTGGAGGGGTTTGTGTGCCCGAATGATCCTAGGAGCTATGTTGTCAGGGGGCATTACGCCCCTGGTAGGGTCTCCCATGGCAAACAGGTCCTAGGTGACGGGCCAGACTAAGAGCGGTTCATGTCAAGAAGAACAACACATCAAGGACCGTTACATCGCCTCACGGATTAGGCGTTGCAGGGGCCCCACCCCTGGAGCCAGGCCTGGGGTTGGGGCAGGCTGCAGGCGAGCGCCTGGTGGCCGGGTCTTGCCTTGCCCACGGGACCCGGCCGGGCTCAGCCCGAAATGGCGACGTGGGCCCGCCTTCCAGTAGGCTCACCACCCATGCAGGAAGGTCCATGAGGGGCCGGTGCAATGTGGTTTGGGTAGCAGTCGTGGCGGGGGGCCTCGACGACCCAATCCCTGGACCAAAACTCTGGCAATAGGCACAGGGACATGGAATGTCACCTCGCTGGGGGGGAAGGAGCCTGAGCTCGTGCGGGAGGTTGAGAGGTACCGGCTAGAGATAGTCGGGCTCACCTCCACGCATAGCTTGGCAGGCTCTGGAACCCAGCTCCTTGAGAGGGGCTGGACCCTCCACTACTCTGGAGTTGCCCAGGGTGAGCGGCGGCGAGCTGGTGTGGAAAAGTGGCTTGCTTATAGCTCCCCAGCTCAGCCCGCCATGTGTTGGAGTTCACCTCCGGTGAACAACGAGAGGGTCGCTTCCCTGCGCCTTCGGGTTGGGGATAGGTCTCTTGCTGTTGTTTGTGCCTACTGGGCCGAACAGCAGTACAGAGTACCACGGCCTTCTTGGAGTCCCTGGGAGGGGTACTGATGATAGTGCTCCGACTGGGGACTCCATTGTTCTACTGGGGACTTCAACGCTCACGTGGGCAAGCAACAACAGTGATACCTGGAGGGGCGTGATCGGGAGGAACGGCCTCCCGATCTGAACCAAGCGGTGTTCTGTTATTGGACTTCTGTGCTGAGTCACAGTTTGTCCATAACGAACACCATGTTCGAGAAACATAAGGGTGTCCATCAGTGCACGTGGCACCAGGACACCCTAGGCCGGAGGTCGATGATCGACTTTGTTGTCGTTTCATCTGATCTCCGGCCGTATGTCTTGGACACTCGGGTAAAGAGAGGGGCTGAGTTGTCAACCGATCACCACCTGGTGGTGAGTTGGATCCGCTGGCAGAGGAGGAAGTTGGACAGACCTGGCAGACCCAAACGAAACAAACGTATTGTGAGGGTCTGTTGGGAACGTCTGGCCGAGCCCTCTGTCAGGGAGGTCTTCAACTCCCACCTCCGGAAGAGCTTCTCACAGATTCCGAGGGAGGCTGGAGACATTGAGTCCGAGTGGACCATGTTCTCTGCCTCCATTGTCGACAAGCTGGCGGTTCGGAAGTTGTGGGACGCTTAAGGTCTCTGGTGCCTGTCGTGGCGGCAACCCCGAACCCGGTGGTGGACACCGGAAGTAAGGGATGCCGTCAGGCTGAAGAAGGAGTCCCTATCGGACCATGTTGGCCTGTGGGACTCCTGACGCAGTTGACAGGTACCGGCAGGCCATGCCAAGCAAGCCGCAGCCCAGGACGGTCCTGGAGGCAAAAACTCGGGTCTGGGAGGAGTTCGGTGAGGCCATGGAGGAGGACTATCGGTCGGCCTCAAATTGCCTCGAAGAGATTCTGGCAAACCGTCCGGCGCCTCAGAAGGGGGAAGCAGTACTCTGCCAACACTGTTTACAGTGCAGGTGGGGAGCTGTTGACCTCGACTGGGGACATTGTCGGACGGTGGAAGAAATACTTCGAGGATCTCCTCAATCCCACCGACTGCTTGCCTTCCAATGAGGAAGCGGAGGCTGGGGTCTCTGAGGTGGACTCGTCCATCACCCAAGCCGAAGTCACTGAGGTAGTTCACGTAAGCTCCTCGCATGGTGGCAAGGCGCCGGGGGTGGATGAGATCCGCCCTGAGTACCTCAAATCTCTGGATGTTGTGGGGCTGTCTTGGCTGACACGCCTTTGCAACATTGCATGGAGGTTGGGGACAGTGCCTCTGGTGTGGCAAACTGGGGTGGTGGTCCCTCTTTTTAAAAAGGGGGACCGGAGAGTGTGTTCCAACTACAGGGGGATCACACTTCTCAGCCTCCCCGGGAAGGTCTCCACGCCAGGGTACTGGAGAGGAGAATTCGGCCGATAGTGGTCGACCCTCGGATTCAGGAGGAACAATGCGGTTTTCGTCCTGGTCGTGGAACACTGGACCAGCTCTATACCCTCCACAGGGTGCTTGAGGGTTTATGGGAGTTTGCCCAACCAGTCCACATGTGCTTTGTGGATCTGGAGAAGGCATTCGACCGTGTCCCTCGTGGTATTCTGTGGGGGTGCTCCATGCGAGTATGGGGTCCGGGGAGCCTTTGCTAAGGGCTGTTCGGTCTCTGTACGACCGGAGCAGGAGCTTGGTTCGCATTGCCGGCAGTAAGTCAGACCTGTTCCCAGTGCATGTTGGACTCCGGCAGGGCTTGCCCTTTGTCACCGGTCCTGTTCATAATCTTTATGGACAGGATTTCTAGGCGTAGCCAGGGGCCGGAGGGAGTCCGGTTTGGGAACCACAGGATTTCATCTCTGCTTTTTGCGGATGATGTTGTCCTGATGGCTTCATCAGGCCAGGACCTTCAGCATGTACTGGAGCGGTTTGCAGCCGAGTGTGAAGCGGCTGGGATGAGAATCAGCACCTCCAAATCCGAGGCCATGGTTCTCGACCGGAAAAGGGTGGCATGCCCTCTCCAAGGGGTGGGTGGAGAGGTCCTGCCTCAAGTGGAGGAGTTCAAGTATCTCGGGGTCTTGTTCACGAGTGAGGGAAAGATCGAGCGTGGAGATTGACAGGCGGATTGGTGCAGCGTCCGCAGTTATGCGGTCGGTGTACCGGACCGTCGTGGTGAAGAAGGAGCTGAGTCGAAAGGCGAAGCTCTCGATTTACCGGTCAATCTACGTTCCCACCCTCACCTATGGTCATGAACTTTGGGTAATGACCGAAAGGACAAGATCACCGCGGATACAAGCGGCCGAAATGAGTTTCCTCCATGCAGGGTGGCTGGGCGCTCCCTTAGAGATAGGGTGAGAAGCTCGGTCACTCGGGAGGAGCTCGGAGTAGAGCCGCTGCTCCTTCAGCATCGAGAGAGGAGTCAGCTGAGGTGGCTTGGGCATCTGTTTCGGATGCCCCCTGGACGCCTCCCTAGGGAGGTGTTCCAGGCATGTCCCACCGGGAGGAGGCCTCGGGGAAGACCCAGGACACGCTGGAGAGACTATGTCTCTCGGCTGGCCTGGGAACGCCTCGAAAGGGGTCCCCCCGGAAGAGCTGGAGGAAGTGTCTGGGGTGAGGGAAGTCTGGGCATCTCTGCTCAGACTGCTGCCTCCGCGACCCGGTCCCGGACCAAGGCGGATGAAGAAGATGAAGATGAAGAATCTGTTAATTTTTTATGTTTATCTGGTTAACTTTTTGTAGAATATAAGATGTCAGAAAATACTTAAAACTAAAAGCTCCCAAAGACAAAGTTGATGTCTTCAATTAGCTTTTATTTTCTTTTGACAAACAGTTAAAAAGATATTCAGTTTAAAATGACATAAAACTTCAAACTTCTTTCATCCAGATAGTGGCTGTATTTCTGCTCGATAAATCACTTAAATCAGTTACTGTCATCAATTTCTAATATTAGTCATTCACTAAATCCTTTCTGCACGACTTTGCTGGCATGTTTGATAGATGGCGGTATTGATTCAAAATGTTTGGTTGGAAACACTAACACGTGAGTAAATGAAAGTCAAACTGTGAAAAATTAAAGCATATTTTACTGCAAAGACTGAGAGCTTTACTGTTAATGGAGTGTTTTTACAGATCGAATCTTTTAGAGTAAAGAAAATAAAGAAACAGAGGCAAAAAAAGTGAGCGGTATATGAGATAAAAATAGCCACATATGAGTGCTTACAGCTTACAGTACACAGCCGAGTCTGTGTAACTCTCAGCGGTGAAGAGGGGGAGAAACAGCATAAGAAAGCGACCTTGGACCTTGGACCGGGCGAGGAGACGCTGTCGAGCTCTGCATCAATATTTTAACAGGAGAGTTGACACATCAAAAAAAAAAAAAGAGAAAGAGAGAAAGAGAGAAGAAGAAGAAGAAGAATGCCCAGCGATTCCAGAGTCATCTAAAATTCATGCATGCATCATCGCCACCATGAATATTCATACAGAGATGAATATTTAAGTGCGACTCCTATGGAGAAATTAGGTTCATCTTTACACTTATCAATAATTCGCAGGCCAGGTGATTCTCATCGGCCACTAAATAAATCATGTCTGTACACACACACACACATGCACATACACACAAAAAAAGAGAAAAGTTTGGACGAAGAGACAAGAGAGTGAAAGCAAAGAAAAACAACACAAAGTTGTGTGTGTGTGTCGGTTCGCAGCACTGCCTTCTGGGTAAGGAGAGACTGAGATGTCAGCAGTTCGCGTCCTAAAGCAAGAGAGAGAGTGTGTGTGTGTGTGTGTGTGTGTGTGTGTATATGTGTGTGTGTGTGAGAGCAGCATGACGCTCATTTCGGCTTCACTGTCAGCAAAGAGTGAAAAGAGTTTGATGAAATGAGATTTAAAGACATTCGTGATCCTCAGAGGATGAATCCTGATGAGTTTGGAGCTAAAACACGTATGTATGTTAGCGTTTATTTACCACAACACTTGTAAATAAAAGAGTATTTCTATATTCTATTGTATCTATTGTATCTCATCGTGAATCTTGAACCACCAACAGGTCAAATTTACACAACATATAAAACTGTGGTTTAATAAAACATTCAAGTTTTTGACTTTTTCTTAAAATTGTGTTGTATTGTGCTCACTATTGTTAAAGATGGTCGAGATAAATCCAGATTAAAAACATGCATTTATACCTTTAACCACCAACAACAAAAATGTACCCCTGTATAAACTATGTTTTGTTGCAATGTTTAATTAACTATGATTATTAATTAGACTGTTGGAGGCAACTATTGGCTGTTGAAAGGATCTGTGTCCATGAGGACGTTTCACCTTTCAACCTTGAATGAGCAAGACGATCGAAGAAAAATCCGTTTTTTGTTTTCTGATTTTCATATTTCACTAGAAAAACTCAGATTCACAGGTGACGATTAAACAAACTCATTTTATGACTTGAGACATCTTCTTGGACTAGAAATGTGATAAATTTTACCTGTTGGTGGTTTTATGTATTCAGAGATCCCTGAACATTTGTGTGTTAAAATCACAGTCGAGTCTGGTTACCTGTCACTGTTTATCCTGTAGTTTAATAAAAGGATATTTCACCAAAATAAGCTATTTTTTCACATTAAATATTCATTGTGGTTGCAAACAAGTGAAAGCAGACAAGTTTCTTTAATTACAGCAGATAAATTACTGTATTTTATGGAGATGTGATGCCAGCGATGGAGGCTCTGCAGCCATTTTAATTCTGGTTTAGTGACATTTGTTCTTTTCATGAAGTTGGAGATATCACAGATGTTAGAAATTCACAAAATCTCCAACTGAGAGATGATAAAGCTTTTTAATTCAGGCGACAACATGACCTTTCCTCTGGAGTCACTCTTAAATCTTTACATTACAAAAAAACCCCAACAGTTTTGACTTCATGTATGCAGTGAAAATATTCCAGCTATTTTTTGGGGACGTCGTTGATAAAACCTCACACCACACACGTTGCACTGGAAGTTACGTCTTGTTTGACATTGCATATAAAGTGAAACAAGCTTTTTTCCCAGAAGTTGATCTATGAATATTTGTCAGACGGGCTCATTTGCATCGGACACATGTGGAATCACACCGGGCTGATTACTTCATTTGTTTTGATAAAAATATGAAATGCTTTTTAAATTGTCATTTTGTAGAGTATGAGAACTGTGGAGCGACAAATATGTATTTTTTCTGTGTGTGTGTGTGTGTGAAGGACAGAGGAGGATGACTCAGATCTTTAATCGTAACACATGCTGTTCCTCTGTCTCATTTGGCTGCAGTGAAGTCATTACACAAACACACACACACACACACACACACACACACACACACACAGAGCTCTATGATATGGTTATGAGGGAAGCTATGCCTTGTAATCCCATTCTCCTTGGTAAGGATGAAGACGGGGTGTGTGTGTGTGTGTGTATGATGGCTGGAAAAAGGGGATGGTGAGCTGGAGGGAGGAGTGAAGGGAGGGATGAGGGAGACAGACAAACTGATGGATGAATAAAATGTGGGCGGACGTTGATTGCTTCTCTGTTTTGACGCATTTAAACGACTGCTTGTCCACGGCGGAGGCAGACGTGGCTGATGGGAAATTTGTGACACCGCAGTAAAAAACAAAATAAAAGAGGATATTTGCTGTACGTTACAGTAAAGCGTGAATGTATTTCTCAACATAAAAACATTGAAAAAGTTCAGATAACAGAGCACTGATCACCCTCTGTGACCCCTGCAGCGTTCACATGACGACAGAAAAAGTACGGAGGCTAAGAGGAACCAAATCAGGTGAGTTTTTTTTTTCTTTTCTGGAGCATCAACATGCTTCAAAGCCGTGAAATAAGACATTTCATGTAGCAGCGTTTCTACATGTATGACGGCGTGTGTCTTTGAGCTGCTGGTGTGTTTCAGTTTTAGCGTTTCAAAGTAAAAAAACATGCCGCGTGTTTTTAGAGTCTTGTTTTGGTTTGTTTACCCTAAAAATGGATGTGTAGGCTGTAGGCTGGTAAACATGTCTCAGCCTTGTTGCAGACATCTGGACCACAGCTCACAATACGGCTCCTGCTTTGGCTTATTGATTACTCTTTCCATCAACCAATCAACCGATCAGAGCTTTGTGAATGAGGATGTCATCTTCCAGCATACGTAGCCCCCTCGCTACCTCACAACGTCCATAACAGATAACGGACACATAAATAAGCGTTGACGAGATCGACACAGCTGTGTGTCTTAAATAACTTTTTTGAGCAATAAAAAAATTGAAAGATCATGAAAAAGATCAACTGTGTAAAGCAACCACTAACTGAAAACCGGTGGGACAGTTGATTATCAGGCTGGGTAAGAGACAAAAATACTTTGAGGATGGACAAGAAGCCTCCTAGTTTGTTTTGTTTTTTTTTACCAAATTTAAAAGACGTGAATGACAAATGAACTTCAGTCACCTGCCGACAGAATCCAAATCTATAACTCTTCATAACTTATAGATTTTGACATTGATTCTGAGTCCCCTCCAAGTGCAGATTTTTTTTTACTTACTTTACTTTTTTTAATACAGAAAAACTTCCTGGTAGCAGCGAAAACATTGTATTACCTTGAACAGGTGATGTCTCTGCTCCTCTGACATCATCAGCTGGTGACTGTCTGTTACCATGGCGTCCATGTCCATCAGCCAATCCCAGAGCTCCTGATACTCGGCCTCAAACTCCTGCAGACTGAAGACGGCGAGAGAAAGAGAGACAGAGGGAGACAGAGAGAGATTATTGAGCTGAATTATTGCTGTAATTCGATTTCTGTTATTCATCGTTCCCCATGTTCTACTTTCTGTTATTGTTTCTTGTATTATTGTAATGTTGTTTTGTCCCGAGGCAACGAGAGACGTATGCATCTTGTTATGTTGATAAAGAGCGCTGAAAATGCAAAGTGGAATCAGAGAGAAACAGATAAGGACAGACAGACAGGCAGAAGGAGAAAACAGAAAAGAAAAGGGTCTTTAAACTAGTCTAGCAAACTAAAATCTTTTCGAACTTTTAATTCATGACATTTTTCACCTGATTGTGTCTCTTCTGCCTGTTTTTACAGCTAAACCAAACAAAAAGGACGTCTTTGTGAAGGGTTTGGTCGAACGGCAAAGGAAATAATAAATATAATGTTTTCTTTTCATGTTCATGATCATGTTTGTGGTGCAGAAATGAAGTGAAATATTCTGACATGTAACTCATTAATCGGACAGTTCAAACAGATCAACATCATGCTGCACTGCTCATCTTCTCTGGAGCTGAAGATTGGACAAAGAGGGGACACCACACCTGTTCTAACTTAAAGTAATTTCATTTTACTTCCTTTAAAAGAAAAATTAAAACAAAAGCAAACCAAATTTCACCAGATGAGAGAGAAAGGATGACCACCACTATCTGTTTATGTTTGGTCAACGCTTCTTCATCTCTTTTCATTTACACTTCACTTCTACTTCACCTCCTTCTCTCATTCCCGTCTTTTCACTTCTACCTTCCTCTCTTCCTGCTTCATTTCTTCTTCTTATTCCTTGTCCTGAATTCATTCTTCCCTCTCAGTTTTCCTGCACGTTCTTTCTTCGCCTCCTCTAACTTGTCCTCCTTTTTTCCCACATTATTTTTCCCTCAGCATCCCCTCCTTCTCTCCTCCTCTCTCCTCCCTTGTCCTCTCACCTCCTCCTCCTCCTCCTCGACACAGGATCACATCAAATATTTATGCTGCTGGAACAGGGGCCGATTGCTCAAACACACACATTACTGTCAGCCGTTTTGTTAAGGTGTGTGAGGGAGAGAGAGAGAGAGAGTGTGTTTGTAATGTGTGTGTGTGTGTTTATTATTTATATATTCGGTGGTTTTTCGGTCTCGGCGGGGATCGCCAACATGTTTCTCAACATTAGCGGTGAAATTGTTTGGAATTCTCCGGTCGCCAGCGACGACAGTTTGACAGCTCTGTCAGGCCCGTGGTTTCCCGTTTCCACGACAACACGCTTTGCACACACACACACACTTCCCACACACACACACACACACACACACACTATAGTGTAACACACACACACTATAAGTAAGTACACACTAGCTGAGACCACTGCACATGAAGACACACACACGAAAACAATGACTGCAAAGCAACGCAAACACGAGCCTAAAGATGATCACAGGTAGAAACATGATGATTACCCAGAATGCACCACACATTAAAACACACACACACACACACACAAACACACACACACACACACACACACACACACACACACAGCAATCTGACATGCCTACAACGTGGTAGGAGTAAACTATGAATGAAATTATAGAAAGAGGAAGAGAAAGACAGACAGAATAAAACACTTCCATCTCTCCTCGTTTCTTTTTGATTCATCTTGAATCTGCAAAAAAAAACTCAACTCAAAAAGACGTGAGAACAAACAAGTTCACACAAACAAAAACACATTTGTGCCTCGATACCTGTTAATATAATACCCATAATTCCCTCGCTCTGAACCTGAGCATAACCATAAGCATAATGAGAACAAAGCATCTTTCCAAAACTTTACTTACTTAAATAAAACTTTTCAGGAAAAATGCCATCACTTTGCTCCTCTTCTTACCAAACGTCGAACGTCGATTTCTTCACAAATATTTCTTCACCTTTTAAACATTTCCCCACTTTCAAAATGTCCTTTCCCTTTAAAAAACAGTCTCCACTTTCCAAACATGCCCACACTTTATTAAAAACGTCCCCGGCTTCATAAACTGTCTTCACTTTCTAAAAGTTCATACACCTCGTCGTCCTTTCTATCTCTCCATCATTCTCTCCATCTTTTTCCTCCCCTTACTACTACTCTTCCCTCTCCTCACATCCCCCTCGTCCTCCTCTGCAAGTGATTCTCAATAAAATAAAACAGAGAAGAAGAAGAAGAAGAAGAAGGAAAGGAGGCGAGCGCTGCTTCCTTCCTTCCCCCGAGGTCCCGGCGTTCCTCATTATGCGGCGAGCTGAGCGGCCCTTTACTGACTCAGACAGATGAAGCAGATACAACACTCGCACAGATTGTTTTCTCTTGTCGTTTGTCGTTTTTCCTACTCCCTCCTCCCCACCTTCCTCTTCCGTCTTGTTCTCACACTAATGTTAACTAAACACTTTGTAAAACAGGATCTCTCGGGGAGGGGAGGAAGACGCGAAAACATAGAAATCGGAGGGGAAGGAGGGACGTGGCGGCGCTGCAGGGCTGCGTTCAACACCGGGACGGTTACGGCGGCGTTTGAAGTGTCAGCTTCGCTTTCTCGTCACGCGGCGCTGACGGGAGCGCGTGGGAGTGTTATGGAGAGTCGTTCTGACACTCAGTCACTGGAGGATTTTTGAATTACAAGAATCTATAATTCATTTCTTACCCCGTCATAATTCCAGTCAACAGCGATGTGTAATAAAATGAAGCGGGGCATCGTGAATTGTGCAAATCTAAATAAAAACATACTGATATCTGCAAGAGTTAAACAGATGTTTAACAAAGTTTTAATGAAATGTGAGCGTCTGTTTGTGGCCAGAGGGGAGTAAACCAGAAACTAACCACACCGGGAAGCTCTCAGTCGCAGCTATCTGTTGTTGTTCATTTTGTTATCCATTAAACAGCATTTAGTTCAATTAAATTAAATCTGTTAGCAAGCTCGCTCTGGACAGGAAGTTCACACATTTGATCTAAAAGTCATATTTGTCCCATTGACTCTCGTCTTATTTCTCAAATGCTTTTTCAGATGCTGGCACACTCCAACACAGCTAATAATAAATATTTGGTCTTTTCGACTCTTCAAAGGTGCAAATTTGTGGGTCAAAGTTCATTGAATCATGAACTGAATTAAATGTGAAGTTTCGCCTTTTAAAATGGTTTTTAATAGTTTTTTTTGTGTGACTATGAACGACACGATATCTTTGTTTTGAGCATCATTATTTCTTCATCTGTTTATTTATGACATTTTTACCTTCTATATTTTATATTTTATATCTATTCTTTGTGCTCCTTTTCATATTTGTCTTTAACAACTATTTCCCTGATGTGGGATCAATAAAGTTTTCTGTTATCTTATCTTAAATCTTCTTGTTGGTGTTAGAGGTTTCAGATTTAAAACACAGCGTCGTCCCGGTCAGACTTAAACGGATGGATTTGCCATCATCCTCTGATTTCTACTTTTCTCTCTCTTTTTCTTTTTCTCTGCTGCCTGCTGCTGCAGTGATAGCAGCCACTGTCTCTAATTCATCATCTGCCATACAGAAGGAGGAAGAAGAGGAAGAGGAAGAGAGAGAGAAGGAAGTGGGAAGATGGATGAAGGATAAAAAGGGATGAAATGATGGGAGAGGAAAATGAACAAAGAGAGAAAAAAAACTCAAAGTGGAGAAAAAATAGAGGATGTAAGAGAGACAGAAGAAATAAAAGAAAGGAAGGTGAAGGAGAGATGAGGAAGAGGAGGAAAGGTGGAGTAGAAGGGGGAGGAGACGAGGAGAGGGTGATGAAATGACAGAGTGAAAGGTTGAATGAGTCATATTGGCAGCCGTCACCTTTCAGTTGGAGACTCTGTTGGATTTATGAGGTGATTCACTGACACTCGTCTCGTTTAATGGATTCATCCCGCAGAGACGCTCAGACCACGGCGGTGAGCGGCGGCACAGCGCCCCCTGCAGACGGACGTTCACTCGTTTATCCGTTCACTCATTCATCCTTTTGTTCAATCGCTCATCCACCCTCATTGATTTACTCCTACAGATGGTTACTGAGCAGCAATCTGTTACTCTCTCATTCATCTATTCACTCAGTCACTTATTTACTGTCTCATTCATTCATTCATTCATTCAGTCATCCACTCTCATTAATTCACTCCTACAGAGGCCAGAAAAGCAGCAGCACAATCTGACATGCATTCATTCATCACTCACTCACTTATTTACTCTCTTATTCAGGCAACACTTCATTCATTGATTCATTCATTCATTTACTCATTCCTGTATTCACTTTACCCATATATCCATTAATTCATCTATTCATTCACCCAATTACTGTCATTTAATTCATTCATTCATTCATTTATCCATTCCCTCACTCATTCAATCGCTCATTTATTCACTTATTTTCTTATTCTTTTATCCATTTACCTGTAGATTTTTCATTCATTGACTCATTCACTCACTCAGTTTGATCATTTATGGATTCATTGATTCACACGTCACTGTCTTAAAACACTCTGACAATCATAGAAAATAACTGCATGAATGGATGAATGAATGAATGAAGAAGGAAGGTAGTTCTAGTTACATAGCAGATTTCATAAACAAATGAAAACTCCCTATGAATAAGTGAATAAATACACCAGTGTTTTTTTTATTGTTTGGACGTCTAAGTTGCTCCAAATGTGTGTTTGTTTGTTTGTTTGTCTTTTAGTTGTTTCATTTCATGCGTGACAACATTTCCATTTTTATTTCTTTTATAAGAAAACATGTTGGTAAAATTCATTAAAATTCTGGTAAATATGTTTTTCTTTTAAAAGATTAAAATATGGTTAAAAAAACTAAACTAATTTATTTTATATTTACCTTTACTCCTAATTAATAAAAAAATAATAATATACAGGCAGGTGACCATTTACCAGAAAAATATCAATTAAAAAAAGCGTATTTGTCCTGATTAAATTAGTTTTGGCATTAATTTAAAATTGAGATATTTTAGTGTGAGATCAGTAAATAAATTCAGTCTGACCTTCATTTTCTTTACAACTGAACCAAAACCATAAATCTCAACTGAGCTGAACTCAGAGCAGCTGAAGAAAAACATGCAACATCCAATTAATACAATGAAACTCTCATCACACACACGGCTGGACACACACACACACACACACACACACACACACACACAAAGATGTAAATGTGAATATATGAATAACCAATTAGTGTCCAACACATCGGATGTGAATTACTGAAACATTACACTGTGGCCACAGAGGACTGAAAAACAAGAAAGAAAATGAGCGTTTGCTTCGTGTGTGTTTCTTACTCTGTGTGTGTGTGTGTGTACTTGTGAGGACACACCACATCCTTCATGTAAGTCGCTGTGACGACACACTGACAACACCAACAAAAGTCTGCAGAACAAAAACATACTACAGACTGAGAGTGAAGCGATTTAGGCTTCATTTTTCATTTGCAAACACACAACTTTTATTTTTTTTATTGTGTGTGTGTGCGTGTGCCCTGCGTGTGAGTGATAACCGCGGAGGGAGGCTCCTCAAAGCCGGGGATGAAACGCCGACAGGCAGCGTGACCAAAGACGGCGCTCGCCGTGCCGAGCCTGGCCACACCAGATTACTGCTGTTAACACTCCAACTCTGTGTGCGCATGATTACACTCAACTGTGTGTGTGTGTGTGTGTGTCACATGTCGCTGTGTTTTTTTTCTTCTTCTTCTGGCGGTGTGTTTTTCTCATCGTAACAGAGAATAATCATCTGGTAGTTTTGTCTTTTGTGCTTCTTCTCTGTTTTTATTTTATTCTGCCTCACGCCCCGATGTTGTTTGATATTTCTGCACATCAACGTGACAAGAAATAAATACTCATTTTTTTCAGGAAGACACCTGTTCACACCTGTACAATTCAACACATTAACACCTGGTAGCTGTTTCATACAATCACAATCTGATCTGTAGCCGCTAACAAGTGACTTTTACTTCTCTCGACTATGATTTATTGTTAGATGATCAAACTACCACTTTCTTCCTCTTACCTCCATCCTCATATACCAATGATATGCATGTTTTTTCTCGCAGTACCTCAGTGGGTTAGTGTGAATAATTTGCACTCAAACTCTTTTTTCAAACATTCAGAGTTTGTGCTAAGCTGTCGGGTAGTTGGTCACATTCAGTGTTGCAGGACCATGTGACACAAACAGGCCAAACAGACACATTCATTCCATAATAATCGTCTGTAAAATGATTCATTATCTCTTTCTGAGCATCAAAAATGAACTTAATCTTTGTATTATCAACTGTAATGTTAATATTATTTTATCTTGTTTATGTGTGCAGGGAGCAAAAAGGAAGTCACAAACACAGAGGCTCAGCGGGAAAAGCTAAGTTTTCATTAGCATGAATGAACGCCATCTTGCAGAGCAGCATCCTCTTTGTCTCGATATGTTGAGAGACACCGAATCGTCTCTGTTTATATATCCGGGGACGTCGTGTGTCAGTGTGTTTGCTGTTTCTGTCCGTACCTGTTGTTCCTGGCCAGCTGGGTGTAGTGCCTCCTGATGATGGTGGACGAGGGGTACTGCAGGCTGCTCAGTTTGACGGCCATCTGTTCGAGGGCTGCTCGCTGGACTTCGCACTGACCGGAGATCAGCTCGGCCTGGAAGACACAAAGCGGGACGTAAAGAGATGTTCACGTGAGCTTGATTCCTTACTTACTTACATTACTTTGCATTAACCACGTGTCAGTTGGTAAGAGAAGAAATGAAGAATTTGTGAGATTTAATGTCTAAGAGTTGACATCAGCCCAAAAGTTCAACTTCAGCACGAGAAGAGAAGACATAAGCATTTCTTCAGATTTGAGTGACCTCTGACCTTTCCTTTACAGGACAAACTTTACATTTTCAACTTCAAGCTTTGTGTTAAGGCACCAAGCTGCATGTAATGAACAAAGCAGCCTGTGAAGCCTTATTTCTTTGTCATTTGCAAAACACAGAAATATCTCGACGTCGGTGTGTGTTACGCTGTGTATTTTTCTTTCAAAAGCAAAAAGCATTAAAAAGCAAAAATCGTGAACATAAAAGTATAACTGATGATGAAACTCCCCTTCACGTCATTCGCTAAGTTGTGTTACAGCAGATGTGTGTGGTAAACCTGTCAGGTGTTTGTCCTCTCAAAGTGAACAGAGGTGTGTGTGTGTGTGTGATGATCTGAGTGGGATCACATCTTCCTTTTGAGTGTGATTAGCTGTTTATTGCAGATGAATGAGATTCACCTGTGCCACGTTTTTTTTTGACGGACGTGCCCTTTAAAGCCCCGCGAGCGGCCAACAAGCCACTAGAAACACACTCCACGCTTATCCCGCTCTCTCATCTCATCTCACCTCACACACACACACTCATTCATACATCTACATGTACATGTACATGCATATAAATGTATACGTACACTCCAATATCTCACACACACTAACACAATTTACCCATAAAGCCACACACGTACATTTAGCAAGAATCGCTTTTCTCTGGCACAAATTACCTCTCATACAAAACACACACACAGACATCAGGCCTGCACAAATGTTCCCATAAAGCACACACACACAAATCAACCATGAATTGCTCCACACACACAAAATAAACATGTACACACATTTTCTCACATCGAGCATGAATCGCTGCTCTTTCCCACAAATTATTCTTCTCTCTCACACACACACACACACACACACACACACACACACACACACACACACACACACACACACACACACACACTGAGACACACACACACACACACAAGCAGAGCTAGTCGCACTCAGTATCCAGACACAATCATATAGAGGCACTCAGCGCGCCGCTCAGATGTAATTGCATACAAACTATATGGAGATGAGGCTTCAATTGAACCAATGAAGGCAGAGTGAGTGTGTACAAACAGCGACACACACACACATGCTTTTTTTCCCCTCCTCATTTGGTAACAATCTGAATAAAATGTCGTCGTGTTGCGTTCGCCGTCCGATCTACTTAGCGGACTCGGCGGAAGGATCTGGAAAGGTCATCCAATCTGTGGAAGGCAGAGCCGCTCAATCAGGGAGCTAATAAACAAACAGGCAACACAAAATCACCATCTGTGTGTGTGTGTGTGTGAAGGTGTGTGTGACAGGGAGTATGTTTTGTTTGGCTGCTACTGCTGCTGCTATTACAGAAATGAAACTAACTGGAAGCTCTCAGAGAAAATTTTTCTCACTTTGTGTAAATGTCTCTCCACTTTCATTTCATTACTTGCGGCTGGGTCTCCCTCAGCTGCGTTTTTGCGGGCTGTTTGCTGCCTGGTTAGTCTGTCAGTGAGTCAGTAAATCAGTCAAGTTGTTCATTTGGCTGGTTAGACTGTTCTTTTTCTTTGCTAATTTGCTCCTTCGTGCAGCTTATGACTCTGCCCTTAGAAATCCTCACCAGTAAAAGAGAAAAAAAAAAAGACTTTTCCTAAAACTGAGGTTGGAGTGACCTTTTTACGAAAAAGCTGTCGAGTGATCAGATGATTAATCACAATGATGCTTAAAGAGGGGCGGCCAATCAGACTGGTGGATTTAACCCTCGCCCCGTTGTTCATCCTTTCAGAAAAATCTTTACATTTTCTCAGTGATGCTATTTTCCAACAGACTTTTATTCTCTGATTTTAACTTCACCTGAGAGAGAAACTTTCATATCTTCATTTGCAAGTGACTGAAGCATGCGAGGAAGAGGAATAAGAGGAGGAAGATCAGAAGAAACATGAACCACATTTACAAGAACAGACGATAAATATATATTTCACGAAGAAAATCAATGTAAGTTTCATTATTGTTGATGAACATTTCAATCAAAAGTGTGTGTGACAAGAAAGCTGGTCAACTACAACAACAGCATTAAGAAAGATGATGAAAATGATGAGTGTATGTTTGAAATTTCACTATGAATGACCGACTTATTTGTTGGACTGACTCTGAAATTGTAAATTTGTCGGCGTTTCGTGGTCGTGACCTCAGTAATAAGAAGGTCGGTAAGTGAGTCAGTTAGTTATTACGCTGTCAGACGCTCACTCGGTTATTTATTCAGTTCGTCTTTTCCGAAAGTTTGAAGCCAGCAAGCTTGAACGCATAATCTTATGGTTGTAATTGGCTTTTTTCATACCTAACAGCTGACTAAACTAAAGCCGTAATGAAACATTAATGAAACACACACACACGTGTACACACACAGTGAAGCAATTTCTCCTGGACGCGCCTTGAGGACACAGAACTGGAACACAGTGTCTGTTTAAAACACACACACACACACACACAGAGTGATGAGTTGGGCTGCTTCCCAGTCTGAAGGATCTTCAAGGATTTCTGTCAGAAATTATTTCTCTTCAAACTGGACTCATGGCTCCATCTGTTGTTAGCGTGTGTGTGAGTGTGTGTGTGTGTGTGTGTGTTGCTCATTGTTGCTGCTCTGTCTCCTGAAGTGTAAAGTGGATCAAAACAACAGTAAAAAATGTAAATATTTCTGTGAGCTACCGTCACACAGCAGATCCTCGTTTTGTGTGTTCACCTCCATCAGTCATGACGACATTCATTAACAATAACAACAACAACAACACCACGCAGGATGTAAACAAACTATCTAAGCTAGTGCTTTACATGATGCTGTGTAGAGGATGAAGAACATTATATAGAAAAAGAAAAACACATAAAATCAGCTGACATGGATGTTATGGACGAGTTTGACCTCATCTCTTTTTATTCTCTTTTTACCAAAGTTCAGAAAAAAGGAGTGAAGCTGCATAATTATCATAAGTGCACAAAATAAATCAATATCAATATCTCAAGGAGGAGAATTTGTGACTTTCATCCTCTTTCAGCCTCTGACTTTTTCCTCGAGCGCCAACAGGAGGTGAATATTTGTGTTTTTGTGTGTTTCCGTGTTTCCACAACTATCGGCTGGATTTCCATGAAACTCGCAAAACTTGAAACCTGCCGATGACACTGACCTTCCCATCAGCCTCATCTGTACTTAGCGTAAGTGTGTTTCGTGCTCATCATCAAACGTTAGCATCATAATAAGACGTTTTAGCATTCAGGCCTCACAGACACTGAGTCATCTCGCGGCCGTCGACGCTTCCTGTCATCTCGTTTCTTTATATTGAGAGTGAGGCTGTCACGACTTCCCGTTCATGCTCAAATGTGGCTGGACGTGGTGTGTGTGTGTGTGTGTGTGCGTGTGTGTGTGGAGGTTGACATAAATCAGAGCAGGATGCAACATAATTTTGTTGTGTGGCTGCTCAGGAAAGAGCGGCTTCAAAACACACTCGACGGTGGACAACCCTTAACCCTGCTGTACTCGATTTATGATCTAAATAGATTTAAAAAGAATCAAATATTACTATACTACTATCACTATATTACTAATATCACTTCTGTAATAACTGATAGGATTGTGTGTCCAGAGCTTCCAGTCTCGTCTTTAATGCTGCTAACAGACACAAGAATCAATAAGAATCTGCCTCATTTGATGAATATGTAGACCATCCCCTGACACACACACACACACACACACACACACACACACACACACAGAGAGAGCCAGTGCTGTAGATCTGCTTGTGTGCCTGTATGTAAGAGTGTGTGTGTGTGTGTGTTGTACTCCAATGTGCTGAATCAAGTCATTTTGGGGCTTTTTGTTTACATGTCAGGGCCAATTTACCCAGCATCCCTGGAAACCTTCACAAGCTCATCTCCCTCAAGGTGTGTGTGCATATGTGTGTGTGTGTGCTCGCTGAATGTTTCATGTTTCAAAAATATATGTATGGGTGTGTTGATTTGATGCTGTGTGCCTCGATCCCTTACGCGTGTGTGTCCGAATCACTTCTGTTTGTGTGTCTCACGTGTGTGTGTGTGTGTGTGTCTCCTGGGGTTTTCCCGGGGCTATAACTGCCAATCAAACAGCGGTGTTAGGACTGAGAGCTGAGCAGCAGCAGCAGCATATAGACACACTGCAGGATCAGACACACACCGTCTGCTCTTCAACATGATTCGTTAAAAAAATACAAATATCAGCTGATAAAAATCAATACGCAAATCAATCAGCTGATCAATCATGTCATAGAGTAGCATTGTATTAGCATTACATCCACCAACAGGGAGTGAAATATGTTGATATGTCCCAAACAAAGGGCCATATCTCTGCTGCAGACTGAATTAGTCGTCTCTGGTGAAGCAGCAGCGACAAACAGGCGTCTTTTTTTGGGCGAGCGAGCGTCCACCAGCGCCTGCAGTGTCGCCTCAGCGCAGTCTTTATTCTGGCAGGAACATCTTAATGCCAGGAGTCATGTGAACAAGCTCAGACCCGTCGGCTGACTGAGCTGATTGCTGCCGGGAGCGTCGCCCAAAAACAATCGCTCGAAGGATTCTGCAGGTTTTTGTCACAGAGCGGGTGAAAAGAGAAGGAAAAGTTTCACACAATGCACCTTCTGTCTTTTTGCTCCTGGAGGGATTTACTGCTTCTACAATAGTCAGTCGGTTAATTAAATATGCTCGTCAAGCTTTGGCAGCTGCAGGATGGACTGAGATGATCTGATCACGCTGATTTCTTCTTCTGGAGGAGGAACAAGAAATATTATGACCCCGTGACCTTTCCTGTAGCTCGATGCTAAACGGCTCAGAGTTTATTTAGCTGCCATACGTCAGTAAACTCTGCTCTCATTTCCAAAAGACTGTCATCTGGTCCTCCTAAAAGTCAGGAACGAGACACGAGTTTGTGTGTCTTGATGGTTCTTGAAATACAAATAATTAATAATCAACTTTACTTTGATTGGTATTTTGATTCCGAGCTGTTTGTCGACAACAAACACAGAAAAACTGACGGAAAAAAAAAATTAAAAAGCAACGAGAGAAGAAAAAGGTTTTAATCAGCGAGCCATCAAAGATGTTTGTCTTTGTGAATCCACATTTGACATTAATTTCTTGAGACATCAGCGTGCGTGTGTGTGTGAGTGTGTGAGTTGCAGGTCAATATTGGAGTTGAGATATTCCAATAACAGGGTGTTTCTGTCTTGATAGAGCGGAGCAGTGGGTAATGATATAGGATCAATAATGGATATGAGATGGCTGCATCCAGCTACCAGTAAACACACACCGACACGCACACACACACAAACACCTGTGCATGTCGATACTGTAATACAGTTTGATTTCTGTGAAGCAGTTGAATGAATGCTCCGCTTTCATCTTTGAGGGCAGAATAAATAATTGCCAGCAATACAAGAAAAAAAACACACACACATATATATACACACATAACACACACACACACCTTTCTTGGCAAACTGCTTTACAACAATCAGACCGTAACAGATGTGAGCAGCACAGAGGCAGCAGGTTACAGACAAAAAAAAAGGAAAACATGAACTGTTCATATGAATGTGCAACACAGAGCAACAAGAAGAGTGTGTGTGTGTGTGTGTCTTGTCCGCAGGCTGGTTTGTGTTGTCCAGATGTTTCCACTGAGGCTTTCATCTGAAGCTAAAATCAACTAAACAAACCTCCAGCTCACCTCCACTCCTCCCGCTGACCTTCCTCCTCCTCGTTCATTTGGTTTTTATCAGAAAGGGAGAAAAAAAAGAAAAGAAAGAAAATGCAGCGGTGGCAAGAAGCTCAGAGGAGGAATTTGAAAAGAAATTTTCATGGAGAACAGCTGTAGACACACACACACACACACACACGTGTTCCTGTTGGTAATCAACATACAGGAAGTGGATCTCAGAGAAAGATGGCATGTTGTCTCTTCTAAAGTTAAATGTTGGTATTTTTTCTTGTATTCTGAATTTAACCTGTTCTGACTTTGCACCTCTGTAGCAGAAACTGTAGAACATAATTTATGTCCTAAAGCTGTAAAAATAGACTTTCATTTTAGCATAAATCATTTTAAACCTACTACATAGATAGCTGCAAAGAGATCTACTCACAGGGAAAATATCATTGTTGTGCCGTTAGTAAGTAAAGTTTTCAAACAGAGATAAAAATCCAACCAATACAGAAATGAACAAATAAAAATATTTTGCTCAAAGTTCACTTTAATAAAGCTTTCAAGACGAGTAAGATAAGATTTCGTTCTTCTTGTTCAAGAGCCTGTGTCTGCCACAAACTGATGAAGGTGAGGAAACATATTCTCAGACTGTCACTTTGCAAACAAAGACAGAAAAGATTTAAAGAAAATTAAACTAAGCAATATAAAATAAAAAACGCACAAATCCATTCTGAATATCTGCTGCAAGTTTAAACCAAAGGTCAAAGGTCAAAGTTTGGATATTTTTGTCACAGATGTTTTGTAAAGTTGCTGATTCGGACACCAGTGTGGACTTGTTCGACCCTCGTCTGGCCCCCCATGTTGGTGATCGTCACCTCCCACAATCCCCTGCGGTCCCGTCAACGAGGCCCAGTTCTTCTGTCTGTCTGTCTGTCTGTCTGTCTGTCTTTGACGCCACTTTGACCCCGTCTCTCTGTCTTTCTCATTAACATCAGATTTTTTTATGTTGGTTAATTATTTCCTAATTAGTCTGTGTGTTAATTAGAATAGTGGCTAATGTTAATTAGCTGTATTAATGGGCGCCGCTGTAACACCTGCCCCCAGCGCCGGGCTCCGCCGCCTGAACGTCTTCATCTCAAACCACACGCCCCAACTCTGTGTGTGTAAATTATATTAAATTATATATTTAAAACGTGTTCTACATTATTAATGTCAGGGGGAAAACTTAAAGCTCTAAAACGTTGTCAAACCATTTTTTTTTTTACATTTTTAATACGTCAGACAGATTTTATATTAGAAAGTTTCTGTGTCATGTTTATCTGAAAGTCTGAAAGATGCTCTTCACTTCTGTCTGTCTTTTAAATTTATAACAAACATTTATATTAAAGATGTTGTATGGAGGAAATAAAATTTATTTTTAGTGGTACTTCTGTTTTAATATCGCACTAATATTGATTGATATTGAACATTTAGTTTTACTTTCTTGAAAGGCATTTAACGTCAAGCACCACAGATGGATGTTGAACATGTTAAAGGGACAATCTTACTTCAAATTAAAACAGCACAACTCCAAATATAAAACTGGAGGTGGCTTGATTAATTAGTTTTAGTGTTTAAGTCACTGTTCATGTTGATCTATTTTCGACAAATCAACAGTGACAAACACATTTGTTCTATAGACATCACTTCATCATCAGTCGCAGTTTACGAAACTTTCCAGTAACGCTTCATTTAAGTGCCCCGTAAATTTAATGTTAAGTAGGTGATAATTACCAAGAAACGTAGTTGTAATTTCTTTGAAATTACCCCAAAATTACCTCATTATTCACCCAAAATTTATCAGAAATCACCAATCACTTCTTTTAAATGTCTTTGGAATTTACTTAGAAAGTTCATTCATCCACTTCTTAGTATGAAAGGTGCCATTTAAATAAAGTTAATTCATTCAGTCACTTGTTCAGTTATCGTGTAATACACTTACTAGGAAACACTGGAAAGAAGTGCATTAAACTGTTTAAGTCGAGTTATAACAAAGTCAGCCTCATTCACGCGAGCATCACATTAATGTTTTCTGTCGCCCTTTCTCTGATTCTGGTTCAGGAAGTCGATGTCTCCTCGTTCTTAATCTTGACTACGAGTCACCAAAGCACAAACACATCAGACCTCTGGGTTAGTTTCTGATATCGCTCTCGGGTTGATTGAGAGGTCTTAACACTGATAAACAATGACTCACGTTATGAAGCTATAAAAGTTTTGGTGGGCTGTTAAATGTGTGTTTACAACAGTTTATGCTCAGACGTCACTGACAGCAGATGGTTCGCCCAGGAGCAGACAATGAAGCCAAGAGGATAAACTTCAAACTTATGATTCTTTATAGACATTTGGAAAATTAACTTTTCTCCTATCCACGGAGGAGGTAGGGGGGTCACTGGATGAACATGAATCAGATGCTGTGGCCTTCACAGTCAGCTCATCTCAGCCCTGCTGAACAGCTGTGGGAGGGTTCGGAGCGACGTGTTAGACAGCGCTCTCCACCTCCATCATCAAACACCACAAATGAGGGAATATCTTTGGAAGAATGTGTTCATCCCTCCAGGAGAGTTCACACACTTGGAGAATCAATGAAGCTGCTCTGGAGGAGGACCAACAACCTCACTGATACTTTATCAGGGTTTAAACTTTAATTTGCTCATTTGTTTCTGCAAAATGTTGAACAGAAGAGGTCCCGAGGATGGAGCCTTGGGGAACTCCACGTCTACTTTTGTAGGCTCAGATGTGCTTTAGCCTTTTACTTTAACTTGTGACCTGTCTGTATGTCTTGGTGAAAATTACATTATAAAGATATTTAATGGGAGAAAGTTAGATTTGAGCCTGCGTCCTCAGTGACAACTCCTAATATCAATCAATTAGGACCCCGCCTTGCCCAAAGGCACTATGACAGTGACTGTTTCCCTTTCCCCACAGAAGGAGAAGTTTAGCATCTTTAAACAACACACACACACACACACACGTCCCTGACAAGTGCGAAATTAGCTGATCTCCCAGCATGCTCTAGTGATGCAGACCTAAAACACTATTAAGAAAAAACGTCAACCGGCCGAAAGAGCAAGCGGAGAGAAAATGATGATCACCTGCAAAATCAATAACATCTCTTCAGTTCCTGCACTTACGCACACATGCACGCACACAGACACACACACATGCTGAACAATACAGCTTATTGGTTACAGATACAGCAGCGTGCAGGTGGAAGCATCTCTGATTGGCTCTGAGATGCTGAATGACAGACAAGGTCACGCTCATGTTATTGTTTAGTGTTGTGTTTCTATATATCTGAACAACACACACACACAGTCCCTTTTAAACAAACCAAACTCTTAAAGTGGACCAAGAAGTGGTGTGTTTACGTTGTCAGATCATTCGAAGGAGGACTCAGGTGTCTTTTTTGATCCATTTCAGCTCTGATGGGGCCTCAGAGCTGTTTGATATCATTACCATCATCTTTACTTTTACCATCATCCTTCATTAGATCAAAATCTTTGACCATTATCAGCTGTTCTTCATGCCAATAAAAGAAGTTTAATTAGGCCTAGAGAGAGTTGACGTGCAAAAAATGCTGCTTCACATTTGAAGGGCTGAAAGGTGCAAAAACACCCTTTGATGAATGAAAGAGAAATAAATAAATACAATGAAATCATATGAATTAATAAAACAATCAGAGTGAAAATGGTAAAATGGAAAATGTAATGTGGAGGATGGAGGGAAAGAAATGGAAGAGGAGGAAAAAGAGAGGAATCGAAAACATCCAAAGTCTCCAGCCATGTGTTTAGTCATTTATTTAGTGTTTATCTTCCTCTCTGTCAATTCATCTGAGTATTATCTAAAGACTGCAGAAAAGGTGGAGAGCGCCGGATGATTTTATTTTGAAATGCATGCATTGTCTTTCACACACACACACACACACACACACACACACACACACACACACACACACACAGCTTTAGTGTTTCATTAACATTGTTCCAGTGATAAATAACTCCAACAGCTGCAGACTGCTGCAGGTAAGATTCAATTTCTCTGCATCTCTTTACTTCTTGACCCTGCTGCCTGTGAGTGTGTGTGTGTGTGGCAGGGAGTGTGTGAATACTTTATCCAGTTTTCACTTCTTTACGTGCTTGATTAAAGATTAAAAGTTTGCGTGTGAATTAGTGTAGGTTAATGTTTCATTTCTCCTCACAAGGATCGGTACAAATGTGTGTGTTACAACCACAAAACAAATCAAAGAATTAAAAAAAGAAGAGGAAAAATAAACAAGTCTACTGTCAGCAGAATTCAGAGAGCTAAACAAGCTGCCTTTCTGTTGTTTTCTCCTCCGTCCATCCCTCCGTCATCCTCCGTCCATCCCTCCGTCAGGTAGAGTGACCTTGTATTTCATTTACTGATAATTACATGGATTTATTCCACAGAGAGGCTTTAATTAGAATGCTAGAAATATTGATTGCCTCTATCATCTCCCTCTCTCCTCCGCTCATCCCTCTATCCATCCATCCGTCCATCTGTCCCTCCATCAGCCCCCAAACTGAGAATCACACACAGAAACAGTGAAACAGGGCGAAGAAGGAGAGAAGGAAAATATGGAAAGAAAAGAAGGAAGGTGATGAGGAACAAAAGAGAAAAGATGAAGATGAAAAGGTTCGGAAAGATGGAAGAAATGATCCTAACTGCTTGTTAGAAATGAGTTATTGTAAAAGTTCAGCAATGACTGTCATTGTGTGAATGATAAAATATGTTTCATTTTGACATTTTAATATATTTAATGCTATTTTTGGAGCAACAAGTTTAAACTGGCTCCTGTTCTGCAGGCTTTAGAGCATTTTTATCAAACAAATTAGAACAATATGTTAAAACTGCATTTTTATTCTAAATTGTTGTTTTATTATTCAGCTGGATGGATTCACAGTTATAAAAACAACTTGAAAACAACCCTGAGAATTAAAGCCACTTGGAAAAACAAAAAGTTTGCTTCTTTAGTTGCTGCTAAACCGTTCAGCTGTTAACACTACTGTTGCATTAATCAATATCTTTTCCAATACCAGTTAATCAAATGTGTCTGTGTGTAAATTGAAAATATAGCTTGTCATGACAAACCCCATGAACCCAAACTCTGCAGCTCTGGAGTCTTTTAGCCTCTTTTAGCTCGTAGTTTTTGTTTCCATCAAACAGACTCTGAAAAACCGACCTGCCCACTGACAAACTGCAGACAGACTCAGTTAGAGAGCACCTGGAGAAAAAAGTTGAATATTTAACAGCTAAAGAGACAGATATTTCCCTCAGGAGGTGGTGGAGACCAAAAACAGAGCAAAAGGAGAGACTTAAACTTATCATGTGACGCAAACACGACTCCACATGAATGATAACGGATGTTCAGAATCTGCTGGATGTTTAAACACATTAACAACTTTATAAAGTGTGTCAGGTATTTTGTTTGTTTGTTTGGTATTTTTAGGTTTGTTTACGACCTGACCGACGAAATAACACTTTGACATTATACAGATGTAAACGTCTTCTCTACAAGCAGCTATAAGTTCCCAAAATGAAGAAGTTAACAAGGACGCTGACTTTAGAAACTATAGACGGAGATCCCAAAGAACACAGTGATCATTAATTAGCGAGCTGATAATTAATTACATCTAGTCATCATCACAGATGCATTGTGGGAATGGAAATAATCTGGTCTTGTGTATAGGCCAGAGAGGAAAAAAAAGACAACAGAGGGAAGGAGAATTAAATGAATGTTCAGCCGAGCTAACGGGCCTGCTGACTTTATTTTCTGCTGGCCGAAGCAGAAAGACGCTTAGCCGCTATTTTTTTTTTTTTTTTTTGATGTTTGATTAATTATTTTGGTGCCAATCCATTTCTGCTTCCCTCCATATTTAATTAAAATATCATTTAAAAATATAATTAAGTTTTTAATCCGACTGCGAGTGAGTCTCCAGCAAAGCAAAGAAGACTCCCCTCGCTTTCTTTTCCTTCCTCTGTCTCGACTCTATCGGCAAATTGGAAGCTGCTGCCTGCGGGCTCCACGCACACACACACTTATATACACACAAACACACACACACTCACACAGGTAAGCACACTTTTTAGTTGCTACAGAGGTGGAGATGTTGTGTTTTCTTCTATAGTGTGTGTATACCCTTCCTGACCTGGCCTGTACTGAATCTGTGTGTGTGTGTGTGTGTGTGTGTGTGTGTAAAACCAGCATGCGCCTGGCGTGACTGCTGATGGGCATTTGAGCTAATTATGCATGAAATCAAATATGATTTAAAAAACAACTTCACAAGAAATTCTTTCTATGCTACTATGCACACACACACACACACACACACACACACACACACACGCTCAGCAGGAGAGAGAGGCAGACGATGGTGATGATTGAGTGTGTGTTTTTGTCCGGATCTGTGAGTGTTAGTGTGTAGACTGAAGAGGGAAGACGAGCTGTATTTCCTTTTGTTTTAATAGAAACTGCAGCTACTCGAGATTTTTCTTCGCTTTTTTTCCTCAAAGACAAACAACACGAGTTTATGGACAAACAGGTAAAATAAACTCATAAAGGTGAATATATTCAAGTGTATATGATCAATAAAATTACAGTTTGTGCTTTTATGAAGAGTCCTAAAGTGACAATTCCCATTCGTTCTTATCTTTCAAATCAACTGCTCGTTCGCATTTCATACAGGAAGTGTTTAACTTCACTTTGTTTTCCTGGAGCTTGTTTCTCTTATCTACTCTGTCTTTTGTTTAGTTTTCATACATTTCCTTTGATTTTTTTTTGGCTTTACTCTTTGTTGACTTTATAACTTTAATGTTTTTGAAAAGTTAAGAGTACATAAATACAACGTTGTGGTACATTTCATGCTACTGTATACTTTTACTCTACTATGCTCAAAAATAAGATCACATTAGAAAATATGATGAATCATCAGGATAAATAATAAAAATCAGGCCCACCTCATTCAGCTTTAACATGTTTATTTGTCAGGAACAGAAGTAATGTTCCTGGTGGATGTTTAATCAGTCAAAAGTTGTTAATACGTCACTACTAACACTATTACTAACAATTCACAGAATATTTAGTGTGATGGTGTGATTAATCTCTCTTAGATCATGATGCCATTTGAAAAATACACAATGTTTTCATGAAAATAAAGGCTTAAACTATTCTATAATAAATATCAGATCAACCCAGCTATAAAGACATTTAATTTACATGTTTTGTTTTAAACTCTTCCCGAGAGGATGTATTGAAGGGTTTAATGTGTCACTGATCTATACAATATATATATATTGTTTAAGGAAGCATTGTGTAAAAGAATAATCATACTTTTGATACCAGAGCTCATATTAATTACTTTTACTTAAAGAGTCATTTAACAGCAGGCAGAAAACATCTGACAGGTGTGTTCACAACCTGTAACCACACCTACCAGTGATGTCACAGTGTACTGCATTACGTTGTGACATCACTGCAGCCAGGCGAGTTGAGTTAAATTACTGGGAAGAAAAGATTTTCAGGGTGTTAAGCTGTAAAAATAACACAGTTCTGATGATGATTTCTCTCCTCTTGTTGAAGAGTCATTTGTTTATCGAAAGACACTTCTGATTTGTCTTTAAAAAACAAAACAAAACAAAAAAAACCACGTCACGCCTGACTGAGTTCAGATCATTAAAAATGCAGCGGGCTCCTCCAGAATCAAATTACCTTGAGCCGATTCAAAGGCCTCTCGTATCCATCACCGTGCACCGTGTGGTCTCCAAAACAAGCAAATTAGATGTGGCGTTTATTTACGTGGCGGGTGGTGGAAGGGAATTAAGATTTTGGGAGGGGGGGTACATTACAGGTAATTAAGGTCCATTCTGCGTAATTATCAGCTATTAGATGTAATTTGATGGCGAGCGTCTGGGACTGAAATTAAGGTGTGACGTGACGGAGAGCGAGGAGAGCGAGATCGTGGTCCTCCAGTTTATTTGTTCTACTTCTCTCTCCAAATCCACCTCCTTATAATCCTCCTCCTCCTCCTCCTCCTCCTCCTGCGCTCTGTTCAAGGACACCATTCCAGTTATTTTCAATATCAAAGATGGAACATAAATCAAAACTAACTTGCGTGACACAGCGGCTACTCAACCTCCGCTGACTGATACAGAGAAGAGATGGTGGAAAGAGAGAGAGGAGAGAGGGGGCGAGATAAAGATGGAGGAAAGGATGGAGAGAGAGGAAACAGGCAAGAGCAGAGAGGGAAAAGAAAACTGCAAAAATCTCAGTCTTTATTTTTCTGTAATTATCTCAAAACAAGAGAAATAATTCAGTCAGTGCAGGAAAATTTGTTGAACTAAAAAAACAATGAATGCATGACTAGATTCAAGAAAAATGATGCTTTGTTCCAGGAAACATTTGTTTTGGAAATTTTCTGATCAATTATTTTTACATTCAGGATCAATTGATAATGCTTTTTTTAGGCAGAGTGTGGATGGAGAGAAGTGAGCGTAAAAACAAGAAGGTAGAGATGTTAAGAAGAAGAAAGGAGAACAAAACCGAACAAAAGAAACTCTACGAAACTACATCCTACACATCCTATCAAACAAAAATATACAGTAAAGAAAGAAAGAAAGAAAGACAGAAAGAACGAACAGCCTCTGTCTTTCTGACAGAAATGCTTTACGGCCGTTGGCATCTGCCATGTCGAAGTGCCACCATCGCCCCCGAGGGTCTTCTTCTCTGGATGATTATGGTTGCCACAGTGAGGACGCCACACAGCAGCTCCGGGGGGAATAAAAAAATAAAATAAACAGACCCTTACCCCTTTACAGCCTTGCTAGCTGCGATGGAAAAAACCCGCTTCGACCGGTAAGAACGCTCGGCCGCCATAATGACACCTGAGAGGACGTTCGTCACCAGCGTGAGGCTACGGCGTCACCACGACCCCGATAAAGTACAACCTCAAGGGCGGGATGGATTTCGTTGGACATTTCCAAACACATCAGGAAAATACTCGAAAACTAAATCGTGTCATTGACGTCAAACATCTCAGAAGAGTTGTTGGAAAGTCAAACAATAAATTCTACAAATTTTCTCCTCAGAGGTGTTAGCGGTGATGCTCTTTGTTGCTCACATGAAAAAGAGAGACCTTCGGAGAGAGAACGAACTTTTAAAAAATCACTTCATTTGAAGGACAATATTCTCGTATTGTGTCGACAAACCTGATCATCTCTGACTCAGGTTCATCAGGATCCGAACAGAGAGCAGAGAGACGTTATCGCAGCTGAACCGGCCGAGTGTTTCAGCTCTGTCTCCTCCACTACGAGGAGTCAGACGGCAGGAGAGTCGACCAAGGGCACTATTTGATATTTAATATTTAATACGCTCACCTAATCATGCTCAGCTCGGGTGTGTGAGTGTGACAGAGAGAGAGCGAGGGGGAAAGAGGGTGGGAGTCGTCTCTCTGTCAGTCTGCGTTTTTTGGCTTGTCTGCAGGTCGTTTAATGATTTTACATACAAGTGATTTATCATAATATTTCCAAGACAATCTTCTATTATTCTTCCCTTTCATCGCTCGCTCTTACACTCCTTTTTTTCCCCTCTCCCTCTCTCTCTCGCACACACACACACTTTCTCTTTCAGTTTCTCTCTCTGCAGTAGCATCATCTAACTCCTCGGTCAAAGCGGAATAATTGTCAATGAATATTTAACAAGGTTTCAGATGGAGGATAGATACATCCCCCCCTCTCTCTCTCTCTCTCTCTCACACACACACCCTCCGTTCTCTGTGATCCAGGCAGAGGTTAGTGATACGGCGTGGTCAGTGGTGCGTACAGCAGCCAGTGGATTAGCGGAGGGGAGATGATGAAGTGCAGAATAAATACTAAATAAACACCCTCTGCTTTCGCTCCACATACAGTAACGCCGCTCGGCGCCGGCGGCCATTTCTCAACGGCCATTTTGTGTCCTTCCTGACCCCTCCTTCACCGGCTGGACTCGTTTTACTGGAGGAGGTCATGAAATTGTAATTAACCACCGGCGGCATTTGTAATTTTTAATCCGGCGTTGATCTGCCAGAATGTGGAGAGTTTAAAATATTCACACAGGTCTGGCTGGGGAGGCTGAACGTATCCGAGAGGTCGCTGCTGCAACCGACACAGTGATGAAACCCTGCTAAAGTGCCCTTGAGCAAGGAGGAGAAAGCTCCAGAAACATGGAGAAGAGCAGCCGTGAAGATGACCCACAGCGCCCGAGAGGTCCGTGAATGCTTCGAGCTTCATTAATTGATTCAGACACCGATTGTCTGACGTATTATTACCCCATAAAGAAAGCTGTTATGGCTGATGTGTTAGCAAATAGCCCTCTCCTCACACACACACACACACACACACACACAGAGCACACTGGAGTCGTGTTTGTGTCCGATATTCAGTCGACTTTTAGCTCCAGGTTTGGGCTCCACCAGCTCCTCAGAGAAAGATGCAGCTAAAGGACAAAATATCTCGTCTTAATCAGATAAACTGAATTAAAAAATAAACATCAGCCAGTAGTTTCAACGAGGATACACTCTCTGAATAACGTTTACACACACACACACACACACACACATCATCAGTAAAGAAATCAGTTACGTTATGTTTTCAGTTTTGATTCTTCGTAAAGCTGAAAAATGCTTCAATATTCCTGCATTTTGTTTATTTTGGAGGAATTAGTGTTGTAAATTGTACTTTTAATATCCAATTTTCCTATTTTTTCTCTGTGAAAATATAAATAATTTTAATAAACACTTCTAGTTTCCGTCAATAAAAACTACAGATATTTCAGTTTGTTTGTTTTTTTAATTCCTGCAGCCATTTTATCTGGCCTTTTCACCTCACTTTCAAGTAAAATGTTGCTTCTTTTTGCTTGTGGAATCTGAATATTTATTTTTTTTTTTATCACTTTGTATTATGACTTTGTGGGGGATATAAACTGATCAATTTAAGCGATTTTTGTTTCCAAAAACATGCAGATTTTCCTCTGATTTTGTTGTTTCTTATTACTGTATCGACCTCAATTATCGGTCAAACTTTAATAAATGCAGAGCTTCATATTCAAACAGCTTCCTGAACGCTCCCTCTTTCTCCCGCCTGTCTCTCTCTCTTTCTGTCTCTCTCTCTCTCTCTCATTGTAATCAGCAGCCCTTACAGCCAATCTGCTGGCCATAAAACTGTCCGCAGCCCGATGATGTACGGCTCGCAGAATTACCTTATCTGCCTCTGATTTACTGTGCCTCACAGGTAGAGAGACAAAAACAGCCTCCACACCTCCGCCACCTCCATCATCCATCCCTCCATCCCCTCATACATCCTGCACTTCCCCCTTTCAGCTCCTCAACCTTGCTTTTATCACTCTTCTATCAAACCTCCTCTCATCTTTTGTTCTTACGTCTTGTTTTATCCTTCCTCCCCTCTTCTTTCATTTTTCTCTCACTTCTTTCCATCCATCTTTCGTCGTTTTCATCTCTCTAATCCACGTCCCTCCGTCCTTCTCTTCCTGTTTACACTGCTAAACTTCCTTACTATCCCTCTTTCTGCTCATTTTCTCTCTGAACTTTTCCATCTTTTAAATGTTCATCCTTTTCCACCACTTCATCATCACCACCTCCATCTTTTTTATCCATCAATTGTCTTTTCCTTTATTTCTTTTCATTTTCATCTCTTTTTTCTCTAATTTCTACTTTTAATTCTCAAATTCTCCCTGTATTTTTGTCCTAACTTCCCTCCCTTACCTCTGTATATCAATATGTCCATCCCTCTCTTTTTCATCTCTTCTTCATCAATCTCTCCTCTCATCCTTTGCTCTTTCCTCTCATCCTCCTTTCATTTGTCACTGTCATCTTAATACTCAATATCTCCCAGTTTGTCCATCCATCCTCTCTCCTCCTCATCCTTTCAAACATTCGTCCTGTTTTTCAATCTTTACCCTTCCTCTCCTCAACAACACCGCTCTACATCCATCCATCCATCCATCCTTTATTCTTTCCATCACTTTTCCTCCTTCCATCACTTTTCCTCCTTCCTTTGGTCTCATCTTTTGTCTGTTCACCAAAGAAAAGGATGTAAAGAGAGAAGAGACAAGTACAATAAGTAGTTTTTTCATGCAGGAGTCAGTGATGACTAACAGGAATAAAATGCATAAACACCATTTCTAACACACACACATACACACACACATATAAAGTCAGTATCAGAGGCTCTGGTAGTAATTACAGCCTACAGTGGTCCTTTTTTATTTAAGAACAAGAGGGAGAATCTTTGATCAGAAAGTGTGTGTGTGTGTCTGTGCAGTGTGTGTTGTGCGTGCCTTGATGTACGAATACAAATGAGTGAAATGATATCAAAATGTGGTTTTGATTGTGTGGCTTTGAGAGTGGAGAGGGGGAGGGGGATGTAATTAAGTCACTAGGAGGACCGTGTGTGTGTGAGACAGAGAGAGCGGGTGTGTGTGCGTCTCCGTATGCGCATAAGTGTTTTTATGTGTTGTCCTGGCATAGATTTATTCATCTGTATTCATGTGCAAATCCATATGTCCATGGGAGTGTGTGTGCGCCTTGAGAACATGTGTCTGTTGTTTCGTCAGAGCAGAATTCCTTTACCAGTCCTCCTTAATGAAAAATAAATAGCGTCCACTGTCTCAGAACATCCTTTCAATCAGATCAAAAACAGGCCGACACACACACAGGAAGTAAAAACATGCTCTTATTTTGAAATGGGCTGAACCTGATTTGCTTCATTTCTCTCCCTCAAACAAAGTCATGTTACATATTGAGGATGATTGTTTGGTCTTTATCATTGTGTTGTAGTTCATGTTAATGCAGAAGAAAAGATTTGGAAAGTTAGTTTTGTTTATTACATACCAACACGTGTAGACAGCGTGTACGACATACAGGCTGTCATGGTATTTTTCAGGTAATATACAAGGAATAAGTGCACTTTATTGTGTTTTATTTTGTGTTTTAATGCTGCAAAGTCAAATAAGAGTATGAAAATATGAAAGGAGAAACAACAGAAGGTGCAGACAAAGATTAAAGACAATTTCAGGAAAGATAAATTAAAGGAAATGAAGATTTCTGTGTGTTAATGGAAGTTTGAAGGGATAAAATTAAATAAAGTTTAGGAAATTTAAAAAATAGGGACACACCTTCTGTTTTCTGAGGACTTTTCTGAAAATGATCCTGCAGAAAGAGAAATTAAATCAAACCTTGATGACTGACTTTATATTTGATGTTCTCGGTTCCTCGGTTTAATTCCCTAAAAAGTGAAACTTTTCTGCAGCATCAGTGATGAAGCTGCACAAGAACTCACTCACTCATAAATAAAGTTTCAGCGTTTAACTGAGCGAAAGAAAGCTGGCGGAGAAATGTCCAAACTTCTCTGCACCAGTCAGTCAAGGAGTCGAGCTGACGGAAGCAAAGTCATTTCTCTCTCCTCTCCGGGCGTCGTCTCGTTAACCGACTGCTCTGCCGCTGCTGTTGCCGCCAGTTTCCTACAACTTTCATCAAACTCAACTACTTCCTCTAATAATCACCGCCGCCACATCCGTGTTTAACAAGGTAATATGACACAAACGCTCCGTATGTGGCCTCGTACAAAAAAAAAAAAAAAATGAAAAGAAAAGAAAAACACCCACTTTAAATATTCACTTTTACCATCCGCGTAATTAAATATTTGAAAAATATCAGGAATGGAAAATTAAAACAGAAAAAGCCCGCCGCCACCACTATCAATTTATTCCCTCTCTCAGAGTGCATTAGAAACGTCAGATTGCCGTTGGCAAAGACACAGAAAGAGCTCTGTGGGTTTTTTTTTTTTTAACTCACTTTATAAATTACATTTTGGAGTGCTTTGGCATGCTAATACCTGCTGCCACGGAGAGCAGACAGCGTTAATTATTTCTTATTGGGATCGGCGGCGATTATTTGCATATTTCATTTAGCTGTTATAGATGTTGCAGGTGGGAGGGAGGAGAGCAGGGCGTGCGAGACAGTTTCCACTTTGTGTCTCAACAACTTTTGGATGGAAAAAAAAAAAGGAAAGATGGATTCACTGACCGCATGTGCTTAGAGGAGCATTAATTTAGGCTGATTTCAGTCGTTTCACATGAGCTGCAGATGATTATTGGTTGAAAATTAACAACTTTCAATATCGCTCAGCCTCTGATGCTAAAGAAGGTCAGAAAACAGTTTTAAGAACATCGGCGTGCTCGACTTTGTTTGGCTAAAACATCAATTATAACGTCATTTATACTCAGTTGGCTTCATGATAGGCTCAGTGAGGACAACAAGTGCACAGTCAAACTTTTTAAAAGCTTAATGGGGAAACCAAAGTGTCTTTTACACAAAACGTTATTGAAGCAGATTTTTTTATGAACACACGCCCACTTTGAGAGCTGGAAGAGACAAAGCATCAGTGGAAAAGAGAGCGAAAAGACTTATCTTTTACCTTATAGAGAATATCACAATATTTGGACAGTTGAGTGATGATCGAGTTTAAGAGTGACAGCAGGAAGTTGACAGAAGTAATTCATCATCTGGTTTATTTAAAAAAAAAAAAAAAAAAAAAATTTAACTTCAAAACACTTTATTCTTCACCAACATGTCCTTATCTTGAACAAACCGCAAACATTAACTTGACTCCTGTTTAATATTTGTCCTCCACCACCAGTTTAATTTAGTCCAAATAAGAATTTAAAACTTCACAAAATCACAAAATGAACACTGAATGAGCAACTGCACTGTTTTACTTTTTATTATAGTACTTTGACATTAAAACAGATACAGACCACATGTTCAAACTGCCTTTTTAAACGCATTAAAATCTTTCAAACTCCCAAAACTTGTGTGGTGCAGATTTAGCAGATTACGCACATTTGGTGTCCCTCGTATGTTCATTGTAAATGCACATACTTTGCACTTTCATGTGTAAATGTATATGCAGACTGAGAAAAGTGTGAATTTTAAGTAAGTAGTTTTAAGTAAGTGCTGAAAAAGTCTGACAGACTGTGCTTGTGTTGGTATTTCTTTTAATCTCTTTTATATTTCTCATATTTTCTATTTTATTTTGGCAAAATATGCACCACAACTGCTTGAGGCATTAAAATTCAACATGTAATTTATGGATTACACTTTTAATCCATTTAATGCAACATATGTGCATATAACATGAATTAACTTTCCAAAGTTTCTAAATTCCCACTATCAGTATTTCTAACTAAATTACAACTTAAAAAAATGATGCACAAGATCTAGATTTGTTCATTTAATGTAAAGATACAATCATAAAATGTGGTTTTGAGCATTGCTCTCGATGGTGATGCAGCTTAAACGTGACATTTCTGCACAGATTGTTTTTTCTTTTAACCTCTGGGCTCTTATGGAGACATTTACAGGGGAATAGCAGAGCTCGATATGTTAAATATCTTGAAAAACTTTATGCATATATTCCTGCAAACTTTCATCTGCTGGTTTATTTTAAAGAGGGAACCTACAGTGTCGGTGTGAAACTTGCAGCTGCTGTAACATAAAAAAACCCTCCAGCTGCAAACAGAGTTTTATCACTTTCAAAATGACCTGGAAATGCAGCTTTGCAGATCTTAAACCAGGGATTAACACCAACACTGAGATTTTTTTTTAACACAAATTATCTTGATAGAGTGTCACTGCGTGGTTAAACTAACTCCCCAAACTTCCCAACTTTAATCTTAATTTATGTAAAGTGCTGTGTGGTGGAGCTCCGGGAGCGGGACGAGCCGTCTGATTGGCTCTATCAGGTATCAGGCAGGAGTCCAACGCTCGGTAATTTGATTTAAAAAGCTCGTAATAACCTGAGGTCAATATTTAAATCACTCAGAGGGGGAGAAGAGCCGCTCTGCATGTTCACGATGCCTCAATCTCCACGCTCGAGTCGACCGGCCCGGATCTCTATCACGCTTCCTCCTCGACTCCCTGAACTCCTCTTTTCTCTTTCTTACTTCCCTCCTTTTGCTCATTTTATCCTTCTCTCGGTTTTTTACATTTCCTCCTTTTCTTTTGTCAGCATCTTCAATACTTAAACCTAAAAATGTTACTAAAAAGATGCTGACGTCCTTTAAAACTTGAATTATAAACAACACAGAGTAAACTGTGAAATGTCTTGTGGTGCTTTCAATGATGCTCTCTCGGCTGCAGAACAAAGAAGGTGAAATCATCTGCTCAAACAATCAAATCTAATCAATTAATCAACTTAAAGAAAATCAAGTCTTCTTTAAAGCTAAAACTTTCAAAAATACTCTGGTTCCAGGTTTCAGTTTTCAGCTTTTCTCTGTTTTATGTGACTGTAAACTGAATATTTTGGGGGTTTAAACAGTTTTCTGACACACCAAACAATTAATTGAACAAAATTTTATGATTAAAGTCATCATTAGGTGCAGCCTTTCTGAAACAAATAATAAAACATTGCACCGAGATTTCTGAAATAACACATAAAAATATGTTTAGTATGTTTTGAGACTGTCTCGTACTCAGTCTCCTAAAAATGACCTTCATGTTTTCATGCAAAATATTAATACACATCATAACTTTTCGCTGGCAAAGTATCAGGTATGTTTTCCTCCAATGTCTAATCATATTAAAGCACGATTAATGTTCTTTTATTATTAGGTTGTTGTGTCTTTTTACAGGTTATGATGTCATTCATATTAAGGACAGATGGAGGTTTTGATAAAAAAAACAAAACATGTTTATTTCACTGATATTTAACTGAAACTCAGATCTTTCATTGACTTTATCTAAAGAGATTTTGTTGGCTAAACCACGAGCAGGACCTGAGATTTGAATCTTTGATGTCCTGCAGAAACATCGACCCTGAACGCAAACCAAACAGAGCAGCAGAGTTTCTTTGTCTGGAAACATTTTCAAGACCACAATTAATTAATTTAAAGGTTGGAAATGTTCAGACTCTTTCTCTCTTTGTGGGAGGTGGAAAGAAAACTCCCACCTTTCCTCCATCACACCCCCTCCTCTCTCTCCCCTCTTTCTCGCGCTTCGTTTCCTCCTCCTCTCCTCACCTTTCCACACCTCGCTCTGTTCCTCCCTCCCCCCTCTCTCCTCCTCTGTGTGGTCTGTAGGGTGAAATAGAGGCCCGAGGCCAACAAGCTGTCTCCACCAGCTACACTGATAAGACACACACACACACACACACACACACACACACACACACACGGTAAATGTTATTTAGCCAACTCAGACTGTGTGAAGTGCCACCCGGGAGGTCAGTTCTTACCTGGAAATTTCTCTCCCTCTCTCTCTACACAACACACACACACATTTATATTAAAAACACACAATCATAAATGTTTTTCTGCTCCAAATCTCTCCTGAAACACACAGAAAAGCACAACATGTGTTCTTTGCATGTCAGAAATGTTGATGTAAGCGTGTTTAACTCTGTGTGTGTGTGTGTGTGTGTGTGTGTATGTATGTGTTAATGCTCAAGGCTGTTTTGGTTCAGCTCTCTAACAAGATTTGTGTCCCCCGTGTCCAAAGGAACATGGTCTAATCTCGACCCATCACCTCTCTTCCACCTCAACCTGCATGACACGCCCCCCCCCTCAGGGGAAACAGGTACATTTCAGACATCCAGACTCCTGGAAAGAGAAAATTATATAAATATAAATGTTGTAAATCTCTCCTGATGTTGGACAGTTTGTGCTGTCTTAAAAGTGAAGTTTGTGTTGTGTGTTGGGTCAGTGTTAATCAGTGTTGAGTGTTATTTTTGTCCTATTTTAGCAGCAATCTCTCAACATCTCTGTCTGCTGATTTTTGACACTGATTTTCTATACATAATTCTGTAAAGATGTTCTGTAATGTCCATAAAAAGCCATCAAATATTTTTTTACCTAACTTCAACATGTGATAAGTAAATACATAAGGAGCTATTTTGTGCTTCCACTTAATAAGATAAATAAAAATATTAAAGGTAAAATGTTTTAATCACCATTATGTTTTTATTCACCTGTTTAATTCAATGTCATCTGTAAAATGCTGGTTAAAGTCTTCTCCACGCTGCCAAAATTACAATAATGTTTTTTTTTTTAAAATGCAGAATTTAAATCCCACCAAAAAATACAGACGACAGATGACCCCAGTGAAGCAGAGTGCTAAAAAATACCTGCAAACACCTGTAACTGCAGAGAAAGATTCAGATTCAGGTGGTGTCACTGAACACATCCATTCACCTTTTCAGTGTGTGTGTGTGTGTGTGTGTGTGTGTGTGTGTGTGTGTGTGTGTGTGTGTGTGAGCAGACTCAGTCCAATCCCCTGTAATGTGACAGACAAATCCCGCTAAGCTGTTAAATATTACACTGCTTTCACACTCGTATTAAACACCTTCCTCGCTCTCTCTCTCTCTTTTTCCATGTTCACACTGCCATAACACACACACACACAACCTTTACCTTCATCTTTACTATGCAAAAAAACCACCATACACGTCACTCGAAAATGTTCACATATGCACAACAAATCTTTAAAATGCAGCGACACACACTGGAAGTCACATAACACAATATTCTCATACGACACACACTTTTGCACATTTCAGTGTTGCATCAGTGTGTGTCAGTGTGTGTGTGTGTGTGTGTGTGTGTGTGTGTGTGTGTGTGTGTCCTAATCCCCAGTGCTGGCCATCTTGTCGGAGCTGTTATATTTGCTGGTATCAGTGTATCTTTTCACCACCTAATCCCACCACCCCGGCTCTGATATTTCCTGACATTTACATGAATCGCCCCTCTCAAGACAGAGGAAAGGAGGGAGGAGGGAGGGAAGGAGGGAGGAGGGAGGGAAGATGGAAGAGTGAACGAAGGGAAGGGAAGGGAGGATGGATGGAAAGATGCAAGATGAGAGAAGAGAGTGTGAATGTAAAAGGTCTACAGGGGGTTTAAAGTACAGGGGAGGTGTAGGGGAGGGATGGATTGAGATAGATTAGAGGAGAGGAAGGAGACAAGAAAGGGATGGAAGGAGGAAGAAGAAATAAAGAACAGACAAGATAGAATAAAGAAAGGGATGAATGGATCGAAAAGTAATAAGGAGGGATGATGATGAACACTGAGGAAAAGGATGGATGGATATGAGAGATGAGAAGAATAACAGGGAGGAAATGATTGATGGAAAAGTGGACAAAGATGGAGGAATGGAGGAACCTAGGAAAGACAAGGAGGAAGAGGAAGATGAGGGATAGATGAGAGTGACATCTTCCTGTCGCTCCATCTGTTTTCATTTTATAAATTAAAAATGAGAGTCAAAAGGAGGGATGAAAAAAAAAACTAAAAAAGTAAAGAAAAGCCGGACACCTTGTCAGCAACATATGTTAACACCAATAACAACAAGCTCTTATGAGCACCTAGAGACACACACACATATATAGTATTACTCACTGGAGGCTCGTTAAGGCCCTGCCTAAATTAATGACCTCACACCACACCTGTTGTTGCCACGGCGACCATATCAGCGATTAATTAATAGGGGGGAAGGAGATGAAAGATGTTAAGGAAAGACTGAGTCGAATGAAAATTGCTCAAACTAAAAGTTGACTGAAGAACTTCAAGAGAAAGTCCACTTGCTTTTTTCTGACACCTTTAACTGGACTTCAGTTAGCTGATAAAGACTGTAAGATGCAGATGAAACCTACAAAAAAAGCAGCGTTTCGACCCAAAGCAGCTGAAACTTTCAGTCTCAGTAATCATTTGTAAATACAGTTTGTTTGAGGACGCAGTTTGTTTGAGATGCAGGCTTTTCAAAATAAAATGCTGGGAATACTCAATCAATCAGAAATGTTCAAAAAGTTCCTGTACTTTCGAAAAGTACGATCCCCCGAGCAGGGACTTTTTGGTGGGTAAAATAATGTCCCTGAATCTTCATTTTGATCTTCATTTACACCCTGGTCCCTGTGGAGGAAAAGCTCTGAGCTCCTCTAAAGGTTCCTGGAGAAAGTTCCTGTGGTCATAACGTGGCTCACGTGATGTGACGAAAATCTTGGTGAAAAGCTAAATTGACTTTAAATCTGAATATTTTGTCAAACTGCTATTTAAAAGAATAACCTTTGATGCCTTGAATTTAAGCTATTAAGAGAGATAAAATGATAATTCAGGTATCTACCGTGACTTTTTCAGAATTTGTCCACATAGCTAAGACTTTAGTCTGAAGCGTATAGTGGAAAAATGTACTTTACAGCAAAATAATCTAAAGATTCTCATCAAGATGAAGCAGAAATATGTCGGCCCTGTTTGTGAAAAAAGGGTCATTCCAAAAATCACCTGTTTCATTAAGCACTGAAACCAATTTTATCATGTAAAAATGCAGAAATCTCTCTTTCAGAGTGCGACGTATCACCCCCTAAAAAAGCATTTAAGACATTCCTTTACACCCTTCTTATAAAAGCATTTTATCATTCTTGATTTTTAGATAAGTGTTATAAGAAGTGAATCATTATTATCCGTGCTATCATTATTAAGCAGTGATGATATTATATTTAAATGAACGTGTCCACACGTGTTATATATTCAGCAGCCCGCAGAGCTGCAGTCACATTCAGTAAATTGCATCTTGGACCCGGGTGTGAAATATGTCATTTGCCTCTGCTCTTAATTGCACTAAAAATGAAGATTAAGAGGATGAATTATTGATACAAGTTGGTATTTAATCTTTTGTAATGAATAGTGGATCCGCTGGTTATAAATATTGTACGAGGCTTCATAATTTGATAAATTTATTCCAATTTGCCCTTTATTTTGCCCTTTAGTCAAGGTTATGTTCATTTAAACACACACACACACACACATATATGTAGATGCTCACACACCTGCACTGAGATACACACACACAAACACACAGATGAACTGCAGTGTGTTTACCTACCCTCTGCCCTTGGTCATTCTTGTATCATCTTTTTTATCAATGCCCATAAACACACACACACACACACACACATAAACAGGATGCCCTTGGTTGACCTTGCAGTCTGCCCCAGGTGTCTGTGGCAGTAATTAGGCCATGCATCTGATTGTCATTAAAGAGCACTAGCAGATAATGAACACAGTAAAGCCACATTCAGGGATTCTTGCTGCACAGATGCTTGTTTTTCCCTCCGCAGCATCATCAAGCTGTCTGCCGGCTCTGAAATGGCGCCTCGTTGTGAAATAGATGAAGCGTCTTTGTGGCTGAAAAAGGCCGTAATGAGCGACACCTGAATCCCTGCACTTTAATCTTCACCCCGGCTGCAGCTCAATGCTAAAAAACGATTTATAAAACTCTTCTAGTTTAAAGATGAGGATACTCGACGTGAACATGCAACTTTTTTTAAAGCAAGTTGATAAATGTTGATAATTGGTGCTGACTCTGACTCCCTGAACATGCATGTACTCTAATTTCTGCAGGAACAAAGACAAAAATGAAGCAGAAGAGAAAGAAATCTCCAAAGTTGGCGTGGCGTGAGGTGATATCAGAGATTTTTTTGACAATTTTTATAGCTGAAGGTTAAATATTTGCTGAAACTCAGCAAACTTGAGCCGTCAAAAACGACTTGAGTCCTGAATCAAATACACCAGTTTTTTGAGACTTTTCCTAAAATGCTGCTAAAAACAACGTCAGCTCAGCAGAGTTTGGACACAAATAAATCTCGAAAGACTGACTCGGACATGTGTTAAAAACCTGACCTGGTCTTAAATGACTCCTGATTTGGACTTGTTAGAAAATGAGCTCAGTTCCTCTGATAACTTTCATGTTGGCCTGTCTCAGATGAGCAGCACAGCTCTGGTTACCGCTGGACATCCTGGGAGCCATTTTGGCTTTTTGCTTCCACCGGAGGAGGAGGAGGAGGAGTTTGCAGGTTTTTTGTGCTTCACTGTTAGTTTAGGTTGATTGTTCAGCTGCCAAGAACAGACAACGAACTGAATAATTTAAAATATCACAGAAGTATGCGCAGCGAACAGAAATAATTCAGCAGGTTCATACCTCAGTTTGTTGTTTGGAGGTTTTACGGATCAAAGCTTTAAGTGCAGAGGGAGATTCACACAGATAATGAATGGACTGTTAATGTGCTGCGGCCAAGCAGCTAATGGACACACACACATGAAAACACACATGAGAACAACACACAAATACAGAAATACACTTTAAGTGCGCACACACACACACACGCACACAGAGGTGGTAGCTGGCTAATGGCTGTCACTGTTGACTGATCACAGTGATCAGGCTGCTGCAGCTCTAATTGCAACTAAACAATCTGAAAACAGCCAGAGTCAGGTCTGCAGGAGGAGGAGGAGGAGGAGGAGGAGGAGGAGGAGGGGGAGGACCGGCAAAAGGAAACAGAAACAGGGAAGAGGAGACAGAATGAGATTGTTTAAATGAGACAGACGAAAGGAAAAGAGGCAAAGAAATCTGACGAAGGAGGGACGGATGGGAAGAAAAACAGGGAAAAGGAAGGAAGAAAGTATGGACAGATGCAAGACAGGCACTAAATGAATGAAGGAGGAGGGGAGGAAAGAAAAGAAAATGAAGAATGAAGGTGGAAGTTCAGGAGGAAAGTGAACAAACTTCTGTTATTCCCACTGTGTCTTGCTGCTGAAACAATGTAAATTTCCCCCCTGTGGGACTAATAAAAGGTTATCTAATCTAATCTTATCTTATCTTATCCTATCCCACGGTTTATTCCTGCAGGTCTCAGGTATCGGTCAAATGCTGGATTCAAACAGACGCTTTATTTTATTTGGGAGGCAAAATAAGAGATGTGAACTGTTAAGTGAAGGAACAACAGGTCTGACTCAGGTCTGACTGTCATCTCGTCCCTTTGGCATCTTTGGGTATCTACATATTTTAAAACATATCCACGAGACGGGGGTGAAGATGGAAGATGAACTTTGACTTAAAGTGACTTTAGACAAAAATATGAAATAGAAAACTTCTTTCATTCATCTTTATGGGTTATTTATTGTAAAAATCAAAAAAGGAAAGGGACAGGAGTACTCAAATGAAAAAGGAGGGAGTAATATGAAATGAAGGAAGGGGATGAACTGAGCGATAAAGAAGAAGGATGTTGACCAGAGACGTGTTTTAAAATCAGTATTTTTCTCAGTGTGTGTAGAAGGAAAGAAGACAGAAGGCCGCAGATGACTCATGAAAAATTTCTAAACACACACACACACACAGCAGTGACAGGATGTGGATGACAGGACTGTTGAAACCAGAGAGAGACACAGAAAGGGAGATTACATCTAATTAACCAAGTCCAGCCAATTAACCAGTAGCCAATTAGAACTGAGAAATCAATCAGGATGTTAATTGGCAGCTAATACAGATGTTACAAAGAAATTTACAAAGGACCAAGTGTGTGTGTGATTGATTTGACTGTGAGCTTGTGTGTGTGTGTGTGACAGAAAGAGAGAGGGATGATGGGGATCAACCAGAGAGGAAATGGAAGGATAAAAACCAAAAAGAGTAAAAAAAAAAAACAAACAAAAAACAGATGAACAGAATGACAGAGAGATTCCAAGCTAAACAGAAAATAAAAACCAACGCCAGTTCTTTACCTTGAGGCCGTCCTGCCGGGCACGGAGCCTGCCGATTGGCTGACAGGTCTCCTGAGGCCGCGAAGGGCTCGTGCGATTGGCCGGCGTAGAGGAGGCGGGCCTGGATGCAGCGGAGGGCGCGGAGCATCCAGCCATGTTGGCGCCGGATCTGCCGCTGGAGCTGATCCCATTGGCTGGAAACCATATGGAGGATATCCTTCAGACCTGCAGGGCGAGAGACATAGGGATAAACTGGAGAGAAAGAAACAGAGTGATGAGAGAGAGAAAGAAAATGAGAGAAACTTTTGCATCAATCCAACCGGTCTCAGGTCTTGACTTTAAAAAAGACTAAAAAGATGTTTAAGCTTGAAAAGAAAAGAAAAAGATAAAAACGTACTTGTGGTAATGTGAAAGGTAAAGGTACACAAACAAAATCACATTATATATATATATTCAGATTTGGCTTTATTTCAAACTTTGAACTTTAACTAGGTGATTATATAGATCAAATATTCTTCTACAGACTGATACAGGTTGTAGGAGAAAAATAAACTTTACTGCAGCTACAAATCCATAGTTTTTAGTGGAATTAAATTTTGAATAGAAATGCTGAACTGCTTTGTCGTAAAAAAAAAAAAAGTCCAGGAGATCAGCCACATGTTGACATACAGTCTTAAATGCCACTTAAACAAGTTAGATGTAATGTAATCTAGATATTTAAAAAACATTTTCATTAAATGAAGCCCAGTTTTAATAAAGTCAAAGACATGCTTTTATAACAACACACTCCACCATCACCTTCTTCATAAAGCTACTGTCATTGCGTCATATCGTCTTCTTGAATTTGTCTCTGATCTGTTTCCTGCCTTGTTTCAGCTGATTATGGTGCAAGTTTGTTGTTTTATTCCATCCTGTGAAGGTCGGACAGAAATTGGACTTTAATATTTCTGTTTGTCTTATCAAACTCTTCATCGACAGATTATTGTTGTGACACACGTATCTGCCTTCATCCTGGACTGTGGATGCATCAGTCTGTTGTTAAAGCACTTAAATACGACTCATGTGAGTTCCAGAAAAAGGTATAATGTTGTTTGATGGAGGATTTAGATCAACACAGGAAACCACTGTTGTTTTCTTTTGACCACGTTTGCTCTTGACGTCAACCGAGCTTTTATTCTTGTAACCATAACGACAAATTTCATTTTATTAAAGAAATTGTTTTTAATTCAAACCACAATGTTTCCCTAACCTTAACAATGTGGTTATTTTAACCAGAACAATGCTCTCTCTCTCTTTTTCCTGCTCTCTTTTCTCTCTCTTTTTCCTGCTCTCTCTCTGGCTGCACAGATTTGGGAAAAATATAAAATTATATTGAATGTTTCTTTCCCCGCCAGCCAGTTTCTGCCCGCCGGCTTTTGTTTCAGCTTTTCTATCTCTGCCTCTCCATCTCCATCTCGTCCTTTGTCTTTATCTCTCTCGGTCTCTCTTTCGGCTACATTCATATGAGTTCTCCTCTCTGAAGGTCACTCTGTTAATCCAAATATTAATAATGGATGGGACGGAGTTGGGGCTCCGTTATAGCCACCTGTGTGTGTGTGAGTGAGTGTGTGTTCGCTCATTGTGTATGCAGTGTGAATGACTATGAGTGTGGGTGTGTGAGAATATACCTGATTGGTGCGAGGTGATGACAGATAGCAGCGCTCGGCCTTCCTCCATGATGCTCTCCTTCAGAGCAACGTGACTGTCCACGTTCAGCTTGAACGTCTATATAAAAAAAAAAAAAACACAGATTATCATCAGATTACAGATCATTTCTCTGTTAATATAAAGGATAAATTGTAAATTTAGGTTAAGGTTAGACAAACTTATTTAGAAGAGGAAACAAAGGTGAACAGAAACATTATTAAACATCTTTCACAGTTTAAACTCCAACATCCTGCTTCGATTTTGACCTTCTGAACTTACTGTAGTTGTGCAATTAGGGATTTTTACTTTAGTTTCTATAATCTGAATAAATAATCTGAACTGTGCACCTTGTAAAAGTTATATAATTAATTCAGTTGTTTTATTTATATTTTAGGTCTGTATTTCATTTTATTAATACATTTATTATTTAGTTTTAGTTTTATATCTATTTTTCTTTTTGCATGTGTGGTTTTTCTTTCTAAAATATATATTTTGAGCATTCGTTTAAAGGAGCCAGAGACTCAAGAATTTAATTGCCAGAGACTGCTCCATGTGATTATTGTGCACATGATAATAAAAATCTTGAATCTTTTCTCATCACCTGATTTTTTTTTGTAAGAACGTTTAAGGAGGAATACGACTCAGGTAAGATTCAAAGGATATAAAATTAAAAAAAACATACTTGTAATGTAAAAGGTTAAAAGAGAAAAGTAGATGGATGGATGAATGAATGGATAATGAAGAGGTGGATGGAGGATAAACAGATGGATGAACGGATGGATGGAGGCACACAGCAGCCTGAGGCAGTGCTGGGAAACACTCCAGTCAGAACTATGAACAACATTACAGCATTTTTCTGAGTGTGTGTGCGTGTGTGTGTGTAAGCCTCAAGGTGCTCAGTCCTCAAGACCTAACCACTTCTGACATCCTGCTGTGCTGCAATGGGAAATGCGGCACAGAAACACTTACAGGGTTTGACACAAAGCTGTGTGTGTGTGTGTGTGTGTGTGTGTGTTCTGATCAGCCTAATCTCCAGAGACATCAATGTTGTAAAGGTGTTTTTCATATTGAGTATGAAAGGTGAGCGAGGTGTCGTCAATCTGTCTCTTAAATAACAGTTTAATTTTTACTCTTTAGACACAAAAACTACAAATAACTATATTTAAAAGATATATGGAGGATGTATGTAATGTACTTATGTTTATAGCGTATTTATGCCATTTTTGCCTTCTATATTTTATATTTTATATCTATTTTTTTGTATTTGCCTATTGAGCTGCGTTAACAAGTGAATTTCTCCGATGTGAGATAAATAAAGTTTATCTAATCTGACACATAAGATTCTTGACTTGCTGTATTCTTTTCTTATTATGTTTACTGTGACTGTTATGGGTCAAAATAAAGAAATAAGGTGAATATTTCTATATTTTAATCCTTCTTGGAAATAAATCTGATTCTGGATCTCTGACAGAACAAAGTAAAAAAGACATGATGGTGATTTTGAAAAAGGATTTAACAGAAGGATAAGATGATAAATGTGATTTCTACAAACAATTAAAACCTCCTGCTGAGTCTCATGTCATTTTCACGCCTTTTTAAAAGCGTCGTGTCTTTTAAAAATCGCCTCCTCTCCCCTGTGCGCTCTGCCTGAGACGATCCTCCGTCTGCGGTGAGGGATGGACGGGCGACGGCATCAGTCAACATGAGACAAGGTCAGACCTCCACACCACCAATATTTATGGAGCAAGATACACGCATTGGAGACGGATGGGACGAGGCGCGTTAACCCCTCACACACACAAACACACACACTGAGGGTTTGCAGCCAGCAGGAAGTTTGCAACAAAGATTTGATCTTCTGGATGGATACACGTCATCCGTTCTGTCCTACCTAAAACTCTGTACTGATGCTGTTCTACCCACAAAGACCATCAAGGTTTTCCCAAATCAAAAACCATGGCTGGACAGCACAGTGAAGCCCCTTTACTCAAAGCCTGTGACGCTGCCTATAGCTCAGGTGACAAGCTGGCCTATAGCATTGCCTCGAAAAGAACTGAAAAAAGGCATTAAGCTAGCAAAAAGCAGGTATAAACGGCGCATTGAGGAGCATTTTGAAAACAACAACCCACATAGTATGTGGAGAGGCATCAAGACAATAATGGACTATAAGCGCAGTGATCAGCTGGTTAGCCACGATTCTTCTCTCCCCGACACCCTGAACACTTTCTGCGCTCGCTTTGATACACCTGACAGCAGAGAGAGCGTTCACCTTCCCCGGCTGGAAGAACAGCATCAGCCTCTAGTCCTGCAGCTGCACCAAGTGAGCTCTTCCATGAAAAGAATCAACATCAGGAAAGCTGAAGGACCAGATAAGGTGTCTGGTCGCAGGCTGAAATTGTGTGCAGACCAACTGGCAGGAGTTTTTCTGGACATTTTCAACCTGTCCCTGCAGCTTGCTACAGTTCCTGTCAGCCTCAAAACCTCCATCATTGTGCCTGTGCCTAAAAAATCTGCTGTCACCTGCCTGAATGACTACCGCCCTGTCGCTCTAACTCCGGTCATCATGAAGTGCTTTGAGAGGATCGTCCTAAAGCACATCAAAGACATCATCCCTGCTGGTCTGGATCAATATCAGTTTGCATACAGGGAGAACAGGATCGACAGAGGATGCAGTCTCCATTGCACTTCACACAGCCCTGACCCATCTGCAGCTTCCTAACACCTACGTGAGGATGTTATTTGTAGACTTCAGTTCAGCCTTCAAGCACAGTGATCCCGGACAAGCTGATACTGAAGCTCCACAACCTGGGACTGCCCTCATCGCTGTGCCATTGGATCAGGGACTTCCTCACCAACAGGCCTCAGGTGGTGAGAATCGGGGACAACACATCCTCTACACTGGTCCTGAGCACAGGCACACCACAGGGCTGCGTACTCAGCCCAGCCCTCTTCCTCATGCATATACTGATCATCACAAAGCCACTGTGGGTGAAATTTTAAAATGTGCAAGCCTCGACTATCAGACAATTTGGCAGAAAGGTGACTTTCTTATTCTTAGAGCACATTCATGAAATAGTTTCATCATTATAAAGACCTTTTACCAAATTTAATCTTATTTACATTTTAGCATTGGCCTACTGAATTTACAAAAACCTACATATGATGTACCACAGACGTGGCCATTTTCTGTGAAATTTAAAGTCACGTCATTGGATGAAGAACTGTGAGAATCTTAAAAACTTCAGCCATTAATGGAAAATGCAGATGGTTTAAGATGGTTTAAGAATTAACTATGTGACAGTCACATTAGGTGATAAAAAGACTTCCTACTCGGCAGGAAGTTGAACCATCACCCCGGCTGTGTCAGTGCCTTGCTCTTCTCATTGAGCTACACCAGACTAGTTTTTCTCACATCTTCTAAAGCAGCTTTAACGGGTGTCAGCAGATAGCGGTGGTCCCTTACATATTACATTTCACAGATAAACAATAGAATATCACTTTGAAAACCAAACCATCAGCCATATCTCTCCAGAAAAGGAAAAAAAAAACGCATTCATACATCAATATTATCCAAATAAAACATGACTGTCTACATTCTGCAATCATTACTGCCCCGCAAACGTCGTAAATTACTTCAAATCTCACGGCTGATTGAGTAATTTTACAGACTCACTCTGCCCAACATAATTTCCAGATAAGCTGGTGAAAAAGCTCACAGCTAATAAACATAAAGTACATTTATCAGCGCTACAGAAAACACAGCGTGACTGTCTGCGTCTCTGGGATAGGGCCCGGCTGATGTTAGGAATGAATTAGGTTGTGCAGATTAGCCGGGGTATCGGAGAGCGATCGTATTTCAGCGCCTTATTCCACGAGCGATTCGGCTCCGTTTCCTCCGTTTAATATATGGAGAGCATAGAATCGATAAGAGCAGAACAGCCAGCCATCAATCACGCGATGATAAGGCGTGCAGAGCGTGCTTTTATGCACGTCAGACAGCGGGCGGTAATAAGAGGCTGTGTGTATGTATTTATGTGTCTGTGAGAGGGAGGATGAGCAAGAGTGTGAAGAAAATAGAGACAGTCGGCGTGTGACGGAGAAAAGACAGAAGACGACCAGGAAAAGGAGGGTGTTTATGCATGTAACATCAAAAACTACAGACAAATTATGGACTATAAAAACACCTAAAACAGAAATTACATGAAATATTTTCCACTAAAAGACCCATTAGGACATTCTCGGTGTCCATCAGTACTGTCCGTGAAAAAGCACACAATGAAAACGAGGGAAAACTAGTGAAATAGTAAGTCTATTATTCTAATATAAATCCAAGCTGCGATCAACTTTGTAGGAGGTTTATATTATTTACATCCTGCTTTTTTTCAATCTGTCCAGACTCCAAAACAGGATTTCTTGTTGTTAAATGAACATTTAAGTGTTTCCTGGTCAGATACTGTTGGTGAAGTTTATTTTGAAAGTCCCGTATCATAAGTATCACCGTTTGTCTTAAGGGTCTTTACAATCTGTACGGTTTGATGCTCTCTGAACTTTGACCTTCAACTCAGATCAGGAAAAACTCCCCTTAAATATTATGGGGAAAATGGAAGAAACCACCAGGATGAGTAAAGATGTCGAGTGTACAGAATAAATCTGTGATAACATCACAGAGTTATAGTTTGATGACGAGTCAGTGCCAAAGTGTTTCATGTAAATATTTTCTGATCAGTAAAGGTGGTTTTGTTCAGGAATAAAAAGGAATTGGTAGGGTTAAAGAAAGATCTTCATTGAAATAACTTTTTCATTGGTTGATATTTCTCAACACTTTTGATTAAAAACTGTCTTGGTGGTGTCTAATCATCTTCTCATCTTATCATCTTGTTAAATGGTGCGACAGCAACACTCTCCCTGAACACGGACAAGACCAAGGAGATGGTCCTGGACATGAGGAGAGAGAGGAGGCAGCACCAACCTCTGATGATCAGAGACTCTGAGGTGGAGTTTGTCAGCAGCTTCAAGTTCCTGGGCGTCCACATCTGTGATGACCTCACCTGGACACTCAACATCACCCAGCTGGTCAAGAAGGCTCATCAGCGGCTGTACTTCCTGAGGAGACTGAGGAAGTCTGTGATGTCTCAGAGGACTCAGAGAACATCCTACACCGCCATCATCGAGAGCATCCTGACCAGCTGCATCACGGTGTGGTACGGGAACAGCACTGCTGCGGACCGCAAACGCCTACAGAGAGCGGTGAGGGGCGGCAGAGAGGAAGGGCGTCCAGGCGCCGCTGCCCTCTCTGCAGGACATCTACCACCGCAGAGTCCACAGGAGAGCCTGCAGCATCATCAGAGACCCCCCCACCCCCAGCACACACTCCTCAGTCTTCTGCCCTCTGGCAGGAGGTACAGCAGTGTGAGGAGCAGGACTTCCAGGCTAAAGGACAGTTTTTATCCACAAGCCATAAGACTCATCAACAGATGCAGTGCACTACCCCTGCCCCCCCCATAACCATCCCCACCACACAGAAGCACCTTTCACACATCACTTTACCACGGACGTGCAATGATATTTGAATGTATATAGTTTTTTTGCACACTTATTGTAAATTATTTACTGTATATTATTTAGTGTATATTATTTACTTGTATTTTTGTATTTATATTTTTCTAATTGGCATTGAAGACAGAAGAGCAAAGCAAGAATTTCATTGTACAGTGAAACCTGTTTTTATCTGTGCAGATGACAATACAAATCTTGAATCTTGAAGCTGAATTTAGTTCATGTCTTATGTTCCTTTCCTGTTTTATTGTGGTGTCTAACTTCTCCCTCTTGTTTCGAATCATCACGTCCTGCCCTTGTGCCCGCTTCTTATGTCTGTTTTTTGGTGTCTTGTCTTTTTGTGTTTTCATTATATCCGTCTTTGCCTTGTGTCATGCGTTTGAGTCCTTACACTTCAGTCGTAACAGTGTGAACTGAATATTCAGCTCTGCAGCATGAAGCCACCGTGTGCAGAAACGAACCTTCTGACAAACACATTTATTAATCATAATATCAATAATGGTTTAAAAATCCTGCATCATCAGGTTTCTAAATAAATATTCTGCAAAGTAAGCTCCTCTCACATTTTTAAAAACATCGACACACGTCAACTTGTGACTTCAGGTCAAAAACATAAAGTCACTTTTTAAAACGTGTTTCAGAAAAGTGTGTTTGGGCAAAAATATTGTGAGGAAGCATCAACTCATTCGATTGACAAAAACAAAAAATCATAATTAAGTTTTAAAAAATGATGTGAGATGTTCTGGAAAACAAAGACGCTGGAGTCTGATCTGACCGGATGTTGGATGTGTGATGAAATGACAGCTAATTAAGATAAATACTGAATGATGTACACACAATCTGCTTCTTTTGAATGTGCAGTATTTATGTTCAGATACTGAAAATCGGATTAAGATAAGAGCAGGTTAAGAAGATGATGTAGATTTGTTAACCAAATCATTGATCGAAGAGCAAAACCACAAGCGTCTTTTGGTCTGTGTGACGAAAGAGAAGTTTTCCCTATATGTTTTTCTTTGCTTTATTTTGTAGACTGCAAATAAAAGCCTGGTTCATTTTAGTGGTCTGCAAATTTCATAGTAATTAGGTGATAGTATCACAAAAAGAAGCTGAAATTAGCAGCAACTTCTTTTCAATTTATTGGAAATTTACTTCATTCATTCACTTTGTGCTGCATTTTGTGTGTGAAAGGTACCACATAAATAAAGTTCATTCACTCGTTCAGTTATCATATAGCGTGCTTACTAGTAAATGTTGGAGTAAAGCATTAAATTTATATTACATTCCTGATAATGTTTAAAAGAAATGAGCAGATATTTATCGCTTCCTTGTTGGGAAATTGCAGAATATAGTAATGTTAGGTGATTTCCAATAAATTTGGAGCAATTTGGAAGTAATTTCAACAAAAATACAAATACATTACTTGCTAATTATTGCCCACTTGATATGAAACTTGCTGACAACTAAAATGTCTCTTTGTCCATCACACCTCCCTGCAAGTGTGATGGTTTATCTTTCCAACGTTTCACCATAATCCCTGACTTTACAGCATATAATCTGCAGGACGACTGGCCGAGAGTGATCTACAGGTAACCAACCATCACTGGTGTTCTTGTGATCGTAGTTTAAAAATCAAACTGTTAAATGGCGAGAGGAGCAGATGGATTATGGGATTTCTCGTCGGCTGTGGCCGGTGGCCTAAAACGCTCCAACTCCCTGCTCTGATTAACATACACACACACACACAGCTTCAAAGCCCGCGTGATCAGATTACCTGTTAGCATTAGCATATTAGCCCGGAGCGCAGAGTAGGACGGCCTCAGAAGCCTACCTAATATCATTTAGCTTTTTAGCATCAGCACATTAGCCGGGGCGCTAAGAGGTGTGATGCTCACATGACATTGAGGTTTGACATTGAGATTGTGCGTCGGGCTGCACTGATCACACACACTCTTTCACGCACACACACACACACACACACACACACACACACAGAGGCTCGGGTTGATGAGACATGATCTGATCAAAGAGTCTTTGTAATAATGATGATCAAATTGTCTCCATTCAAACCGAGCTGAGAGAAACTGTAGCGGCGCTGCTGTATTCCCCGAGGTGAGTGTGTGTGTGAGCGTGTGAGTGTGAGTGAGTGTGTGTTTCTCTTTTGCTTTCTCTCTATTTTCCTACAGACAGCTTTTATATTAAGCAATAAAACGCTGTTCTCTCTCACACACATTTTTCCATCTCCTCTTCCTTTCCAATATTTCATCCCTCTCTTCCATCTCTTTTCCCCTTTCCTGTCTTTTTAATCCACCCTCCTCGTTTCCCACCTCCTCCTCTCTCATCCCTTTCTCTTTCCTCACACCTCTCCATCCTCTGCTCTTATATTATCTCCCACATCATTTCTCTTTCTTTCTTCCCTCCCCTCCTCCTGGGTTGAATATAACATGCTGGCTTCACGTTGAAACTTTCAGAAAATTAACTTCTTTGTGATGAATCATTTTAAATATCAATACAGCCAATCACGTAAATGTTTATTTGGTCATGAAATATTGCATTCATTAACCCCAGCTGCTGTTCACCTTGTTAACAGGTGAGAATTAAAAATAAAAATCTCTTGTTCAGCTGGATAAATAAAAATAAAAGCTGAAATTTGAGATTCTAGAAAAATAAACTGTTAATTAGGCTTCAGAAAAAGTGATTAGTGATGTTTTCTTGTCATTACTTTGACGAGAAGGATCATCCGGTGGGTCCAGTGAATGCATGGAGCCAAAACTGATATCAAACCTCTAAGAGAGCTAACACAACTGTCTTAAACCGCGTCATTGGGATTATTAACTGCACTATAATGACTTCATGTAATAAAAATATCTGATAATACTTCTTATTAACAAATATAATCATGTAGATGTCGGCCGTGATTGTCAGTTCTGTTGTTTTTTAACTAAAAGGCAACTAAATTAGAAGATTTTGTTGTTTTCTCGTCGTTCAGGTGTTTTTTGTTGTGGAAGGAGATCTTCATCTGAAGTGCCCTTTTTTTTCCCCACATAATCTGCATTTTCAGATTCAGTCTGTTCAGTGTGAAGGTGGTGTGTTAGACCCTCTCACACCTCTTTATCTCCCCCCTCTCTCTCCCCTCTCTCTCCCCCTCATGTTGCCACCAATAGTGTGTTGCTGCTGGTAATGGGATTCAAAGGCCTGGATCGCCCATCAGACCCAATCAATAGGCCTTTCATTGGCCGCCATCTCTCAGCGCCTTACAAAGAGCAGCCTGTGTGTGTGTGTGTGTGTGTGTGTATGTGTGTGTGTAAGAGAGAGAGTGTGTGTGTGTGAAGCGATCCTCTCGCCTCACTGATCTCCCCGGGGTTCCGGAAAGACCTGTGCTTATTCGCTCCACGCGCCCTAAAACACACATATAGACACAGATATACACACACACACACACACACACACACACACACACGCCAGCTGGACCAAATATTCAATTGGGAGAGCAGCTCCACTCCACCCACTGCTGCCCTGGAGCTGTGTGTGTGTTTGTGTGTGTTACAGAAAGCAATATAGAGAAATAGAGAGTAACAGAGTGTGTGTGAGTATGTGTGTGTGTTTGTGTATATTAGAGAGAGGCAGAAAACCAAAAACAAAGAGACAGACGAAAATGAGAGATAAGAGAAAGAATAAAACAAAGATCCCTCCTTTCTCCTAAAAAATACATCTGTTTAAAGTACTCTGATTACTAAAGCAAGATTAAAAGATGAGACGTTCCATATTTTTCTTATTGTCAACAAAACCCAAATGAATTCATCTCGCTAACAAGTACATGTGTGTGTGTCTATAAAAACTATTAAAACTCACACTGTAGTTTGTTTTGAGTCAATCACACACACCGTCCTGCTGTCACAAACACTCACTAAAGCAAATGTGGATTCATCCGCTGTAGAAAACAGTCCCCTACAAACGCACTACTTTCTACAGTTTGCTTGAATGATTAGTGGATTAAAGCGATTGGCAGGTTAACAAAAGAATATCTGCAACTATTTCAATAATCTGCTGATAGTTTCTGTTGGGAAAAATGCTAAATACTCTGTAATTTCAGCTTCTCAATGTGAGTTTTTGATGCTTTTCTTATTGTCATATTAGTAAATTAAATATTTATCTTTTTGGGGGTTGAGCAGAAAAAAATGAGCGAACTGAAGACATCACTGTATGTAAAATAATGAACACATGAATGAAAACAATCTTTGGTTGCAGGCCCGTATTTGCAACGCCTTTCTAAAGATCTACGGCCCCTCCGGCTGAGAGCCACAAATGAGGACAACGACGTTTGATTGAAGGCTTTGTGAACGAGCGTCCTGGTTATCTTCATTCTGCACTCTAATTGGATCTCGAGAGTTGTCAACAAACGCGGTGCGTCTCACGCCGAGAGAATCGAGGATCTCAGTCCAGCTTATTGTATTTGTCCGTCCAGAGTCTCTCTGAGCAAAGCTGCTGTTTAAGTTTGACTTATTTTAACACTAGTTGTTAAATATAGTCCAGATAAATCCAGATTAAAAACACGGGAATTTATACCTTTAACCGCCATCAGGTGAAATTTACCCCGACAGAAAAGTGCAAAGGAGTCGCAAGCCTGCGAACCCACTACACATCTGTTCAATGCTCAGTGAGTTATTCTGAGCTTATTCAGAGACACAGCCTACATTTCAGAAGAGGAAATTAAAAAAAAAAAGCCCTGTTTTTTCGTCTTCTGATTTTCGTTTTAAAATATAAAATCGATTTAGATAAAGGTTTGCAGATTCATAAGTGACAATTAAGTGCAAAGACAACGCCATAATACAATGACAGAGGACATTTTCTTGGACTAGAAACGCGGCAGCCAGACCAATTTTCCAAATTGGGATAAAAAAAGTACATTGATTCTGATGATGATTGATTGATTTACCTGTTGGTGGTTTGAGGTATACAGAGATCATTGAGGTTCGAGTATTCAAAGACAGCTTGAGAAACACAAAGAGGGAGAGTTGAGCAACTTTTCAACTTATCGTGGAGGGTATTTTTCAAAATAATGTGACCAAACTTGTTTTAAAGTGTGTTTTTCTTTATCTACATCTAAGATGTACAGACACAAACTGCATGTTAATGAGAACATGGGATTAAAAAGAGTTGAGACACATCGTTGAGGTTATAGACTTTTCATTCGCTGACTTTAAGAAAAATATTTACATTTATTCATTTGACAGACGCTTTATGATGTAGAATAACGTCTGTCTTTATGGTGCTTCTGTTTCAGTAACTCAGACTTTTTCAGTCCAATTTCACGTTCCAAAAAACAAAAACACATGAAGTTCCGTCTCCAAACTTTTCTGCTCCGACTCTTCGATTTGACTTCAGCGTCGTGTAAAATCATCACCAGTGATCATAATCCAGTCAGCACTTCCCATTTCCTCAAAAATGTCTTTGGCGAAGCAGATTAGTAAAGTGTAAACACATTTTTTCAGAGACATAGAGAGAAAATATAAGAAGAAAGAAAACTTAGAAGGAAAACAGAAGAAAAGAGGAAAAGTGAAGGTTGATGCAGAGACAAAGAGGGAACCTGTCTCTCTGCAGTAATCAACACAACACACACACACACAATTATACACCCAAACACACACTAATAACTACAAAGTGCAAGTGTGACTATCGACGCAGACACACACACACACACAAACACAGAGTCGGTTAGCTAACACGCTATCAACAGTGTAGCAGTTCAAAGTCCTATTAGCGATGCTTTTTCATCCCCTTTTTGCTTTATTTAACGAGACGCGCCAATTAAGAGCCGGGAATTCTAATTGAAGCTAACCGCCGCTAATGCGTTAGCACTGCTGGCACCCACAACAAAGTCGACACGTGTAAACAAACCAAAAACAACACACACACACACACACACATACAGCAGAAATAAATATCGAGATAAGACAACTCGGTGTGTGTGTGTGTAATGCTGTTCTGCAGGGACGGATATGGAGATGCTGATTTGGAAATCTGTCTAGGAACATGCAAATGTATGCAAATAGCACCTCTGGGTGTGTGTGTGTGTGCGTGTGCGTGTGTGTGAAGCTAAAACACATGCCTACTGTTGTGCATATATGTTTGCATTTGTACGCTTATATGCAAATCCAATCTGTTTGTTTGTCGTAGTGTGTGTGTGTGTGTGCATCAGTTGGTTTTTACATTGATGTGTGTACTCTTGAATGCATTTTTGATGCATGCTGCTCTGTGTGTGTGTGTGTGTGTGCCCATATGTTTGCCATAAAGAGTGTGAGTAATTGCCAAAGTGCTTCTCATCTATGTGAGTGTGTGTTCATATGTAGTGATGCAGCCTTCACTGATCTATAGGTGCTTGTTCTTCTTACAGCGTGTGTGTGTATAAATTAGAGCAAACACAGGAAGAGTTATTTGATTTTGTTCCTGTTTAGTGAAATAAACAAATGAAGACAGAGAGATAAAAAGAAAGAAAAAAACAAAAACAGGAGAGCAAGCGAGGGGCAGATGGTCCAAAAAATAAACAAATGGCAGGAGAAAGAAAGGAGAGAGTGTAAACAGAAGGAGGAAGAGAAAGAAAGAGATGCAGATGAAAACAAATTGGAACAAAAAAAGAGAAATCAGGATAAAAGCAGCGAAGATGAAATGTGTTCGGTCCAGCGTTTGTGTCTTTGTCCCCCGGCTCATTGTTATTTTCCCATCATCCCTCTCTCACCTCATCTCTCTGAGGAGGTGGCAGGATGCAGTAACCGCTGACCTTTGACCTCTATGGGGAAGATCTGACCCTTTACTGACTGAAATATGAGAGCTGAAGTTTTAATGATTGAGAGCGCTCTTTAAAAAATAATAACAAATCAATCTGTCTGCTTTTATAGTTCAATAACTGCTTACATGTGTTGATTATTATTATTATAACTGTGTTAGACAAAGAAATGAGTCAAAGTGTGACGTGACAACCAGCAATCAGACTGAAAATGTCACAAATAATGAGTCAAACACTTTTTTTTCCTCAAGAATTTATGTGTTTTTTGTTTCAATTAATATAACCACACCCGTCTCTCTACTTTCTAACTTTTTTTCCTTTTTCTTCCTCCTTAGTTTTTCTTCCTTTGTTCTCCTTCTTGGCTCGTTGTGTACTGAGAGCTGCTTGCAAACAGTCAGATTTCTTTGCTCGTATCATCATCATATTTGGCCGAAACCCGGTGAAAAACGGAGTCACTGAAGTGCTTTATATTCCGCTCGGTTCGTGCCTCGTGGCTGCGTTTGTCGTTATTGTGCTGCGTTGTTTACCACACATCATCACATTAACCTGGCTGTGAATCAGAAGCGGCGTTTTTACAAGAACAACAGATCTGCGCTGAGTTCAGCTCGGCGGCAGCGAGGGGAGAGTCTGCGTTTTTTAAAGCAGAGAGTCAAACAGGTAGTAGGGCGGTGAAATAAACAGGTGTGTGTGTGTGTGTGTGTGTATACTTTTATTGTAAGGACAATTTTTTTAGACCTTTAAATAGGTGCTCGCTTCGTCAAAGGGTTTGTCAACATTTGGCTGTAAGGTTGAGGTTAGAATAAGGTAAAGGTTTCTAAAGGGGGTTGGGAATGTTAATGAGGGTCCTCACAAGTGTGCAAGGACAAAATGTGCATGCAAAATGTGTGTGTGTGTTCTTACCAGGTGTGTGTCCAGGTACACCCTCAGGCTGTCCAGCTCCTGTCTGGGCTGCGTCCAGTTTTCTGTGCTGTCCAGCGCCTCCTGCAGCCACAAGATGAACCCGTCCAACTGCTGCACGAAACACTGGGGACGAGCGAGGCAGAGAGACACAGAGAGAGAGAGAGAGAGAGAGAAATTAGTCTGATGATTTGAAAACGAATAATACTAATAGCGTGAACACACACTGATGTCCAGAGCCTGCTGGAGTGACATCAAAACAACACAACACACACACAAAATGCTGCAGAAGAACGAGAGGAAAGAATGATCAGAAAAGATAGATATATGCTGCACAGAAAGAGAAACATAAATCAAAAATGTTGGGAGCACTAAAGGAAAACATAAAAACTATGTAAGATAGTAATCCAACAGGCGATGGTGTGCACAGGAGAATAAAAAAAGGGAGAAAAAGCAACAGATTGGAAGGAGGAGAAAAAGATAAAACAGTGGAAAAGAAGAGGAGAGGAGCTGATTCCAGGTGAATTAATTCAAGGACGGAACGAGAACAAAAAAACGAGACCTGCAGGACGTAACAGGTAAACACACATTAGGGTAAATACAGAGATGAGAAACAAGGAAGAGAGATAGAAGCACAGATACAAAGAGGGGAAATAAAGGTGGATATGTGAAAAAAAAAAACGAAAGGGATCAAACGAGAAAAGATGGACCGAGAGAAGAATGAAAACTAGATGATGGAAAACAAGTGGTGGACACAGACTGGGAGGGAAAGTGTTGTAAAAGAAAAGAAATGGAGAAATAAAAACACTGAAAGGAAAAGAGGAAGAAGGAAAAGGCTGGTGGGAGGTGAAAAATAAAGAAAATATTGGAAAAGAAATAAACAAAGCTGCTAAAAGAGTAACAGGAGGAAAACCAGGGTGGAAAGAAGTGAAAGAAAGCAAAAGGAGGAGAAAATAAAAGATAAAGGAAAGAAGAAGAAAAGAAAGACGAGTAAAGAGATGCTGAGATGAAAAGATGAAGGCAAAGAGGGAAAAAGAAAGAGACAGTTTTATGAAATGACACCAGAGAGTCGAACATGTACATGTACAACAAGATGCTCGTTGCCTGGTGGATAGCTACTGCCATCTACTGGCTGAAAGAGGGACTTATGAGAGGACGGAGCTCAAAACTGAAACATCTCCACCTGAAATGGACTAAATCTGACTTCCAGAGACACAGAATAAAAGTGAAATCATGTTTAATTGTATGAGAGCTGCATCTGAGATCATTTCCTGATTTCTTTTTGGTGTAAAATGTCAGGAGAATCACTAGAAGATCAGGAGAATCCACATCAACCAGCCAACATGTCTGATCCAGTACTGATTTATCCGGTTAAATCACTCCTGAAGAAGAAGAGCAGAGGAGACGGCTTAAAGGAGGAGTTTAAACCTTCAGTCATGGAGGAGAGATGGAGGCGAAGATGAAGAAAGAAAGAAGAGTTTAAACCATCAGTCATGAAAAGGGGGGAGTTTACACTTGAAGCGAAGATCAGATGAAGAGAAGAAACAGCTATAAAGTAAAACAAAAGAGAGGAGGAAGATTAAAGATGTTTCAAAGGAGCAAAAAGGAGTCATGTCTCCACTTCCAGCCTGTTAAATCCTTTTACGACAACGCGCGTTTCTCAAGACTTTTAATTTGAAACCTGCCGAACATCAACTGCAGCATCATGTGTTTCAGGAGGAGCTGCTGCATGACACGAATGATAAAACACCTCAGCCAAACAGTGAAAACAGCCTTTAAAACTTAAAACTTTAAATTCATCCAATATATTCACCTTTTTATAACACAAAAACACAAAAATGTAAAACCTGCTGCTTTGTCGTCCTCATAGAGAAGATTCAAAGTGTGATACGAGAGAAAACAGAAACATAAGAAAACTTCAGTTACTGTAGGATGTCGTCAGTAACTACTTGCCTCAGTGCACTAAATTTAAATTTACAAGTATTAAACATCTTTTTAAAGAGATAGAAGCCCAGATTACTTTTTTTTTTTTAATCAGCATAAGTTGCAAAACATTCACAGACAACGTATTTCATTTGTTTTCTCTAAAATATCTGTACAAACAAAATCATACCATTACAAGAAACATGATTTATTTAAACATCTTCTGATCAGCCAACTTAAAAATTACTCGGCTGATTTTAAATAAAGATTGTGGTTGTGTTTTAGGAAACAAACGTTCATCACCATCTGCATCCTCCAAAGTTTTGTTGCTCTTTTACTTCTCAACAATAGTCTTAATGTACAAAGCTAAAACATTAACATAAAAAGGTTTTAATGTAAGAATCAGAAGAAATGATTATTTTTCATGTCTCTCATGTTGTAAATATCCACAAGATGTCAACAAATAAAAAGAAATAGCTTCAAAAACATAATGAATGGCTGAATCTTATGTGTAGAGCAAATTCAGTAAAATAAGAGGTAACTTTTGGTGGTTGAATTGTAATAAATAAATGCATATCTGTGTATTTACCAATTTAAAGCTCTTGTAAATCTCGTATGTGCGGTTTTACAAATTAAATTTCTCATATATTCCAGCGGTCTGTGGTTTCAGTCGAACTCTGCAGGCGAACGTACTTCCATATAAAAATAAATAAATAAAAAAGAAAAAGCAGCACAAACCACACAAAGGTCAGCGAGGAGCTGCAACCTGAATTTTATGTAGTCTGGAAACAATCCAAAGCAACACAAAGAGACGGAGAAAGAGAAAGAGAGAGAGAACAGGAGAGTCATTTACATAAAAGTGAAGACATGCAGTGAAATTCATTCTCTCCAGTCAGACCTCAAACATCCCGTCTGAATAACAAGTGTAACTGTGACTGCAGATCATCAAGAAGACAATTCTAATATTTTATACATCGAGGGGTTGTTTTCATATCTTTCACTGAGAGCTATCGAGAAAAACTAATGGCGGAGCGAAGGAGAAGGTAAATCTGATGGACTCGCCACACGTGTGCATCCATGCTTACACCTCGCCTACAAATCGCTGTATCCAATCTGTGTGTGCTCATACGAGGGAAAGGTGTGTGTGTGCTCGCCTATAATGATGTGTGTTTATGCACACTCTATAGGCTTCAGTAGCGTCTGTGTGTTTGTTTGTGAGTGTGTGTGGGATACAAACCTTGACCGATTGAGCGGCGATATGTTAATTACAACCGTGAACCTTTAAAAAAAATAAAATAAAATAAAAAAACACGTCGATATGACTCTGTCCATCTCTCCATCGCTCGTTATGGAGGAGAGATGGAAATCAAAAGTATTGATGAGAGGAGTGTGGGAGGAAGAGGATGAGCGGAGAGGAGAGGAAGAGGAAAGGAGATTAAAGAAAGGAAAGAAGAGAGAAGGAAAGGAAAGGAAAATATGATGAATGGGAAGAGAAAAGGTGAAAGAAAAAGGAAGGAAGAAGCAAGAAAGGAAGCCTAAAAGAAGAAAGGAAATTAGATAAATGAGGAAAAGAAAAAAATGGGAACGAAATAACAAAAGGAATGAAACTAAAGAGAGAGCGAAGGAAGGCAAGGAGAGGGAAGGAAAGCAAAAGATGTTTAAAGGAAAGAAAGGCATGGAAAGGGAGAAAGGAAAGGAGATAAATGAGGAAAACAAAAGGTTTGGGAAGGAAAGAAGACGAGAGGAAAATAAAGAATGAAAAACAAAGGGAAGGAAATGAAAAGCAAGGAGAGCGAAGAAAGGAAAGAAGAGGGAAGGAAAAGAAAACATAAGGAAAGGAAAGTGAAAAAATGATGAATGGGGTAAAAAAGACTAAAAATAGAAAGTAAAGGAGAGAAAAGGAAATGAAGATCACAGGAAGGAAGTCTAAAAGAAGAAAGAGAAATAAGGAAACGACAAAGGAAATTAAACGAAAAGCAAAGAGAGTGAGGGAAGAAAAGACGACGAAAGGAAAGGAAAGGAAAGGAAAGGAAGAAAAGAAAGGAGATAAATGAGGAAAACAAAAGGAATGGGAAGGAAAGAAGACGAGAGGAAAATAAAGGAAATGAAAGGAAACACAAGGAGAGCAGAGAAAGTTTAAAGGACGAAAAGCAGATTAAAAGAGAGGAGGGAAGGGAATAAAGGAAAAGAAAAGAAAAGACATAGAAAAGGAAAATGGGAAGAGACGTTTAGAGGAAAGGGAAGTAAAAACATGAACGGAGCAAAAAGGAAAAAAGAAAGATGAGAGCACAGAGGATGACGGGGTAAAGGTGAGGAACAGAGAGAAGAAATTAGATTGCGAAGACAAGAGGTTGACCATCGAGAAGAAGGAGGAAGAGGAGGAGGAGGCGAGAACAAGCCGCACCGTTGGTTTGGATATCGACCAGCATGCACTAGGCTGCTTACGGCCGCTTTGATGTCTCTAAACCAGTGAGGCTCCTGAGGGGCAGAGAGGCCTGCTGGGAGCCCAAACGCCTGATCTGATCCTCCGCCGCCTGGATAACCACTCTGATATCTGCTTCATCTCTTCCTCGTGTGGTTCAGCTCTTCACCGCTGGTTAATTACCGTTCAGCTGACGGGGCTTTCTGAAGGACGACGCTGATGGATTCAGACTCAAAACTCCCAGCAGACCGAGTTTGGCTTCGATGATTAATACGTTACAGGCAGCGAGGCCAAACACCGCACCAGGACGGAGCTGCAGAGAGTGGCGAGGGTGGCTTATAATCTGAATTAAGAAAAAGTTAAACTAATAAACCCGCCCACATTAGCTTAAAAGAAATATCAGTTTTTTATCTTATAGTCAATCAATATCAGTATCAAAATCCAGTCACACTCCTCATTCTGCTGCTCTGTTTTTATTCTCTGATTATTTCCATTATCAGTTGCAGTTTCATTTTTAATCAATTATATTATATTATTACTGCTTGTCAGATTATTTCCTGCAATTTTTCACATTAAAAGCCAACACAGAAACTAGTATGTAAGAGTTATTTATTTATTTAGTTATTTATTTATTTATTTTTGTAAAAAGTGCGAATAAAATCAAGGGAACAATCTCCTGTGCCCGTTTGTCTTTCCTCCACTATGCATCCTTTCAAAGAAATAGCCTACTGCACCACAGGAAAACCTTTCATTTGAAAAATGAACTTTATCTTACTTAAAACTGCACTTTATTTAATAATTATATTTGTGTTTTACTTTTTTGCCTATAAATTTATTGTGCTCTTAAAATCAGATTAATGCACATTTTTGTCAGAAGTTTAACAAATATCTAAAAACAGCAAGGTGTAAGTGAGCGAGTGTGAAGTGACGTTTGTTTTTAGAGTACATGCTCTACATTTATATAGTAGATTATAGTGAATTCATCACAAGACGTAAACATAGAGAATGTTTTAGTTTAGTTATCTTTAATTTAATTTCTAACTCCAAATAAAGACGTCTACATGATAATTGACAGCGTTTAAAGGATTTTGTGGTGCTTCTATTATTTTCTAAGCTTGTTATTCTGGGATTTTTATCTGTTTTTATTACTGATGAGAGAGAAAACATTTTTATCTTGACACAAAGTTGAAGTCGTGAGTTCATTCATATCAGACTGAATCAAAGACGTCTGCTGAAAACTGTCCACATACATATTACATGAAACAGACCACAGAGACGCACTTTAGTTAGTTGTTAGCTGTGAACTAATGAATCGCTTGAGGCTAACAAGTCTGCTGGCTCTGATGGGAAACAGTTTTTGGATGATGGAGGCTCCAGTTCAACGACGTTTCAGCACCCAGTGATGGTAAAGACCAGAACGAAATTAAAAAAAAAAAAAAAACTATTTTTCTGTGCAGGTTTCCACAAACAGGTTTGGGGGATTGAAGTGAGACAGCTAATTTCCACAGCAGGCCAAGTTATTAGTTTGACTATGTGAACATGTCACACTAAACACTGTACACTGCTAGGCTGAAATGAAAGAACTCGAGGGGAGGAAAGTTTGATTAGAAATTCATTAAAATCCCTTTTTAATATTAAACATGGAACCCGCTGATTTTTGGGGTAAAATCTGAACGAGACGGGACCGCAGCTTCCAACATCCACGTTCACATTTTCTGCTTTCATTTAGTTTTTCTTTTTTTAATTTTTTAAAAAGGTAAACTTGCTCTCAATGAAAATGTGTGGTACTGCTGAGAGAAAGACGCTTTAAAGTCTGTGAGGAAAGGAGTGAAAGAAAGAGAGAGAGAGAGACAAGGCCGTCTGTCACACCTGACTACACCTGACTGCGTCCCTGAGATCGGCCCTGGTGGACCCCTTCACCACCACCAGCTGTCTGTTGCCGTGGGGATAAAAGCATCTCCAAAGCCCCGCAATGTTAATGTAATCAATCACACACACACACACACAGACAGCGTCTGATATCGGTTCATGTCAGTTTAACTTTAAGTGATTATTATAACCTTTCTGGGCGTCCTTCTCTTTCTTCATTATATATTTAGTATATTGCTGTGATAGAAAGTGTGTCACTGTGTAAAATTTGCTAAATAATCCATTTGTAAAGACACGTTTCGACCAAAAGTACCTGAAACTTTTAGTCCCGTGAATCTTCTTCCTGAAGCTAAAAAGCTTCCTGCAGCCCGTTGTTGTTGTCTGCATTCTCCACCGTGGTCTAAAGACCTGTGAAGATCAGGCAGATTAGTCCGCTGATGTTTGAGAAAGCGACGGCTGTTTTTACACGTCATTTCTGCTGCGCTGGATTTCCTCCTCAGCATAAATACTCAGTAAGGCCTGGACTTGGTCGTCGCTCCGTCTGTCGTAGACCTTCTTCTGCTCCGTGTCCACGTCCGACAGAAACAAACCGTAAATACAGTTTGTTTGAGGATGCAGGCTTTTCAAAATAAAATGCTGAGAATAATACTCGACCAATCAGAAATGTTCAGCCAAAGTTCCTGTACTTTTGAAAAGTACGACCCCAAGCAGGGACTTTTTGGGGGGTAAAATAATGTCCCTGAATCTTCATTTAGATCCTGGTCCCTGTGGAGGAAAAGCTCTGAGCTCCTCCAACGGCTCATGTGGTCCAAACACTGCTAAAGTCAGCAGCTTTCAAGTACATTTCCAAAAAAATATCAAATTAAAAACAGCCCAAAATTACCGTTACTCTGTTATAATTAAAAGCTTCTCAAAATGAAAATATGGACGTTACTTTACCTGAAAGAGCTGACAAAAATGAGTTTGTCTTCTGTGGAGGATTTTATTGTGAAATACTCTTTCTGAGGCTTTTCACTCAGCTAACTGTATTACTTATTATATGTCATTGCATGAAAAATGTCACTTTACAGATCCTTTACAAACAATTACTTGGAAAAACATCTTTAATCTTTCTGCTAAAACCCTTTTTTAGTTGGACCTGTTGAACCTGTTTTTATACAAGCCGTGTTGTTGAATTTCTATCAGCTTTCAGAAGTATCATCATATTTAGTAAAAAAAGTTCAACACTGTTAAAAACAGCAAGCTTTCACGAGTTGTGTACAAGTCTGCAAACAAACGTCTCCGTCTGTCGGCTTTACCTTCTGCTTAACCTGTTTATCTATAGAAACACAAAAGAAGAGAATAACACCCCCTCCTCTTCCTCCTCTTCCTCCTCCTCTCTCTTATTTTCCTATCCCCTCTGCTGTCGGTGGGCGTCCCTGCCCCCCCGCCGGGCCAATCAGACGAGTGTTGATCTGAGTCTGTTGTCTGTCTGTCCCCCACTGCTCGCAGATAGGCCGGCGTGCCGCAGAGCCGCCAAACACACAGACACCTCACACTGAGGACGCCGACGCCGGCCCAGACAGCACATACAATAAGATCACATGACGCATAGGACACTTACCTAACTGATGGACTGTTTCTCTCTTTACTTTTTGTTTCCGGGGAAATTTCCATGCACTTCAGGTGTCGTAACCCACACAGCGCAATTAGGAACTTTGGCTTCCGTCTATGTATGTATGTATGTATATTCACTGCATCGGTCTCATAAACTTTCACAGAACAAGCCGCCAGATTTACGTGACATGGATGCAAATTAGGCGAGAGCCAGCTCCGACATTACAAACGATGAGGAGGTCAAGGTCGAGACAACAGCGTCTCGACGGTCAAAAAGGCAAAAAGAGAAAAAGCCTTGGATAAAATATTCATGTCCAACAGCAAAGGAGGAACTGGGAAAACAGAAAGAAGAAGCAAAGGTCTAATGAGGGGGAAGGTTAAAACAAGAAAAACTTCAAAATAAATGCTGCTGTTTTGGGTTTTTAAACAAATAAAGGTTGGTTTTACAAAGTGTGATTTAACTTGTCGCTGAAAGTTTATTCAGTAGTAATACTGGATGTAATAGTTATAAAAGTTCGTCCAATTTTCTGTTGGTGGCACAAGAAGATGATGTCTGTGCATATAATTTACTCAAAATCATGTTTATAGTGAGTTTAACAGCTAAATAAAGTCCAGATCTCTCAGTGGAAAACACTGATTTGTAAATGAATCTGGACGTTGGAGATGAATATAAACGTCTTCACCTGTCCTGATCCATCCTACTGACAACAAACTGATTTCCTCTCCCTTAAACTTCAGATTTGAGCTTTTATTATGTTCTACTCTTTCTTCCTCTCTCTAATCACATCCGCTCGCATCCAACAACAAACACGACCGAGTCTTTCCCTCCCACGAGGAGACTTCCTGGACAGATCATATTCAGTCCTACTCCTGGATTTGATTCATTTCTGCTCCGACAGCGACCTTCCCACAGTTTCTCCTCCCTGGACGGACGATTTTTCCATTTCTATTTTATTCTACTCGGTTGTATTCAGCAGAGACTCCGAGGAGAGAAGCAGAATGTCATCCTCCACAGCCGAGACTCTCCTTCTCCTCTCTTCACTTCCTCAATTAGGCAGCTCATCCATCGCCGTGATTACATGCTGCTAATTAAGCAGCTAATCAGCTAATTACCCAGGAGCAGAGAGGAGCGAGGAGTGTGTGTGTGCGCGGTTAACACAAGGTGACATGTGTGACACAGCAGAGCAGAAGTCTTGATGTTTTTTTTTTATATATTTCAGGATTTACGCTTATTTATGAATGTGCGTTAATTATATAATAATCCTTTGGGGGTTAAACATTTGAAAAGATGGAAATGATGCTCAGTTTATGTAACATCCATCCATATATGTCAACTACTTTACATTTTGCTGTTGTACTCGGGCTCACATGGACTTTTTTTTTAATTTCTGCACTTGAACCACATGAACACAGAGCTGAAACACGAAGTGCCAGAGGGGGTCTGAATGATTCAGGGGGAGCTGCACAGGGTCCTGAACGTGCCAGGGATTATAGATACTTATTGTGTCTGAGACGTTCAGGGCATGCCACGAGGTCGGGCGCTTTGTTATGTTATTGTGATGTATTATTAATCATTTTATGTTGCAGGTGACATCCATGAAAAATCCAAATGCAAAATGAATGTCTTATACATGTGCAGATTTTACTGAAATATACTAAAATAAGCAGGTGATGCAAAGAAATGATAAAACAGAGGAAGAGTTGGATATAAATCATATTTAAAATACATATAAAAGATTCAGTTTATGCAGACTGCTGCATTAATCCACAGTCGTTGCTTTTTGTAATTAATTAATTAATTAGTTAGTTAATTAGTTAGTTAGTTAGTTAGACTTTCTAAACTCTTCTCACTGACTCGAAAAACAAGCTTTATTCAAACCTGTCGCACTTTATTTTGAATTTTAGTCCCAAAGATCCAAAAGATATTGAAGACGTTCGGCTCAATTTCTGGGAAATATCTATAAAATAAGTTCGGTCAGAGAAGCTCATATCAAGGAGTTCACCATTTAGAGCAAAATATTTTACAGTTGGGGCTAATAGAAAACATCTTTATTCATGCCAAAGCCACAGAAAGTGTAGTTTCTTGGTTGGCAGGTGTCCGTTGAAATCTTTCAGGGCAACTTTTACAACAACAGACTGAGCGGTGGATTAAGAAACTTGGAGAAAACTTGAAAAATGGTTTATAATTGAAGACAGCACACTTTTTTAGGTTTCCTTCAGTGAGTTGGTATCGGCGTGACACAATGAGGTGCTTTGATATCTAAATAAATAATGGATTCATCTCAGCCTTCTTCATTATTTTAATATATCAGGACGCCTCAAAATGGATTATCCATAAAAAGCCATAAAAAAATACCCTCTTGGTTTTCAAAATGTGCCCAGTATCATCATTACAAAGCTTTAGAGAGAAGTTAGAACAGGCAGATGTAGAAAGTCCACATGTGATTATTCCAGAAAAATTTGACAAAATGTTTTCCCGAAGGCGTCAAAGAAACGGTGGAAAGATTCCCTGAAATGGATGAAACTGCTTTAAATAGTTTCACAACACGAAAGGACAAAGAGAGAAAGAGGGAGGAGGACAGAGAAGGGGACAGCTTTGACATTTCATCAGTCAAATCATCATTAATCCTGAATATTAATGTGAGCGATCTGAATCTGGGAAAACGGCGGTTTGATGAGGGGATCAAACTCATGACCTTCCAGGTCACTGATCCCTGGATCCAAGGACGTCCCCTCCCACGGTCTCGGCCTTTAATTCACAGATTGATCCCGGCGTATCCCGACCATCCTCACTGATAATCTTATTACAGCGGTCTGATTCTGTCTGTGGGCTCCTGACCCGGCTAACACCAGATAAGACAGATACACTCGACTTCATTGATTCCTGAGGGGGAAACCGGGATGTTACGGCCGCAAAGTAAAACGTTGCTGGGGGAGTGAAAGGTGTTCAGAATTAGAATATTAAGGCAATAAAGGAGAGAGAGTGAAATAAACCTGAATAAAATAAAACAATAAAAAATATTAGAGGAGGCGGTGGAGCTTCTTTATAGCGCTAATTAAACGAGCAGCCACGAGGAGAACGAATCCCCAGAGCTATTGACATTTCGCCATATTCGATATGACAGATATGACTGATTAGTTCACCGGGAAGCCTCATCAATAATCTGCCTGCCAATCAAACGTGACCTTTAGAAGTGAGGTGATGAATTAACGGGGCCACGGGACGATCCGATACCAGCCCTCCAATCCATCAAGATGGCTGCAGCGAAGGGGAGAAAAAAAAGCGCCGGCGTTGCGGTGATTTTGGTTCGACTTGTCGTCCTTTGTCAGAGGGAAAGTTCAGAGATTTATCTTGCAGTTCTGCTGCAAAAAACATGATAATGCCAGCTACAGCTAAAACAGCTAAATCACAAGTCCAGTTACGCAGCTCAGCCATATTGGTGGTCTGTTGGAAGTACTGGAGTGTGACACGAAGACATGAGTTTAAGATGGCAGGATTTATGAAGAGTAGGACAAACCTGTCAGTATCCTGGTTACAGTCAGCGTTGGTTTCTTTTGACCATGATTGCAAACATTTCCTAACTTTAACTGAGTATTTTTTATGCCAAAAACTTAACATTAGCCACAGCGAAGCAAATTCAGTCAGAAAAGGCTCACATGGATTCAGACTAAAAATATTCACATAATTATTCCATATTATTTAAGTTTAGAGGATTTGTTGTTTGGAATAGAGGCAAGTTGCTTCCACCAGTGTCAGAATAAATGCTGAACTTTTATGACATTAAATAAACCTTCAGGGAAACACAAGCACCATCCTTGGGCAAAGAAATATGGCAAAAACACAGCTCACAACAGAGAGAAAGAGACATATCACAGCAAGGACACAAACAGACAGATGGAAAGAAAGATGGTTCTTACCTCTATCTTCCTCCAGACGTCAGGGTCTTTGTCCTGACTCTGAATGTCCTCCAGCAGCTGCTGCACCAGAGATGCAGTCCCACGCACCTCCACCGGGGGCGCCGTCAGCAGGGGGGGGCGGCCCGCTGACCTCCGACCTTCGTCCTCTTCAGACTGCAGGTCGCTCAACGGGCCCGACTCGATGCTTTCGTCCAACGAGGGGGCTATGTCGCTGGAGGAGGTGGAGCTAAAGCGGCTGACCAGGTTTCTTCGGTAAGGAAGCTGAAGGGAGGTGAGAAAAAAGGGATGTTCAGCAAATGTTTTTCAGCTTTTATGGAGTAAAGAAAATTATGAAATATGTCGTGATGTACCAGCGGTGGCAGGGGAGAAGGAAAGTCGTCCCCACTCTCCCCTAAGTCCCAGTCTGGGTTGAGCTCAGTCAGATCCCAGTCATCCACGTCCTGCAAAGCCTCCTGGGTGGAGTCACAGTCAGCGGGCCTCTGCAGGACAAAGAAAAGTGTACATTAATGCTGTTTTCTTTGTATAGGTTTATGATCTCATGCAGACATAATAAAGTTCATCTAAACTGTTGACTAACCAGTGGGATGGACTGAGCCAGACTCTCCAGTTTGGTGGCGAGCATCTCCGTCTTGCGCAGCTGAGCGGGGAGGGCCAGGAACTCCTCCGACCCGTACCAGTGCTCCCTGTTCGGGCTGGATTTGGATGAAATCTGGGTCCCCTGATGGAGGAGGGATGGAGGGATCGTATGAGTCACACAGAAATAACTCACTACAAACAGAAAATGAACAGAACAAAGTCAGAATGAAGACTAGTGTTGGATAATGAACACCAAAATGTGGAGAAGTTCGCAGTTTGGTGAGTGTAGTGGTTTTAGGATGTGTTTCATGAAGGTAAAGGTGTTTTAGATTTCTTCCAATACAGTGAATATTTCACCATCTACACTTCCCATTAGATTTAACATATTTTTGCTGGATTTTGGAGTTAAATTGTCAACAAATATTAAGTGGAGAGCTTCAGCGTCCCTGTTTAACGTCCTCCAACAGTTATACTCCAATCACCTCTGTGTCTGACCGCTGACTTTAGAGAATAGTTTGTTGAACGGCCTCCATGAACAGCTGCTGCAGCCAACGGCCTCTCAAAGTTTTCTTTTGTTTGTGACACAAAAGAAGAGATTCGCGTTGAGCATTTATGGGTAATTATGGGAGTGTTGTGTGCAGAATATGAGGCAAACACTCGTCACTGTGTGCGCAAGCAGATTGTGATTTGTGAAGGGAAATTTGCGATTTAGAAATTATTTTTTTGTGTCGTCTTTGCAGATTCAAACTTTTGTAGATCTTACTTAAAAAGATCATTCTGTGCTGCTGAATTCAGAATTATCTTGTGTCCATCTACAACCTGTTTCTGTCTCATAAAACACACTTTTAACAAACTCAACTCCAAAAACTTCTCTCCTCAACAAAACCAATCAACCCTTCACCTTCTGGCCCTGGCGCTTCACGATCCAGACCGCCGTCTTGCCGGGTGGCGGTCGGGGGTCTGACTCCTCTCCGGACGCCTCCAGGTCTGAGGAGAGGAACTGCTCCCTCATGGGGGAAGGCAACGAGGAGTCAGAGTCCCCCTCGCCGTGAACATGAGTCTCCTTCTGCGTCCTCTCCATTTGTTTGGACATTTCGTCCTGAGGCACCGAGTCCTGGAGAGGCAGCGGGGCGTCGGTGGTCGGTCTGGCCCCGGATGAACTCCTCTGGTTGGTCAGTGTTTTCTGTGCCCCCCACTGCCTGGAGCTCACATGGCTTCTCTGGAGGTTGCGCCCATTCATGACCTGTTTAGTTAAAGAGGATTCGGGTTACAGGTGACATTTCTGAAGCTGTTTGGGTTTACTGGACAAAAATGAAGCATCTTCTGTAAGCACACACTAAGTGGGGGAAAATTGATGCACGGATGATGTCAAATCTTTACCTGGTGCACAATTTGAATTATTATTGTCACCAGACTAACACAGGGTAGTTTGGATTGGCTTCTAAACTCCTTTCAAAAGAACACATGAAAAATAAAAGTGGTAACAGAATCTAAATATCTAGTTATGGCTGATTGAAAAGATATCATGACTGAAGCAAATGCAAATACTTGTTAACGTTCATTTATGAAGTAATGTTTTTTCTGATGGATGCTAATAAATAAAAATCACTGTTTTACTTTCTTCAGCTTTGTGCCCACCAAAAATGTATATTTATTTTCTTGGGAAAATTTCTGTCACATGCATTTTGCATAATTACTGAACCACAAAAATACCCAGTCGCTGGTGATCCAAGGATCCACACCCTACATCATCATGTTATTTGTGCAAATATATAAAAAATTTAAAAGCGGACAAAAACAGAGGACCAACCTGCAGACTCTCATAGGACTGTGAAACATTTTCTGGGTAAACCGAATCCAGCTCCAACCAGAACTTGGAGCGGTCTGGAGGGTCCATGAGGGACGGGGTGCTCCGACTCATCTCGGCCTGGAGCTGGAGCCTGGAGAGTGGACCAACTTTCCCCAGACGCCCCCTGGAGTCCTCCATGCTGGCCCCTCCGTCTGAGAACAGAGCAGCTCTCTTGGGCAGCGACGGCTGTGTGGGCGACACCTCGGTGCTGTGGCTCACGCCCGGCAGGGGGCGCTTTGCACTGTCACTGTGGTTGGGCATGCCACATTGCATCGTAGGTAAAATAGACGGAGAGAGGTTGTGGTTTGTTGAATCACCGGGCGTGGTGAGTTCAGGTAAACTGCTGTGATGTTCGTGGTTCGACAGGCTGGATCCTTCGACCTCCTCTGGATCCGGATTTGGACCTCGGCTTTGTTCGAGCTCCTGGGAGGGGTCCTTGCCGTCTGGCTCAGTTTCTCGCGCCTCGGGCTCGTCCCCGGGGCTGTAGTCACTCAACTCGAAGGCGGTAATGCCACAATCTAAAGAGAAGTAGTCCTGGCTGCAGCGAATGGTCAGCTGACCGCAGTCGTCCACCTCTGTCAGAGCGTCCAGGCGAGTCTGGAGAGCAAGATTTAATCACATCAACATCTCAGATGGAAAATGAGAAGCTGCAGCCTTACTAAGATTAATGTGTGTGTGTGTGTGTGTGTGTGTGTACCTGGTGCTGGTCCTCGCTGAAGGCCTGCAGGATGTCAGTCTGGCGAGTGTAGTTTCCGTTGGAGTCCTGCAGGCCCTGCAGCAGACGTTCCTTCAGGACCAGAACGGAGACTCTCAGCTGATGCCAGAGCAGCTGCACCGTCCTGAACCACACAACACACAACACCATCATGTTATTTAATATACATAAATCACTTAGATATCTAATAAACCTACAATAAAGGATCAAGTCTGCAGCAGATTGTTGGTTAATTTTACACTGAGTGCAGTTTCATGCATCTCCAGTCTCAAAAGTATTTAAAGTTTTACTTTGGTATTTGTTGCTTTATGCATTCAGCTTATGTTTCATGACTTTTTTTTTGATAACAGACAGAAATTTTTTATTTTCTTTATGTATTTATATTATAAGTGAATCATTTATTAAAAACTTTATGTTTTATTGTCATGCATTCACAGTCCGAGTTTCCTTCTTGGTGTGATAAGAAACTTTTAGAGGTGTAGTAAAAGCTTTGGAAATCATCAAAATGTGCAGTGCATGAGTCAAAACGTTACATTTTTATTCATGTACAAAACAAAGAATAAACAAGTAAAGTCTTGCATTATAAAGCATTTTCTATTGAAGATAAGAAGATTCATTGATCCACATCAGGCAAAAAAACTCACAATAAACCCACAGAAGACAGAACCAAAGCTGGAAAATAATGAAAGCATAAAACAAAATATTTAAAACAGAAAATATGTCTTTTCTTGTCTTGTGTGGACTCACCTGATGTCGACGATGATGTTGACAGAATAGGACAGCAGTTTCAGAGAAAACTCCGTCTCCAGCAGGGCATGAATCTGCTCCACATGGTCCGAGATGTCCTCACAGACGTCCTGAAGTCACAAACACACAAAAAGAAAGACAGATATAGAAGATTAGCAAAATTACTAAATGATAAAATGTCACCAAAATAATGTCCAAACACACATTACACATATAAAAGCTCCACAGCACCTGGTCATAGTTACAGCAGTGAGTATAACAGCATGAATCTGTGAGTAGAGAAACAAAACACAGCAGGAAAAAAGCAGAACTTAAGACTTGTGACGTTTCCAGTTTTAAACGTGAGTCACCTTCATGTGGGATCAGTTCCAGGTTTATATGTGAACAGCTCAACACGTCTCCATAACTGTCTTCTTACTGACTGATACTGAACTAAACTGAGATGCTGTAAAACCACACAGACAAGACGGACAGACGGACGGACTCCAGCAGGAAAAACACAGTGCTAAAATATCAGCTCTGCCACAAGTTCTGACTTTATACAGGTTATAATGCACCAAGGTCACAGTCGAGTTGTTATGAGAGACATCCCTGATGTTTTGTCGTCGTTTAACTTTTAACTCACAGTAAAAGCATTTAATTTAAAGTGCTGGTCACAATAAAACACATTACAAACACACAATAAACACACTGTCTGCTTCAGTTTTGTTTCCGCTTGTCGTCTTTCTGTTAATCCAGACTAACCAAATCCTTCAGCCTTCAAAGACTTCAGCTCCAAAATGCCTTTTACAAAATCTAATCAAAAATATCTCTGATAAAACTTCATCTTTGCTTTATGACATTAACTTCAAAAGTAAACAATCAGTCAGCTGCACCATATTCAGTACTAAAATACATCATATTATGAACAGGAGTTTTATCATGTGCTCACTTTGTTTCTAAATCACTTTTTACTCCTTTTTATACTAAACCTGATAATAATAAACCTGAGGAAAAAAAGAAAATTGATTTGGTGCATGCCCATAAAAAACACACGTATTAATAAAAGCTTCTTCACTTTTACATTAAAATACATTTTAACATGGAAGTAAACCAATAAATAATGAGAAAAATATGAAAAACAACAGCTTTTCTCAGTGTCTTTAATATTTTTTTTCATTTCACTCACATTGTAAATGAACTAAACTAATTCAGGCTAAAATTAGTTGACCTTTGAAAGAGCAAGCAACCTGGATCGGATACTTAACGTCGACCTCCGGCCGCTGAGTCACCGCGCTGTTCCATGGTGACCTGCCTGAACAACACAACACCTCCCGCTCTGCTGCCGCCCGGTATGTGAGAATGTAGGTCACACATGCTGCCAGCTTGGCTCATGCTAACTTGGCTGTCGGTGTGACCCGCTGAGCAACCATCCAAAATAAATTTGTCAGTACTGTAAGAGGTGGTGCAGCCCTGCAGGAACATGCTGCCTGCAAGGAGTCAGATACCTGCTCAGATAGGGAAGAGCTTTTTTTAATGTGTGTGTGTGTATGTGTGGTGTTCAATCTTCACATCCTTTAGCTCTGAATTTGTGTGTTGTGGGTCTGGATGACCAAGTAAGAGCTGACTCTAGCCCGAATGTGTCTGACAGATTTAGCGAGTTTTTGGGGTGCAGGCTCGGACTGATTAGGGCAGTCAGCAGCACATGGGCCAGCTTTGGGCTGGTTTACATCATTCATCACGAGTCTGGCTTCCTCTGAACACCAGGCGTGCTGTATTTAGGACGATGTTGGGCCAAAGTGAAGGTACAGCAGCGACAACTGACCAGAACTTGGCAAACATCAGGCTCCCAACAAGCCAACTAACTGAATACTAGACTGATTTGACATTTTTGACATACATGTAAATATCTCCGCTGACAAACACAATCCATGCTGCTGTCATACTCACCTACCTCTGTATATAAGCAGTAATTAGATTTATCTCATGCATCGTTTGCACTCTCACCCCTCTGTTGTTGTAAACAGTAGTTTAAGTTAGTTTATTTTTGTACCTGCTGCTGTTATTGTATTTTATCTCACTTATATTTTTCTTTCTTTCTTTGTGTATGTCAGTAGCACCTCGGTCCACACACATGGCGGCCCTTCCTAACACACAAACCAACTCACTGTCATGTAAGCTGAACACATCGTGACAGCGCACACAGCCAGGCTACCATCAACAACAGACACATCAGGACCACTGACAGCAACAACACAAACAAGCAATATTCTTAACAAATAATATTATGAGGTTGGCACAGCGGTCTACAGGTCTACAATATGTTAGGGATTATTAGACAACACGCTCTTATGCAGAATTACCAGGCTAAACAAAACAAACAACATGGCGGCCGATCAGGTTACCAACAGCTAAAATTTAACTGCGGGTGTTTTTCACATGTACAGTACTATGTCTTAATAAAAATATTGAAGTCCCCCACTTTTTTATTTTTCCCAAAATTGTATTGTGTTGCACTCCCTCTTGTAAAATAATACATATAAATCTATAACAATAACCACCACCGGCTAACATTTACCGCCATATAAAAAAGCTTCATGTTTAATCAAATAACTCACCCTGACGTCAAGTATAATTACAGGGGCTGAAATGCCTCTCAAATCCTTCATTTTCTGCACCAGATTAATCTCTGGTGTTATTCTTCCTTTTTTGATTAATTCAAACTTTTCATTAAAAGTTGATTTTTAGATTGGTGACTTACATTATGAATCAGCAGGTTAGCTAACAGGCTAGCTAGCTGATGTACCGGCGGTTTTTCCCGCCAGCTTGTGATTGGTTCTCCCCACAAAGGCGGAACACGTCACAGCGAAAATAAAGCCCGCCCACTTAGAGAGACGATGTGATTGGACAATTTTACTGTCATTTCAAATTAGTCTCTCATTGAATTACTATTGGTCGGCCCTCTGTAAATTTGTAGCTGGACCACCAATCAGAGCTGAAGAGCAGGTATTTTCCTCCTAGCAACTGCAGAGGCAAAATCCTGATTGGTTGATGAAAGTGCATTTTTATTTTACCCTTTTTATTCCAACACAAAGTGAATAAACTGTTTTAAAGGGTTTATTTCCTCAGAAACATTTTGTTTAGCTGTTGATCATCAAATTATGAATTGATAGGGCCTAAAATATTCTGGTGTACACATACTTGGCCGATAAAGGTGATTCTGATTTTTAATGTTTTAAATGGTGTTAAACTCTACTAACTCTATACACAAAACAAAAAGAAGAGCGTCCATGTTGGCTTCATTCTTCGTCTCAGCTTTCTGGTTTTCCAAGAGTAAAATCTCGTCTCCTCGTGGATGTGGACCCATGTTTCTGTATCTTCGCCCCCTGAGACGTTATTGAGAGTTCACATCTTCATCAATTAACACATCTGGAGTAAAGTGTGTGTTTTATAACTGGCCTTTTTCTCACAACTAAAGCCACTGCCTCATCAGAAACGCCCCGCCGGGAGATCAAGAACGGCCCCGAGAGGAGTTCACAGTTAACATTAACACACACACACACACACACACATAAAGCTTGAGTTAAGTTAAACATACATAGACTGCATGTACAGAACATCTTTAATATAAATCCCAAAACATACACAGTGTTGATGGTTAACACACACACACACACACACACACACAAATTGACTGACACACATGCACACACATAAAGCATGTACAGAAATTCTTAATATAAATCCCAAAACATACACAGTTTCCTTAATACACACGAAATGAACACACACACACACACACACACACACAGTTTTCGTCATCAAAGCGCTGTCATGTTGCTCTAAAACAGCGGTAAAAATGTCACCGGTGTCTTTCAGATGCTTCAATAATTCACAAACAGCTTTAATACATGCTAATACAAGCATGCACACACACACACACACACACAGCAGCAGCAGCACTCAACAGAGGGCCGTCTTGATTGAATTAACACCTAAGTCTGTCATTTGCATCTGAAGTCATTTGTTAGAAGATCTTCAGTCCGGTCAGACTGCTGGGAGCTAATGAGACCCTGCTGTGTGTGTGTGTGTGTGTGTGTGTGTAATATGTGTGCATATCCTCACTACGATTGTGTGTGAGCATCGGGGGACAAGTGTACATTTTTCCTGAAGGACATTTTTACAGTACACGTTGATTCTTTTCAGTTTAGCTTTTAAAATAATCATCTTACATACAACCACAAATATTTAACAAACATTCAGTCCAACAAAACTCCTACAGAAACTTTTTAAACCTGCAGAATAATTTTCTCTTCTGTTCACCTGTAAGTGTGATCCAAACATGCTTTGCAGATATGACAATATGCACTTTAAGAATTTGTCATTTTTCAGAGATGTTGCAAAAAACAGCCATATCTGCTTATATTATCATATTATTATATTAAGAATGGTTTAAATAAATTGAACTTCTAGAAACCTTAATATTATAGCATATACCGATGTCACAAAATACAGTTAAACACACATTAATAGAAGATTTTATCCATATTTAACATATTCAACATGCCTGTGCTTTGTTAAAGCAGCCACTGAATAAGTAATGTTGCGTTTTTATGCACATTTTAGTCAAAATATGATAGTATAGATGATTATTTCTGTGCTATCTGTGGTAAAACTTCAACACAGATATCTGAAAATTTCACAAATCACAAAAAAACTGAGAACAGGATGAGAACTTCAAGAGGCATTTTCAGCATTTTTATCTGACTGACAGGTGATTAACTTTGAAAGGCTTGTTTGCTCAAAGAGCATGTCTATATAAACCGTGTGTGTGTGTGTTTACTGTAATAAAGTTATACATGCATGCTAACTGAATTTCTGCATATGTGCACATTTACAACGCCGCTTTCATTTTAAGACATCACATCTTTCTATAACACACACTCAGTAACACACACACACACTTTCTTCACCCCGGTCACGTAGAGTCAAGACATGACCTGCCAATCACATACATCCAGCAGGGTTTCTAATTGCCTAAAATCAATCTGAAGCAAGTCGACTCGAGCTTCAGCTCCAATCCCAGCTCACCCTCATCACCGCCGACATCAAGGGGCTTCAACACGGCCGCGTTCAAATCGCCCGCGACAGCTCGGCCTCATCCACACCCATTCGATCTAATAACCTTCAACTCCTCCAGCTCGGCCCATCAGCGCAGCCTGTTCTACCTTGGAGATCAAATACTCTGCGCTCCTTCTCTCCCCCCTGAGTATTCAAATTAAGCTGCTTCAAAGACGACGGAGACCCGCTGCTGCGATACAAAGACTTGTTACTGTAATATTTTCAAAGTGGTGGCTCCTGAAAAAAAAAAGACTCCCAAAGAGGCCTTTTTTTTTATTCGAGGTTGCGTTCATGGCCCTTTTCTGTTCTGAGAGGGTTATCTGAACTCTGCTGCTGGACATTTAAGCGACCTCTGTTGGGACTCACGTTGCTTTCAGGTACAGATACAAAGCAATGGAGCTCTTTATGCATGAAGGCAGAGGGCTCTTGAACAGTCTCAACATCAACAACATCTCAAATTTACGCTTTTTCATGCTTTTGTCAAGTAAAGCAGCAGAAAATGATGTTCAAGGAGCAACAGCAATGGCTGATTTGCATCATTTTTTCTGTGCTATTTTTCAGATGCAAATTGCTCTTATTAGAGTTAGTTTAGTTTAGTTTAACTTATCGAGATTAAAAGATACTTAACGTTGTCAAAACATAATTAGCTACGAGCAGCTCCATCGTTTTAACTCATCATTTTAAGAAATCCTGGTGAAACTGAAGGGAAATAATCAGAAAGGAGGAGGCAAAAGTCTCTTCTTCTTTGGTTAGTTGCATGGCAGCATCCTGTGGGATTGTTCACTGCACATACTGAGTGTTAAAACTCAGAGTAAATTTATTATTGATTAAATATTATTATTATAATCTGTTGTGCCCTGTGATTGACTGGCGACCTGTCCGGGGTGAACCATGCCTCTCGGTCAGTGTGCCGGCTGAGATTGGCTCCAACATCCAGAAACTCTGAGAATAAGCCGTAAAAATAATGGATGGATGGATATGAATTTATGGTGTTGTTTTACGATAAAACAGAATTTGCATGGTGGATATCTGCACATTTTGGGGAGTTAAAATATATCAAATGCAACACAGATTTTAGTGTAAATCTGGTTCATCAGAAAGACTTTTGTTTTCTCAACTTGTTTGCAACAAAACTTCACAAATCCCTGAACTTTCCTGCTACTGGAAATCAAACCACAGAAGAAAAAACACAGTCAGATTATTTGTGACTTCTCTGATCCAAAATTTAAACCATTTAATCTTCAACAGACATCATTTTGTTTAAAGTACTTTTAAATCCTTAATGCTCTTTGTACGCTGCCCCGCCACAAACGTCCTGTCTGATTTCAGCTGCAGGAAGTTTTTTGAGACTTACATATTCCTGTTGTAATTTCTTAAAAGTGATCAGCAGGGAAACAACTGTAATCAGCTTTCTTCATGCAGCAGTTTGATCAGTTTGATTTTTACTTTCTTTATTTAGGCGAGAGTGAACTTTCTAAACAGCCAACACAGAGCAGACAGAGGTTAGAGAGTAAAAGATGTTTCTTACCTCGGTTTAAAAGTCTTTTCTCAGATCAATATTTTCCAAATTCACAGCTCTCAGTGTCCTAAAAAAGTTTTTCAAATCCTGAATGTTTTAAAAGTCTGAAAGTTAAAGTTTGTCTGCACTTGAAGCTGCAGCGTGTAGTTTTTCTCTCCAAAGCTCCAAACACACTGCTGCTACCATGTGGGGAGTGGATGACCGCCTGACACAGCAACAGTGTGTGTGTGTGTGTGAGAGTGTGTGTGAGTAAGTGTTTGTGTGTGACCTGCTTCTTGCGCGGGGGTGTTGGTGTTGGGGAGAGGAGGGGTGACAACAGTTGAGGAGGTTTATTTTAAGACCAACCTCACCCACCTCCCCTCAACACACACACAAACTGTAGCTGCAGATTCTGGGTGTCATTTTTACTGCTTCAAAACACAAACACACACCCTGTTATACTTTATCTCTTTTGCTTTTCTTTCTTTTGCTAAATACTCAAAAACAACATAATATGAATAATAAAACGCTTTCAGATAGCTGATGCCAACAAAATGATGTTCTGTGTCTAAAAAGAGCTTAAAACATAGAACTGATGTTGTTTTGTGTCCAGACAATGAATTTAAAATGCTGATATGAACTTTTAACACATAAACATGTCAGCAAATATACAGTGTGAACGGAGCCTCACTAACGTCTACATACAAACACACACACACACACACTCGGTCTGCAATGCAACAGCTGTGTATTGTGACAGCAGTGAGGAGGAGGAGGGGGGAGGACCGAGGGAGAGATGAGCGAGAAGCGAAGGTTAAAGCTATTTCCTGGAAAGAAAATGTGTTTCATCATTAAAATAATAATAAATGTCCAGTTTTAATGTGTCGAAGCCTGAAAACAGAAAGACTCTGTGACTTCATTCTGTTTAAAATCTACTGTGAGACAAAAAAAGGGTCTGAATTCACAAAACAAAGGTTGCAAAGGTCATCTATCTATCTGTCTGATCAATCTAATCTAATCTAATACCATTTGTTCCTTGTGCTGAAGTGTATATTTATTCAGGTTATACTTCAGATTCACTGACACGGACACATCATCATGAAATATCATCACACAGATTCAGAAATCGTCCACAGGCTCTCTTAGCATCTTCGGTAAAAGTTGCGCTCAGCAGCTTTAACTCTCCCCTGGAAACTTTTATCTCCAATTTCGAGGAGTCCTGCTGGTTAAACTGCTCGGTAAAGTGAAGCAGCAGATCAGAGCGTCTAAAATGTCCTCCAAACTAAACAGGAGAAAATGTTCGACAATGACACATATTTCTGATCCATTTCCTCTGAAAAGGGGAAGATTTGTTTGTCTTCAGGCAGCTAAAACTTCTTTGTTATGGTTAAGAAATGACTAAACAACATGGTTAACGGACATGGTTAAAAGAAGAAGTTGGCAGACGGAGGTCGTTGTCAGATAAAATCTAAGCTGTTTAAGTTGTTTGACGACTGCTGTCATCTCCAGTTGGACCAATTTCCAGTTTGTCTGAGTTGAAATCTGCAGCGCTGAGAGTCTGCAGTGACTGTCGGCCATATTGGAGGACGATGAAGTTAGAGACATCTCATTTCAGGTCACAAATCTGCAAGTTAGAGGCTGATCTCAGCTGACAGAGATGATATTTGATATTTGAGCTGAAAAGATCGGCTGAACTTAGCGAACCATCAACTCTCTCTTTCTACTTTCCTTCCTTCCTTCCTTCCTTCCTTCCTTCCTTCCTTCCTTCCTTCCTTCCTTCCTTCCTTACTCCCTTGTCTCCTTCACATGATGGTCCATCCCTCCGAGTTCAGAGCCATTCCCAGAATTCCTGGCATGTTGTCGGCAGTGACATCAGGACGCAGAAATATCCCGACAGCTGGGAGACGGCGGGCTGCTTCTGGGCCGTCTTTAAATAAAGCTCGGCGGGTTTGAATCAGGGACACACGGATCACGTTCACTGCAGGAAAAAACGATCACGTTTCTTTTTGACTACAGAAGTAAAAGAAGAAACTACGAGAAGAGTTTGAGGTTAATTTGTCAGATAAATACCTGCCTCATTTGCTTACATTACTAATATTAATAATGCGACACTGACACACACAGCTGATAAATTCACACCTTTAAAGAAAGCTAACATTTCTCTGAATATTTGGAAATCAGCTGATTTCTGCTTCACGTTGTTGGAAAACAAAAGAAGACCTTCACAGAGAATATCAAGAATACACACCTCCATTTGCAAAGCGTCTAATTATTACTACCTGTGTTATGAATTTTTAAACCACAATGGTTTAATTATTGCATAAACATCCCAGAAAAAGCTGTTATTACATGTGTCAGATCATCTCAAAGTCTGTGGATCAAACTCTGAGCAGCAACAATGGAGATGAATCAGAATCTGAATCAGATTTATTTTCCATGTGTCCACATTCAGTTAAAGAAATGTGACTCTGGTTTTTAAGTTGCTCTCAGTGAACTTTGGTGGTTAAATATTAAAGTGCATTGCCCAGTAAGGTAGATAAGTGCTATATAAAGGAAGTCCATTTAACATCAACTCACACACAGTTTCCAGAAGAATTTACAGGAAGATAACGATAAAGAACGATGACAAAGCTCCACAAAGATTAAAAATAAACGGTTGTGTGAAAAAACGGTGAAAAGGTTTGACAACTGAGCTGTCGAATGTCAAAAGTTCATCCATGAGGCCGAAATATGAACAAAATGGTGGAAAATAAAACGGTGCACATGAAGTGAGCTGCACACGCAACAATGACCTTTGTGTTTTTAACATTTTTAAATATATTTCAGAGTTTTCATGAAAATCTCTGATGCATTTTATTACGTAGGTGCATCTGTGTCTGCTGATCAAACATGTGAGTGAGCGTGTGTGTGATCATATGTCTGCATGTCTGTGTGTGTTATTGTGTAAATGCAGTGTGTGTTCACAGCAGCAGCCTCTCCCTCTCAGAGCAGCCCAGGACATTCTCCATGCAGCTGTTACACACCGCCTGCAGCCGGATGCTAAGAATGGCTGAGAGGCTGGCATACCAACACACACACACACACACACACACACAGGAACAGTGGTTGCATCACTATAATCATGTCCAACAGTCGCTCCGTGGCAAGGTCAGGTTATAGAAAAATGCCCTGCAGGCAAACGCATTATAAATATGACAGAGAGGAAGAGAGAGCCACAGAGAGAGAGAAGAAGAAAAGGAGGAGAGGATAAAAGAAAAGAAACAAAGCGCAAAGAGCAGCGAGGACAGGATGAAGAAGGAGAGAGAGAGATCACCGGAGGCGTGAATCCAATTTCAAACAGCAGTCTGGCAGTCTGTCTGCCTCCATCTCTCGCTCTGTCGTGAGTCTGGCGCCCGCCGACCGACACGCCCGCAATTAAGTAAAATAAAACTCCTCTTTGACCTGGACGCTCCATGTCGAGGTAACGTCCAATCAGACGCTCAGTGTGGAGCAAGGAGCCCCGGCCTGATGAGCCTGAAGGAGCTCATCATCCGAACAACTCATGATGAAGAACTTTATATAAAACATCGTCGTTTACAGGCCTCTGAACAAACTGTGACCACAGAAACATCTGTAGCTTTAAGAATTAGAAAGTTTGATTTTACAACATGAGATGAAAGAAGAACTTCAATCGAATGTGTGAATTTTTAATAAAGACCTGGTTAGCGTAGCTTAGCATAAAGACTGGAAGCAGGTGGAAACAGCTAGCCTGACTCTGTTTAAGGTTTTAAAACAAACCTACAAGACATTTAAAGCTCACTAATTAACACACAGTTTCTACATTGATAAAGCCTGATTCGTTATGTTGCCAGGTTTGGATTTAAATGAGAAAAAATAACTCCGCTAAAATCACACATTTTTACATGTCTGGGTTAAATGAATTACAGTACAATGTTAGTAAGTGTATTTCTAAGCAGTTTTCGTCAGTATTTTCCAGGCCCTGTGACTGTGTAATGGCCTAAAACCTTTTTTTTTTATCTCATTACAAGTATTTTAATCATGTTTATGTTCATTTCGATGTTATGTACTTCTTCTTCCTTCAACGAAAGTACATTTTTCTAACACTTCTAGACTGCTGTTCAAATGACTTTACTTCAAAATAATAATTCCCTCAACCTTCAGACGTCATGCTGCCATGAGAGGACAGTGAATGTTCCAGTATTTCTGACACAGAAATGTTGTAATACAGCAAATTCATCACTAGGTGGAGCCATCGCCTAAAGTATTAGCACTTTGTCCTTCATAGAAAACGAGGATGTTCAGGCAGCATCCACCTGTTTGTGTTTCCTCTGTTAAAACAAATCTTGTTTTAGAAAAGAGAGAGCAGGTTTCAAAAATTTAAGGTTGCATCACTGTGGAACAAAATACAGTTGTGTTCATATTTTCTTTATTTGTTCTGCATATTTTCAACCTTCATCCCACACTGATTTATTGTTTCACTGTTCATGAGTGTGTGTGTGTGTTTTCTGCAGCTCTGATCTGACACTAACACAAACTGACGGAGGCGTCACATCTGTTTCTGTTTGTGTGTTTTTGTGTTCTTTTTGCCTTCCAGCTGCGACTGGACCGAAGCGTCTCCACACGTTTCCTTCAAGCTTTTTGTCTGTCCTCTCTTTGTCGTGTCTCATTGTCTGTTGACGCTGTTCTGACAAGCTGCCACATCTCAAAAGACGACGGATAGCAGACTTACTTATTGTCATGACAACACCGTGATGAAATTTAATGTCATTTTAATGTCTGCAGATCCAATTTTATAACAGAGTTGAACAGATATGATTTAATAAAGCTTTTACAAATCATACTGAGAGATTTAAGCTGCAGTGTGGATGCAGCCTTAAGAGAGAAGTAAGACTTTTTATTATTGTTTTATTGTATTTCTAAATAAATGTCTGACATGTATTGTTTCCATGTAAGACTGCACTGTATTTCTTTCACTCTCTCCTCATTGCAGCATATTTTGAGTCTTCTAGCCACCAGAGGGCTCCACCAGGTGCTCCTTCATGTAAACAGGAAGTGAACATCTCCTGAACAGCGTGTTTTTGCTGACCTCTGGTGGTTTAACTTCTCACCGTGCTGCAGTGACGTTCAGACGTGAATGACCTTACGTTCAGGACTGCAGCAAAACAGTCCAGTGGAGAAAATCTGAGGTGGATATTTTCTGTGAAATTACATTAAAAAGAGGAATTTTGTTCCGATTCTGTTGAAGAATCAAGGACCAGAAACACAAGTGGCTCATAAATAGATTAAATACACACACACACACAGACTTAACTCCACACACAGAGGCAGAATGACATCATTCACCCACAAGGCTGCAGCTGTAACTGTCTCTCTCTCTCTCTCTCTCTCTCTCTCTCTCTCTCTCACACACACAGCAAATCTGAAAACAAACAGATACTGATGCTATAAAATAGACAGTGTTTATGTGTGTGTGTATGTATGTGTGTGACTTTGAAGTAAAAGTCTGACTCTCACTTCGAGAGTTAAGATGAGAATAATGTTTAAATAAAGATCAAATTCATTAGTAATGTTTAAATAAGTGTGTCTATGTGAGTTTATGTGAATGTCACTGTACATTTTATTGCCAAAAGTCGGTGTCAATAATCCTGCTCGACTGACAGATATGAGCATTGCATCAATTTACTTCTACTACAATTTGAAACTATTTAAAGTAAAAAAATAACTTGCAGCAGAAAACCAAACAAAAATTAAGCAAATTAGATATCTAACAGATTTAAAAAGTCAATGTTATCGACATACAGTTTTTATGTTTTTGGTGATATTCTCTGTAATTCTGTTGTTGTGACTCGTGTGTGCAAATGAGATGATCAGAGGAAGATCAAACGTCTGAAATAATGTACTTTAAGGTGTTTCTTCACTGACCGTAGGAGAAACCAGCGTTTGTTTACAGTGTGAGTGAAGCTGTCGCAGCCTGAAATTAGTGTTTAATGAGTGTCAGAGCTTTGACTTTACGGGAGGATTATTACACAGAGAATAAACACTGAATCCTCCAGGTGAAACACAGGAAAGGATTGATGGTTTCTTTAGAAGCTTTCTGGGAAAAGTTGCAGTGGAAAATGTCTAAAAAAAGGCAGCGTGTGTGTGAAATGTGTGTATATCTATGTGTATGTGTGTAAGCTCTCTGACAGTAAAACAGAAAACATCCTCTCTCTCCTCAGTGTGTCGAGCATCGGCGTGACTCCCGGTCTGCCATGTTTTATTCAGACAACACACACAGAGAATAAAAACACACACACACACAGCAAAGTGGTGCAGAGAGAGAGAGCTAAAATAAAACGGCAAAAACAAGAAAGAGGAGAAAGTAAAGGCGAATATGGAAAAGGAGAGGAGGGGGGAGAAATGCCGACACACCAGCAGCCTGATGAAGAAGAAACATCTGAGTCACCGCAGTTAAAAATACACACTCATCAATAAAAGATCCTCCACACGGCCTGAACACAATAAAACTGCATCTTTATGAATGAATCAGTCTGAAGCTGCTGATCTTTCCCAGCAGCACACGAACGCAGCAGTGAGCTTTAACTCTGCTGAGAAAGGGTGAATAATCTGTTTGACAGCATGAATGCATGAATGAAGACATGAAACTGAACGATGGTTTTCCACGCTCGAGGGGAAGTTTCCAGACATAGTATTTATCTCAGGATGAATTCCTGAAAAGTAAATGGGTGTAAAAAATAATATTAATAAAGTAGAATGATGCAGCCATTAAAGATATGGCATGTAATTTAATATTAAAGTATATAAAGAACTGAAACAAGCAGATTTTCTTTTTAAATTCTAAAGATGAATAAAATCAAGAAGAGATTTCAGTAGAAAATCAATTTATGAGGTCCATATATCATTCATATCTGTTCATCTATGTGATTTTTCAGTCTTTAGATAACAAGTTCATACAGATGTGTTGATGGTCAAATAAAAACAAGATATTCAGGTGTCTGTTCTGCTCCTGTGGATGCAGAAAATGGCAATAATTACAGTTTAATATTTGTATTTCAGGGTTTTTCTCCTTTAAGATAGAAGAAGAAAAAAAAGATGCTCAGCTTTAAGGGATTTTAATTTTTCTCCGACAGAGTGAATCAAGCTGCTCTTCGAACCAGACGAATACGAATCAGAACTTTTTTCTCTTCTCTTATATAAAAATCCACTGGAGATGAAGAGGAGTGAAGCTTTTATGATGAAGAAGCTCTGACTCTGACTCCAGTTACATAAATAAATGAACGGTCAATCGCGTGACCTGTGGAAGTCATTATATAACGCCGAGGCCCCCGGAGAGATGAAGGGTATTATGGGTAATTTACCCGCCTGAGGACAGACAGTAGAAACCGGCCGTGTTCAGGAATTCAACATAAAGCTGATGAGAGGATTTAATGTGTGTTTGCATGTATGTGAGAGATGACTCGGACACACAGAGGTCAAACAGAGCAGACATCAGAGGAGAAGGAGCTTTTGTTAAATGTTTAAAGATGACGGACATTTTATTCTTCTCAGCTACGTGACTTTGTTTGAAGCTTTTGTTCTCCTGTTTAGAGCGGCCGAAACTTTGAAGGTTATTTAAGCAGTTCAGTAAAGTCAACATCAGGACAATCAGTGTGTGTTTGCACAGGGAGGGTTCAGGACTTTGACATTATTATAAAATCCAGATTTTCCAGACATGGAGGCCTTTTGAAATTAAACACTGAGAAGCTTCCCTCAAAGCAAAGCAGCTGTTACGAACACTTCAACAAAACTAAAAAGTCTCAAACCACAAATTGTCAGACAAACTAGCAGCTGATTTTAAATATTTTACTCTACCAAGCACTGCACAGTTTCATACAGAGATGCCACATGACATCCTTTGGTGGAGACATTCAGTGATAGTTTTCACGGATCATAATCCTCTGACCTTTCTGAAGTCGTTGCAAAATCCAAACCAGAGTTTAATGAGGTGTCCCTGCAGCCTTTAATTTGGACATTTGTCATATCAAGGGTGCAAATAACTGCAGATGCACTGTCTCATGTGCAGATAGACTCCACGTTGTTAACCGATTCTCATTTCAAAGCTCTCCTCTGGTCATCTCTCTCACTAACATCCTCTTAAACTGATCCAGCTGTATAAAGGTTGCTGATGCAGCCTGGCAGAGAATCACACTGCACAGGAATTAAAGGTAATGTACGTCTGATGTGACAAATAACAGGGACAAGCATTGTTTGAATTTGTTAGTAGAACCCTGTTTTTATTGAGGGGTTAGGACTACAAGTACCAGCCTCATTTCATCATCTCTCTCTCTCTCTTCAAGCATCCACACTGTCCAGGTTTTGGTTTGTTTGACCATTTTTTCTGCCTGCACCACCTGCACACAAACATTACTCTACATCAGTTCACATTCACTGAGCATGTATGTGACAACATGTCTTTGGATAGAAAAGTGGATGATGCTGTATGTTTGCACTGCACTGTGGGATGATGTCCAATAAATAAAAAAGGAGCGGCACCGTCAGAAAAAGTTAAAACTGCCCAACAAAGACAGCTGGGAGGTGTTTTTCTACCTTGAGCTGCACCAGGTGGACGTCCACATGTCTGTTGTCGCTGTCTTGTCCCACAGAGTGTGTGAGCTGAGTGACTCTGTCGCTGGTCGCTCGCAGCCACGTCTCGATCTCCGGCAGGTGGAGGACGACCTTCCAGTCGGCCCCAGTGTGGAGAGGCGGAGGTTTCTTTGACCTGAAACAACACAAACTGCACATGAGATCCATTTCTATATTAGATAGATAGATAGATAGATAGATAGATAGATAGATAGATAGATAGATAGATAGATAGATAGATAGATAGATAGATAGATAGATAGATAGATAGATAGATAGATAGATAGATAGATAGATAGATAGATGGTAATAGCACATTCACATTAAAGCATATTAAAGCCTTAAATGACGACTTGTGATGTTAAAGAGGTCGTTCATGGAGATAAACCTGCTGAAAATTATCACCTAACTCCGATGGTTTTAGCCTTGGTTTTACTGCCCACATCACAACGCTCCAGTAAAGTCTCATTAGCCTATCGTTTTCATCAACAGGCTCTGATAAAGCCACTGACCTGCTACCAGCACGGACACAGAGCAGCAAGAAGGTTTTCACAGAGATAAAGGAGAGAGACTTTTGTCTTATTTATTTTAAACAAACTCTCCTCCAGTGATGGTGCAAAGACACGATCCTGTTCCTTTGTGTCTGCTGGATGTAAATAGTATGAAGGGTGAAAATCGATCATCTCTGTGTGTCTGCAGCTTGTTGGTGAGTTCTTCATCAACATCCAGTGGACAATCAATAAATTAATGGAGCTTTGAAGTTGAAGTTAAAGTGGAGAAAGTCTCTTTATTTTTCAAAGCCATTTTCTGCATATTTTTAGTTTTAGTCCAAAAAAAAAACAGGAGCTCTGCTAAAAAGACTTTTCTGAGACTGAAACCAATCAAATTAGACATTTTTAATTTAAAGTGAATAAATGATTCATCACAGGTTACAGTTCAACCAAAGATTGACGCTTATTGCTCAGATTGTTTAATTTTGAGTGTTTTAAAGACCAAAATAGATAAAATATTTAAGAAATTCATGAAAAATGAAAGATTATTTGTACATTCTCACATTTGTATGTCCATCTTATTCATCATCTACACTCCTCAGATTTATCCCTAACTTGTAAGTCTAAGTACACAGAGCTAAAAATTTCAATTGTCATCATCTTCATCATCTTCATCATCTTCATCATCGTGGCCGTTACCTCCGGGAGGGGTCTCTTCCCAGGTGAGGTATTCCTCCAGTGAGGCTGCCTCGGCTCGTACCCGGCGAGGACTCCCCGTCCTGGTTCTGATGCTCCAGAACGAGACTCTGATGGGCGGCGGAGGAAGCCGAGGTCTCGGGGTCAGGGGTCGGCGTGACGGGGGTGACGGAGGTGACCATTGGGGACGGCGGCTCAGGGGCCACGGGCGAGAGAGCTACGATGCTCATGGTTGGAGAGAGGGAGAGAGAGGAGGAGACGGGTTTCCTAACGTGGGTGGACGAGCTTCATCGGAGTGAACTGGAGAGAGAACAAAAAGAGAGAAATATTTAAAGACCTATCAAAATAGAAAGATTTACAGAAGAAATAAATTAGGAAAGAGAACAACAAAGAAAGGTAGGAAATGAAGAGGAAAGTTTAAGTCAGGATATTTGGAGTCTGGCTCTGTTTTTCATTAAGTTATATGAAATTCAGATAGTGCACAGACACAGTTTTAGAAATACTGAGGTAAAGAGACATTTTGCTTTTGTTAAAGGGCAAAAATTGGTGTGTTTGATAGCGATAAACTCTACGAGAAAACATCACAAGGGAGCACTTTTCTTCTACCTGCAAACACACTGGTTATAAGATTACCCAGTTATCTTAAATTAAGTTATTTTCATCAGAAATTTCACAGTAAAAAAATGCTTTAATGATGGTTAGTGATAGTGGCAGTGATGGGTCAAGTTACAGATAGAGGCACTGAAATGCATCATGTTAGTGAAGGTCCTTAAAAATACAGAACTGGAAATGTGCATGTGTGTTATAAAGGTCCATTATCCAAGCTGGAGGAAAGATGAGCTGGAAATCAATGTGCTGGAGGAGACGGCACTGCTCACACACACACACACACACACACACACACACACACACACACTGTCCTACATCCGAGAACAAAAGCTCTCACAGACTCAGTCCTACATCCAAAACACACTAACGTAGAGAGTGAAGAGAAACAGTTTGTAAAGAAGGAAATCACTTAAAATACTGGAAAACTCACAAATCAACATTAAACAGGATTATGTCAAACACTGAAGATAACAAATCTGTGTTTCTACTCATCACTTCAGTATAATACCTTTGGTACAGTATATAAATCTAGTTCCCCTGTCTAAAAGTATCTAAACCTTATCTGTGTGACTGGATGTTAAAAGTGCATCAAACACGAAACATTAATCAGATGATTTCACTCTCTTATTTGTGCCAAACAAACAAAAGTCACATTCAGGACATCCATATTTGTAAAATTAAGGATGCTTTGCTGCCTTCTCATCTTCACTAGTTACGTAACGCCAGCTGTAACAGAAGGAGAAGAAAGGAGAAACAATCATTTCATTCACTGTGCCTCATGGAAACTTTTAAGGTGGAATATTTTTCTTATATGTTAGTCAATGTATGAGTTAACATTGATAACTTTGACCATTTCCTTTTGTTTTTATTGTCTCCCTTACATGATATATACTTTGGTGATTTTTTTTGGATCTTCAAGCCTTGAACCTTATTTTATGAATTTCAAACAGATTATATGAAGTGGGAATATTCTGTTTCCTCATTTTCTCACTTTTGACAAAGGAAATGTGAAAATAATTGAACTTAACAGGACTGCTTGGTGGAAATAAAGAAGCTTAAGGTCAGGTTTTTAAGGGTGCATCTGACATTTTTTTTTGTTAAATATCTTAAAGACTGAATATTCTATAAAACCATCATGTATGGAAATATCATTTAGAGAAAACAATCATTATCTTTGAGGTTTTAGATTACAATGGGGGGATTTGTACTCATGATCTCAGTATTTTAAAACACAGTTCTAACAGTAAATGATATATTAAATATTTTTTGGGGGGTATATTAAATGGGTTTAAACGGGGTTCAATAGTATTTAAATGACTGTGAATCCACTGTTAAATCCCTTAAATGCACTTGACTAAAAAATGTTAGCTACTTACATCGTCAATGTTAATGAATTACAGGATAATCTGATGATTTACCAAACTAGCACCTGATTGATCCAAGTCTCGATCTCATGACAAACAAGCAATTACAGAGGTAGATAATGTGTGACCTTTGAGTTTGATATCACATATAAAACTCTTTGTTTTCCTGTCATACACAGCAGAGTTTAAACAGCTGTTTAGTATCACACCCACAGAGATAAGAAAGTTAAACAGAAAAGAGAAACAGAAAGTAAATTAAAGTAAATAAAAAGTTAAATTGATGGAGACTGGGAGCCTCCTGAATATTTAAAACGCTCTTTTACACATTAAAAAGTATAAAAATAAGAGCATTTATCTCCAAGTTATTGACCAGATGACCTCTCATTAAATAACTTGCAAGTGCAAGCATTTCATTATAGAAAGCACAGTATATTATTAATTACTATCATAAATAAGGGGGAGGTTCATTCAAATTAAACAGCACAAAGCCAGTTTTAAAGGAAATGGGTCGTAGATGTTGCAAAGAGAACTTCGCCTGTTTCTGCTAATCAAATCCTAATTAATAAACTCATTTAAACAATCACTCCCCAAACAGAATTTGCATTTTAATTGGCTAATACTTCACTTTGAAGCTCAGTGTAAATGAATGAGAGGTAAATAAAAGTGCCGGCCGAACTGACAGCAGTGAGGTTGCCATTTTGGTAATGTAGGTGCCAAGTTTTGAGAGGGAAGAAGAAAATATGGAATGAGAAATAATAATGGAATAAAAAAGATCAGTTTTTCTGCTGCATCGGTTTTTAAACTGTCCATCATGAGTCTTTATAGATGGAGATGTAAATGCAGATTAATTTACGTTTACAGTGGTGAAATTTTTGTAGACAGGGATGTTGAATGGTAGCATGGCTGCTTCAGTTTTTTTTGTGATGCTGAAAACTGAACTACTTGTACAAAGGTGAAATTTTATGGCTTCACAATGCTGAATTTAGCACAGTTTATCAGAAACACTGGAGACATAATTGGCCTTTCGACTTGTGATTAAGCCATTAAAACCACATGATATGTCATAATTGACTAATCACAGGAAGAAATACAATCATAAATTATGATAAACTCCGCGATTTTAAGTTTATATGACAGCTCCATATTTATTATTAAAGTATAGGTGGTATTGGTGCAGATTATTTAAATGTACTATATGTTATTATTACATTATTATACTACATTATTATTATTATTAATGCATTCTCATGTGTTGCAATAAAACACACCCCGGCTCTATAACAGTTCATGGTTCAGTGTTTACAACTCAGAAATGATCTCTTACCAGAACTGCATGAAACAAACAAGGAAATAGATTCCTTTAAAAGGACTTTCAAAACATACAAGAGCAGACTGTAAGTTACGACCAGTGAACAAAAAGAGAGATCGGCTACAGAAAGGAACATTGGAAATACTGCGAGTACTGGAGAGATGCACCTTCGTGATGCATTCAGGACTTTGCAGAGAGAGATTGGACATGTGACTGAATAATCGGAGAAATCTGCTGTGTTTTTAGCTTTGCCCTTAAAGAAAGAATGGCGTCTTGGCTGGAGAAGAATCTCTTCTGTCCTGTCTGCCGTGAAATCTACAAAGATCCCGTCCTCCTGCCGTGCAGCCACAGTTTTTGCAAAGCCTGCTGGCAGCGTTGGTGGAAGCGGAAAACAACTCACGAGTGTCCGGTCTGTAGGACACAATGTTCATTTTATGATCCACCTAAAAATTTGGTGCTCAAGAACCTGTGTGAAGATTTTTTATCGCAGAAAGATCAGGGAGAGACTGCTACTCTCTGCAGTCTGCACAACGAGGAACTCAAACTCTTCTGCTTGGACCATCAGCAGCCGGTTTGTCTCGTCTGTTTGCATTCAAGTTTACACATCAGCCACAACTTCAGACCCATCAATGAAGCTGCGCTGGATTACAAAGAGATACTGAAGGAACTCTGGAAACCCACACAGGAAAAACTGGACCTCTTCAAAGACGTTAAAGGAAACTTTGATCAAACTGCTAAAGACATTGAAGCTCAGGCTGAGGACACGGAGAGGCAGATTAAGGATGTCTTCTTGATGCTTCAGAAGTTTCTCCAAAAGGAAGAGCAGGTGAGACTCAAAGTGGTGAGAGAGGAAAAGAAGCAGAAGAGTGAGATGATGAAGAGAAAGACTGAGGATCTTAGCAGAGAGACAGCAGCTCTCTCAGACAGAGTCTCAATCATACAGGAGGTGCTGAGAGCTGAGGATCTCCCTTTCCTGCAGAAGTACAAGACAGCAGCTGCGGTAGCTCAGCTTTCCCTGCCGGAGGTTCCCAAGCCGATCCCAGCTCTGATGAACATGACCAAACACCTGAACAACCTGCCGTCTGCTGTCCTGGACAGGATGAAGGAAATTATCTCTGCTTCTGAGGCTCTGGAGCCAAAAACTAATCCTGCACTGCTGCAACAATCCCCTAAAAATCCATCCATTACAACCTCCAAAGTGAGGCTGTTTCCTGGAGGCCGTTTAGTCGCACAAAGCCAGTGAGGAGCAGGGACGGACTGGATATTTTACTGATTAATTCTTCAGCTCTCTCTCTTATTTCAGTTTTCAGACTTCATATTATTTTTGGTGAAAATGGAACTAAATGTTTCTGAACTGTTGTGCATTAACTGTGTTTATGCAGTGCTTTTATACGGAAGCTGAGAACAGCTGTGCTTTCAACTATTTTTTTTAAATGGTGTTATCTCAAGATCACAAGTTAATTATGTCGTTATCTCAAGAAAACAAATAATGACCTTCACAGCATCTCCACAGAGCCTACAGATACCTGTTGGCTGGAAACTACCTGGAAATAAACACAGAAACATTACAAGGAAAAAGAGGAAAACACACTCTGATTTCACAGCCTTTCACAGCTTCTGAACCTTTCATTACTGTGATTATATATACAGGGTGTGCAAAATAATAAAAAAAACATACAATGCCATAATCAATTAAGAATAAAGTGATGGTTGATGGTTCAGCAGCATATACCAGTTCATGTTCCACCATACTGTATTGGTGTTTTAACCTTTAGGAAACTATCTACATCTCTAGGGATCAGCATATGCTGCTGAACCACCACAGGTATACCATCAACCATCAAGGTATTGTTTGATATTAAATTGACCACCAATGCAGCATTATACACATTAGAAATACTAAGAGTCCAAAATCTAAGCAAAATGCAGCCCTAATAATGTTCAGGTGGGACATACGAGGAAGTACAACTTATCTAAATGTTTTATGTGAGTTGCTTATCGGTGTTAGGTTCTTGGAATGAAATGCAAAGTTACACCCATTACCTGAATCACCTGAGGAACATTATAAGTTCAGCCACACGGAAAACGTCTCATAACTGGGACGGCTACCAGAGCGAATGGCAGAAAGACTTCAACCAGCTGCAGACTCAAGGAGACAAAGACTGCACATTTTGAGAAGTTTCTAGAGGATTGAAATTTTTTTATTACTATCAAGAGCTGCTGTGTCCCAATTCCCTTTGAGACTTTAGAGTTTAGTAAAACGTAGAGATCATGGTGTCTTGGTCCGAAGAGAATCTTCAATGTTCAATCTGCCTCGATATCTACAAAGAGCCCGTCCTCCTGTCCTGCAGCCACAGTTTCTGTAAATCCTGTCTTCAGACATGGTGGACAGGGAAGACAACTCTTAATTGTCCAGTTTGTAAAGAAAGATCATCACGAAGGAATCCACCCCTGAACTTGGCACTCAAGAATGTGTGTGAAGCTTTTTCACAGAGGCGAACTGAGAGACCTTCAAAAGAGTCTACGACCCGCTGCTGTCTGCACTCAGAAAATCTCAGATTCTTCTGTATGGACCATCAGCAGCCGGTGTGTTTCATCTGTCTGCACTCAGAAACACACACCAACCACAGCATCAGGCCCATCAACGAAGCAGCTCGGGATTACAAAGAAGGACTTCAGGAGCTCCTGAGGCCCTTACAGGAGAAACGGGGGCTTTTCACTGACATTAAAGCAAGCTTTGATCAAACTGCTCAAGACATTGAGGTTCAGACTCATGACACGGAGATACAGATGAGGGAGGTGTTCTTGATGCTTCAGACGTTTCTCCAAAAGGAAGAGGAGGAGAGAATCGCTGCTCTGAGGGGGGAAGGGGAGCAGAAGAGTCAGATGAAGAGGAGGAACAGCAGGGCTCTGAGCAGAGAGATTTTAGCTCTTTCAGACACGATCAGAGGAGCAGAGGAGGTGCTGAGAGAGAAAGATCTCCCATTTCTGCAGAGATACAAGACCACAGCTGAGTTGCTCCACTCTTTCCAGTCGAATGATCCACAGCTGACCTCAGGAGCTCGGATCGACGTGAACAAACACCTGGACAACCTGCCCTTTAAAATCCTGGACAGCATGAAGGAGAAGGTAATCTCCAGTCTGAACCCCCAAAGTCCTGATCCAGAACACTCAGTTGTCTGTCTGGGCTACAATCTGTACAGAAGAGTTCGAGGGAGATGGTCTGCATACGACGGTGGATTCTTCGGTCCATCCCAAAGAGGAGCGATGTCCAGGAGGCCATTAAGTCTGGATCTACGAAGGAGGAGTCTGAGCATGGAAAGACTTCCCATCACATTCGACCAGGAGCTACGTTATCCAGGATACACACCGTTTTCATCTGAAAGACTACAACCCTCGTATGATTGGTCTTCAGCTGGTATCCATTGATGGCAGAATGACAGAACTGGAGAGAGACGTGCGAGAAGTGACGCAGAATCAGCAATCGAAATTGGTCATTTCCAAACTTGAACCTAAATAACAACCTGGGTTCACAAAAAACATTCACATTGGTGTCTTTTAAAGCAAAAGACTCTTGGTTTCAGATTAAACTGTGAGTATTAAAATACCCTTAAAAAGGACAAATTCAGAGAATAATCAGATGGGGTGTTTTCTGCAGACATATACTGATTTACAATGATGGGACAACTCCAAGTGTCCAAGAAGATCTGGACTAAAGCGGCTAAGTGCTGCAAGAAAGACTAAAAATGCATTGCAGTAAAAATTAAATGCATGTGACTTGTATATGCTGCATATATTTTTAATAGATTTCTGAATATTATGATTTCTGTATGTTGATTTTTAATTTCTGTCTCTTTTATTTCGTGTATTTAGTGTTTATTTCCTAAGCACTTCTATATCTGTTCTGCTCTGTTGGTAATTTACGTTATCAGATGTCACTTTATGTAAAATTTGAGTTTTTAGATTCAGACTTAATATATCTCTGGTGATGATGTAACTAAATATTTATGTACTGTTGTGCAATAACAGTGTTTTATAAATGCTTCTTATATGCTCACGTGATGGACAGATCAATAAAACACCTGATAATACAACACCAAAATCAATAAAGAATAAAGTGGATTGTAAATTTACATTTGAGTCACTGACTGTAGTTTCACTTTCATTATCATGGAGCGTATCTGGCATGACTAACAGAGAAGTGTAAGGTACTGAAGTGTTACAGGAAACAGCATCAATGTGATATTTACCATAATGCAGAAACAAAAAGTCTATTATCAAATCAAATCTACTCTTCTGAACAAATGCATAGCTCTCAAACAAGCCTTTCTGCACATTTTGAAGTAGTTTGCTGGTAGTTCAATTACATATATCATATAGACTTCAAGACTTCAAGAATTTATTTGTCATTGCACAACAATAACATTACGCAATCATTGCCAATTAAATTCTTAAGTCTCTTGCTCCCCACAACAAACAAATAATGCTCAGGAATATTAGCATGAAAAATAATAGAAACATTCAATCAAGTCACACCTTAATTCATAGAAATTAAGGTGTGACAAATGTTTCTTTCATGTTTACTGGCAAGATTTCCTGCAAAGCTCAGGTGGATGTTTGACAGTGAATCTAAAAAGGATAACGTCACTGACCACAGGAGCAGAAGCAATGAATGTGTGGTGTCTGTTTTATTTCTGTTTTATGTCTGCTTTTGTTTTTTAAACTACTAGTATCCAGCTGGCCCTTGACTGGGTCTTGCAGTCCTGCCTGAAAATCCACATCAAATGATCGACAGATTCATGCACGACTAAAATGCAGCTTTAATAATGTTCAGATGGAACATATAAGGAAATGCAGCGGATCAAAATGTTGTGTGAAGTTCCCATTATTAAATGCAGCACTCCACCCATTACCTGAATCACTTGAGGTAAACAAGGAGAACCAGTTTTGAATAGTTCTGATCGAGACACAAACATAAAAGGACGTGCTGTACAATTTAAGTTCAGGCATCTTAAGACTGCAACAGGACGGCTACCAGAGCGAACGGCAGGAAGACTTCGACCAGCTGCTGACTGTGGGAGAAACAGGCAGCACATTTTCAAAAGTTTCCAGAGGAGGAAGCTGACTTTCCTGTCCCGAGATTTTTTTGTTCACCACCAAGAGCTCGGGCTTTGTCAGGAACCGTCTTTTTGAAACTTTGTATGCAGATACTGAAGATACAACTTGAGCTGTTCGATCTGCCCGCTGTTTAGCTGAAGTTTCATACAACATAGAGATCATGGCGACTCAGTCGGAGGAAAATCTTCACTGTCCCGTCTGCCATGACATCTACAAAGAGCCCGTGCTCCTGTCCTGCAGCCACAGTTTCTGTAAATCCTGTCTTCAGACTTGGTGGACAGGGAAAACAAATCTTTTGTGTCCACTTTGTAAGAAAAGATCTTTACAAAAGAATCCACCACTGAACTTGGCGCTTGAGAACCTGTGTGAGGACTTTTCACAGAAGAAGACTGAGAAACCTTCGACGGCTCTCTGCAGTCTGCACAACGAGGAGCTCAAACTTTTCTGTCTGGCCCATCAGCAGCCGGTTTGTCTCGTCTGTCTGCACTCAGAAACACACACCAACCACAGCATCAAGCCCATCAACGAAGCAGCTCGGGATTACAAAGAAGGACTTCAGGAGCTCCTGAGGCCCTTACAGGAGAAACGGGGGCTTTTCACTGACATTAAAGCAAGCTTTGATGAAACAGCTCAAGACATTGAAGTTCAGGCTGAAGTCACAGAGATGGAGATGAGGGAGGTGTTCTCGATGCTTCAGACATTTCTCCAAAAGGAAGAGGAGGTGAGGATCGCTGCAATGAGGGAGGAAGAGGAGCAGAAGAGTCAGATGATCAGGTGGAAGAGTGAAGCTCTGACCAGAGAGATTTAAGCTCTTTCAGACACGATCAGAGGAGCAGAGGAGGTGCTGAGAGAGGAAGATCTCCCATTCCTGCAGAGATACAAGACCACAGCTGAGCTGGTTCATTATTTCCAGTCGGATGATCTACAGCCGACCTCAGGAGCTCCGATAGACGCGAACAAACACCTGAACAACCTGGCCTTCAAAGTCCTGGACAGCATGAAGGAGAAGATAACCTCCAGTCTGAACCCCCAAAGTCCTGATACACAAGTCGACTCTCTGGGGCACAGTCTCTCCAGGCTATACTGTTCATCAAATAACTCTTAGGGGAAGACTAAACCAATTATAAAATAATAATAAATTCAGAGAATCTGAGTAATCAGATGGTGTTTTTTCTGCAGACAGATTCTGATTTACAGTGATGGGACAACTCCAAGAGTCCAAGAAGATCTGGACTTAAGCAGGTTTCAAGTGCTGCAAGAATGACTACTAATGCATTGACGTTAAAATGAAATGCATTAAAGTCATATATACTGAATATTTTTTTTCTGAGATTTTTATATATTGATTAATATTGGTTAAAGTCTTTTTTATGTAGTGAACAAGAAGGTTGAATGGTTTTGTATTGATTCTGCTCTGTTGGTCATTTATGTGATCAGATGTCAGTTTAAGTAAAAGAGGAGCTTTCAGATTCAGACTTAATGTTTTGGTGTTGAGGGAACCAAAACTTTCTGTACTATTGTGCAATGAAACTTGTTTTCAAAAGATTAGATATACAGAAAACTGTAAAAACAGTGTGCTGAACTAATGCAGGTTATTGTCTTGAAAATGTGATATTTACAATACTGCAGTAAAAAGTCTGTTATATATTATTAATTCATAAATAAGGCTGATAGTTGTTGTTGTTGAATGTTGTTAAAAATGCTGCTGTAACAGGTGGATTTCTCTGATGTGGGATGAATAAAGTTTTATCTTATCTTCTTTTATCTTGTAGAGTTTGGCTAGAACATCGACCCATCAAACGACATAAATTCTTAAAATACTGACACATCTGCTCTCAGTGAAGTCAAACAAAGGAAAGTCATGTTTTCAAGTCAAGGTTTGACTGATATTCATGCCAATACAGGTCATATAGGTAAGAGAGTTTATAAAACTAGGCCAGGAAAAGACCGGCATTCCCATCAGTCTCAGCTGCACTTTGTGTTTCCTGTAAGCATGCTAACATGCTAAATTAAGAAGGCGAACACTGTAAACATCATACCTGCTTAACAACAGCATGTTAACATTGTCACAGTGAACATGTTCTCACTTCCCAGGTCTAAAACTCAAACAGGATCTCACAAAACATCTGTAAATCAAATGCAAAAATACAGAAAAAGAAACGTATAGAAGAGAAACTGTACCTCTCCATCTTCCCCGACATTTTCAGAGCTAATAATCCAATATTTCAAAAGCAGATGGAGTCATCCAGACTGTTCCTTATATGGAGACAGATGATCAAACATGTGGTTGGATGACAACAAACTCTTTTTTTCTGTCACTGTTTTCTCACTTTTCTTTCTGTCTGAAGGAAACAAAACCTCATTTTTTACTTTTTGTGTCTCAAAGTCACTGTTTTCTCACACTTTCTCTCTCTCTCATTGCAGGCTGTCACAGCATGGCACTGCACACACACTGTCACGTGTCCGTGTGTGTGTGTGTGTATGTGTCTCCTCCTCTTCATCTCAGCTGTGGCTTTAAATCCTTTTAAGCACCACCAGACGCAGCGAACAGACAAATAAAATGTTTTATTCATATTCTCCTTTCTCTGAATAAAATATGCATCCAGCTCCCAGTTCGGCTCGTCTGCAGGTTTCAACACAGAAACACGACAGAGAGGAGGAAAAAAAATCAGAATAATTTACAGAATTAAAAAGTGAAAGCTGTGCAGTAACAAAAGGCTGCAGCCTCACACGAACCAAACAGTGGAGGGTTAATTTATCTGTCAACCTGCTTAAATTATTTACTGAACTAATGAATAAAATGTGACACAGTCATACAAAAAATAAATACTTATTAATGCCTTTAAGACTCAAATTTCATTCATTAAACTGTAACAATTAATCATCAAACTGGTATAAAGTTATTATTACTGTTAACATTATTATTATCATTAGAGAAAAATCAAACTAACTATTCGAGAAAAATCTGACAAAAGGAAAAGAAATGAAATTTTTGTTGGAGGAATTTTTTTTTCTGTCTTATCCATTCATTCATTAACCAGTAATTTACTTTTTACTTACTTATTTTGTTATTCATCACATTTAAATTAAATCATTTCAATTTATGTTTTCATTTTTTTGTAGTTTAATGACAAAAAAAGGTAAATTATGTCCATAATATAATGTGTTTTTTGAGCCAAATATGATTTTACCTTCTTGTATCAGTGTTTTAAATCTGTTTCTCTCTCCATCACACACACACACACACACAGTGACCCAGTAACCAGCAGCAGCAGTGTGTTGTGTGTGTTGCAGTGCGGGGTGACTCAGGCTCTGTATTGATCAGCTTTTAGCAGCAGAGGCAGCGGTGAAGCAGAGAAATGATGTCAGTGGAGCAGCTGAACAAAAACCAGCCGGTGATGAAGTCGACGTGCACGACAGGATTAACGACGGTAACCCAGTTCAGCCGAGGACAGACGTGAGAGCGAGGCCGAACGTTATCACTGGACTGATTGAGCGAAGCACGAAAACAAAGTCCACGATCGAAACATTAGCAGCATTTCAATCCAAAGCACCTGAAACTTTTAATCTTCTTCCTGAGCTAAAAAGCTTCCTGCAGCCCGTTGTTGTCTGCGTCTCCACCGTGGTCTAAAGACCTGTGAAGATCAGGCAGATTAGTCCGCTGACGTTTGAGAAAGCGCTGCTGCGCTGGATTTCCTCCTCAGCATAAATACTCAGTAAGGCCTGGACTTGGTCGCTCCGTCTGTCGTAGACCTTCTTCTGCTCCGTGTCCACGTCCGACAGAAACAAACCGTAAATACAGTTTGTTTGAGGATGCAGGCTTTTCAAAATAAAATGCTGGGAATACTTCGACCAATCAGAAATGTTCAGCCAAAGTACTTTCCTGTACTTTTGAAAAGTACAACCCCCCTGAGCAGGGACTTTTTGGGGGGTAAAATAATGTCCCTGAACTTCATTTAGACCCTGGTCCCTGTGGAGGAAAAGCTCTGAGCTCCTCTAAAGGGTCCTGGGGAAAGTTCAAACCCGGCTAAAAACCAAAGAGGTCATTCACACCTACTTCACATTATGATACCTGAAGCAGCTGCATTAACTCATGAAAGACAGTGAGATCCTCACCCTCCCTCATCAGCCACACTGACTACATCTACCAGCTCAGATCCACGACTCCGTTCTCAGGTCATCACCGTTCACTGGACTCTTTTCTTTCTTGTTTTAATGCATGTTTCATGTGATAAGTCCATTAAAGTGTATTTTGCTCTCCTAAAACCTTAACAGTACCTGGAACATTGAAATAAAAGCTGTAGCTTGCTAATTTTGGCACACAAGCTAATGTCCAAATACTTTTTAACCACTGACAACCGATCAGCGCGAGCTAAAACTGAGAGTTACCTGAATGTTTAAAACACAACTCTTAGCTAATGAGAAAGACGCAGTTGGAGATGTAGATTGGAGAAGCAGAGTTTTATAAACCTGGATGTCAATATTTACTTGCTCAGGTACGGCCAAATGATTTATTTACACACTGAAACTTTCACTTTGTACTATAAAACATTAAAAACAGGGTCCTTGGTCTTTGGTGGGAACTTTATTTTATCGGTGCTGATCCATTAAAATATGCTGCACCAGCTCTGATACTGATCTTAAGGATATCTGTACTAATAATAAGTACTAATCGACCTCGGGAAACTAGAAGAGTCAGGTTAAGTGCTTTTGAACTTTAAAACTCAAAGAGATGCTGAGATATAACGAGACTGCTCGGCTCTTCAGACACTGTCATTAATGTTCATAAACTGTGGGCCAAGCCGCTCGTCGATGTTCAAACTGCTCGGGCTTAAATCATTAATATCCATCAACACAGCAGATTCACACTCATTCAGACAAAGTTTCACCGAACCTGGAGAATAAATGTCCGATAATAATGATAATAAAATGTTCAGAAATCTGTCTGCAACTGGACTTTGTAGAGAAAAACATGACATTAGTAGGATAAAGTTCTTTATAGGACTTTATCAACTTATATCATTTGTTATATTTAACCTTTTTGGCTTGTGACCTTAAATCGACATCTACTCACAACCCCTCAGCACAGAGACATCCTCCTCTGTTGAGACTGATTACTGACTAATTTATGGAAGTACATTCTTTATAAGTAAATCTATTAGAGAAATTATAGAAAAATCTGTCAAAAAATAAGACAAATTTTGTGCAGCATGAATTTTTTCTGTCTGTCTGCATTTAAGCATCTTATACACACTCTGATTTACTTTAAGAGCATTTGTTTAGTTTGTTATTTATTTAATCTATCTTAGTTTATTCCATTTATGTTGCCATTTTTATTATTTTTATTCATAGATTATGTAAATATGTTTATTTGCTTTATTTACCTACCATCCTTTAAATCTCTCTAAAGCTGCAAACATCTCATTCCTCTCTCTTTCTCTGAAACATTTGATGAGTGAAAAAATCACTTCCTGTCCGTCAGGCGTGTCAGGATGAGGTCATTGGGCAGAAACAGAAATAACATCATCAGCATGACATCATCATGACTTCATCGACCACATGACCACACAGAGGAGGAGGAGAGGAAGAAGTGACGAAGGAAAAGAGATGATGACGCAGACAATCGTCAGGTAACTAAGAAGAATGACAGCAGTTATGGTGATCAATAATTTTCCTCTCCATGATCTTTGCTGTTTTATTAACAGGAGCTTTACGTCCCTCTGAGTCACACATGATTCAATAAATCTGAAGTTTTATGTTCCCTTATTTCATTACAACCATTTTACTTCACCTCTACTGTTCTACTATTTTATTTTACTGATGTTTTCCAATTAATAGGAGGTGTACATTTTCTATTTTTCTATAATTTATATCAAAGTACAAAGTCTTTATATTTCACTCATTTTGCAGGAATATAAGTGGCTTGTGAAATAAACTGTTAAAAGATCCTGTACTGAAGCTTAATGTGAGTTTGTGTCTGTGCTGTGAGTGATTTTGGTCCACTGAAATAAAAAAAACGAGGCTGAACTGAACTAATAACCATGAAGGACTTTTTAATGACTCGATTAAAGGCAAGACGCCGCCGCGCCCTGTCCTCTCCGTCCTGATACAACACGGCCGTGAGTTCATGACTTAATTAGACGGTGTACAGTAAATAGGTCGTTTCCCTGCAGAGACGCAAGCTGGACACGTGAGCGCACACATGCATAAACACACACACACACACACAGTATATACACACACTCAAGCGTACACAATAAATGAGTGTGTGTGTTTCATGCCAGACACAAATCATTAGATAAACTAGATTCATTCGGATTAACTTTTTTTCAGATAAGCTTATAAAAGAAAAATGTGACCAAACTTTCCCCGACCAGGTGTGACGGCAAATTAATGCCATCCACAGTCCAAATATGCCAAAAATAATAATGCACAGTTAATATAGGACAAAAATAGTACCATCATCACCAAAGAAATCACAGAATAAAAGAACAGGCTGCGTCACCAAGCTGAAACTGCTGCTGAAGCTTCTGTGATGAAGATTTGGACATGATTTAATGATTAGACATCATTTTTAAAGATTAATTATGATATGAGTTCTTTAAATCTGTTTTTAGGCTATTTATGGAAGCCATGCTTGCATTTTTTATCTCTCAATATCAAAGCTGTTTTTCTGGTGATAACTGGATAATTGTGTTGAACTCCAAAATGAGTGTGTGGTTCATTTGAGCACAGCTGATTTCAAGATAACAAGGCTAATAATCTCAAGATAACAGCTTAAAGAAAGATTACAAACCTAAGACTAAACATTTTTTATTAAATGTCTCAGAGTAATGTTTTGTGGTATCTTATATTTCAGTCACACACACATCTCTACAAACACACACTGTGTTAATCTGTGTGAGCTCAGCCGAGCCTTTTTAAACATCTCTCGGTTTCAGGACATGCACACGGACACAGAAATCATCTTGTTTAACGCGCTCGCTGACGTCTAATCCTCGCAGATCTGATGATTCAAAGCTCGCCGGCTGTTTGTGAATCAGCAGTCTGGAGTCTGACAGGAGAGCGTTTACACGGGACCCGATTCATCTGTCTTTTGTGAGATTAGAGCCGAGATTAAAGCCACACTGGGAGGAAAAAAAATCTTTATGTAACACGGCAGCTGTTTTATCAGCTGGAATCAAAGAGTGAAGCTGAAGCAGAGAAGAAGGTTTTTTTTTACTCTTCAAACGCTTCAAAGGTTCAGAAACTGAAGTTTAAACATCATTTGTAATGTAATAATAAAAAGTACTGTATCATTATTATCATTAATGTGAACATAATGTGAACTTCTAACATCAGCTGGGAGGGTTTTGTGCAGCTGTACATATTCAACAGTTAAATAAAAAGTGTGTTTAAACAGGACTTTTGTTTCTTTCTTTCTTATCTTTGCCAACACAGGACCATAAAAAATGAATTATGCTTTAGTGGATATTGTAGGAAAAACATGAAATTTGTTTTGCATTAAATTCAGTCTGATATGTTCCATAAAATGTAATCCAAACAGCAAGTTTCTTTCTAAATGTAGTTTGCTGATTATTGATAGACAGGAACTGAATCGCCATCTATTTTGATAATCAATAAACCATTTCAAGTACATTTTAAACCAAAAAAGCAGAATAATCTCCAGTTTCAGCTTCTCCAAAGTGACTATTTGTGTCTTTTCTTTGTCTCATGTGATAATAACCTGAATAAATAAGAAACAAACAAACTATAAATCAAAAAACTTAAAAAGCACATCAGTTGACTATGCTATCAGTTGCAATATTACTCTTATTATTACTAGTACAATTGTAATGCAGCTGTTATACTCATAAAATGAATTTTAATTTCACTGTAAGTACACGTAGAGCATGTAAGAAGATAGAAATGCAGCAGTGTGTTTGTACCAAAGTATATTTAAAATAGTCCTATTTTAGTGAAGTCAAGCTGACTAAACACACCTAATGTTAAGCTTTTGTGCTATTTTTGTAAAACTAAAGTATAATAAATAAATAGCTCTACTGTTTAAGTCTGTCTGCTGGTACACTACTGTTTTTATTGTCGTTTATTGATCATTTTTAATTTGTAAATGACATTTTTCTGCCATCAGTCTTCTGCTGAGCCGTTATATCAACAAACAGATGCTCAAGTTTTCACTTGTGAACTAAATACTTTGTTTTTTAAGGATTTTGACAAACTGCAGATGATTTTGTCTGGTTGATCTGTATCAGCGACAGCCACACCCACAGCACACGGTTCAGCCGCAGACGGAGGATTCAGGGTCAGATTAATGTTTTAAATCATTTACAGCAAACTGAATGCTGCACATGTGTTACTGTTAAAGTCAGAGAGTGTGTGTGTGTGTGTGTGTGTCGGTGTGACTTAAAATAAACAGCACAGGTCGATGTGGAGAAAGAAAATACAGCCACGAGACAGACAGCAGTCTGACAGAGGAACAGCAGGGTGTGTGTGTGTGTGTGTGTGTGTGTGTGTGTGTGCATGTGTGTGTGTGTGTGTGTGTGTGCGTGTGTGTGTGTGCGTGTGTGTGTGTCCCAGGAGTCCCCCGGCCCAGCCCCACATATGAATAATGTATCACAGGAGAAGAAGACGTGTCGGAGGATCTTGTCCTCTTCTGGTCGTTAATCTTTCTCCTTCTGTCTGTTTCACGTTTCCGAACGAGAAGACAAAGAAAATAAAATAAAAATATACAAAAACTCATCACGTGTTGTGGAGCATGAATCCGTACAGGAACTAGCTAAAGATCATGTTTCCTTTCACTCCATAAAATCACCATAATCCAGATTAGAGAATTAAAATATCGATATGTTCATTTTGTTGGCCGGTAAAACAAAAAGCTTTATGATTATCTGGAGTTTTTTACCTCTCAGGCCTGAGAAGACGACCTGCAGACACAATGCAGGCCTATTTATCAATTAATTGATTAATCAAAGATAAAAGTGATTTGAAGCCAGTTCAGTTATTGATAATGCAGCAGTGGTTGCAGAAATTTAGTGTTTTTGTTTTTAATAATCACTTATCATCATTGTAATAATGTCTTTGTTAAATTCATATGAATGTAAAAGTGCTTAAGTATGATTTTAGTTTACATGTTAATCTTCAGGATTATCATAAAAAAAAAGGTATTTATAATTCAGTTTCATCTCCAACCTGCTGGAGTGCAAACTTGTTTTAATAATCTAAAAAAGTAATAACCTACATTTTGAAAGGGAATATTTTAATTTCATTTACTTTACATTTTTTTGTATAATAATGAATTTATTCAACATAATTTCTGTTGACACTGAGCCTCACTTATTTAATTAATTAATTGATTGATTGATTGATTAAACAGAAACTGACGTGACAATTCAACATTTTATTAAGTTTATGTCTTGTTTTAATAATTTTTTTACTTCAAACCTTCCTACAAAGCTTTTACAAGTGTTGATTAATTAATCAATAATAATTCATTCCACACACACACACTTTCTGCACACACCTTTATATAATTACTCACATCAGATCCATTCCTCTGCAGCGCTTCGCCTGTACTCTACATTATATTTGAACACATTACCACTCCTCACTTTCCAGTCTGGATTCCCACTGCGACCGAGCAAACCATTAGCATGTTTTTTTTTTTCCAGTGTAATTATGGGTAAAATTACAGCGCAGTATTTCCTTACAGTTATCTGACTCAAAGTGATCTTCAGAAGAAAATAAATAAATAAATAAAATCACGACTGGACTCATCGTTTTCAGAAAGTGTCTGAGAAACAGCTGATAAAAAGACGGACAGAGAGGTCGAACCAAAAGACGTTCTGACGTTAACATCTGTGTTAAAGCTCATCGAGATGCAGTGAATGTGAATATTTTACAGCTACATGACATTTAATTGATTCACCAACCTGATCAATGATGAATGGCACTTCTATTAACATTTTAGAGACACTAACATCAATATTTTAAAAGTTTTAAAAGTCCTGATGACTATAGAGTTTATGTCATTCTCATTTTTTAACATTTAAATAAACTTATTGGATATTTCAGGAGCAACCTGTTTTAATTTTTTAAATCTACCTAATTGTCAACAAAGATGAAGATTAAATGTCCTTTGAAGACTTTTTCCTCTACAACAAAAACAAGAGAAATGAAATCATCGACCTGCACCAAACTCTCTGCAGAAATAGAAGAAATAGATTTATCTGCTCAGCCTGTTGCACTAATAAGGATCCTTTTCAACGTGATATCTTTACCTTTAATGTTTGCTGATGTTATCGCTTTAAGTGAGCAAAGAAATAACAGACGTGGACTAAATAAATCCACAATCCTCCTGAAAATGACACAAGAAGCAGCTGATTTAACGTTCACATTATTTACAAGTGATGGCGTTATCGTAACAAAGATTTTAGCTAATTTCAAGCTAAATTCAGAAACAATATATTGAACATAAACATTATATGAACGAATGAATGAAATCTGGATTATTGTGTCTATATTACTTTGTCCAGTCTACATGGGTTTGAGACACTAGTCCGAAAAAAGACTAAACAACATCAACAACAATTAAAGCACCTTTCACTGACCAATCTGATTACAGCTTCATTCATAAATCACTGACTAAAACTGGAAAAATCTGGATGAATACTGATTAAAATAGTGTTTTCTTCAATGTTAAAACAGCACACTCGACTGAAAGAAAACATTAAAAACTGACTGAAGTGGTGAACAGTGTTTGACGCAGCCTGCAGAGACACTTCAGCTGTCAGAGCGTCTTTGAACGCACCATCAGGGAGAGTTTCTGCACAAAATGACTCTGCATGTCAACAAACACAACTTTCATCTACACATGATGAAACATTTGGACGACGTGTCGCCTGTGTGCACGTCAGACCAGTTAAGCAAAAGACACAGGAGAGCAGACGGGAAGGGAAACACCAGGCAGAAATATACTGAAACTAACACAAACACAGAGGCAGCAGAGGACGTTAAAGCTTCATCACACAAACTCACAAAAGCAACAGTCGACTGAAAGTGACGGCAGCTCGTCTGTCAAACATCGATGGTTTGCTGGAGATGACAGCTGATAGGATGTTTTATGAACAACGCTTAAAACTAACAAAGACACAAAGATCGAATATTTTTCCATCCGTCACTCCTCGTCTCTACTGCGAGAATTACTGTCACCTCACAAAAATCCCAAAGTATCCAAACATCACATATCCTCTCTCTGTTTGCATCACAACAACAAAATCTCACTTTTACAGATGAAGTTTACATCTACTTTAACTTAAATTATATCAAATTTAGTCAATTATTCACTGCCTGATATGATTTTTGCTGATTTTCTCCCTTCTTGTAATTAAATCAACTTTGGGAGGCCGGTATGGATTTAAAATAAAAATAAAAACTTAATTAACGGAGACCTGGCTGACGTTGGATGACAGATACTTTACACGAGTTACAAACAAAAAGCAGAGAGAAAAAAGAAAGAAAAGGAAGTGAAGGACAAAGTGCAGATTTGGAAAATAAGCAGCAAAGATTACGCCTCCAATAACGAGTTTTTCACTCTGGAGGTCATCAGATTTGTGATAGATGATAGATAGATAGATAGATAGATAGATAGATAGATAGATAGATAGATAGATAGATATGATAGATAGATAGATAGATAGATAGATAGATAGATAGATAGATAGATAGATAGATAGATAGATAGATAGATAGATAGATAGATAGATAGATAGATAGATAGATAGATAGATAGATACTTTATTGATCTCCAAGAGAAATTCAGTCTGCTCTGCAGACGTGCTCCGTCTCTGGATTTTGGATATTAAACCTCTTTTATCCAGATAATCATGAAATTATGTGTCTGCAAACACAGTATGAGAATTAGTGACTGACTGATTGGTCAGTGAAGTGCTGGAGTTTCCACATTAGCTGTTTTTTTAGCCAGCAACACCCACTCATTTCATGTGAAACAGTAATTAGTTCAGCTCAAAGATACACAGATTACTCTGTGTCACAGAGATGGCACAACACCAGATATTCGCCATGAAGGGAAGAAACTGGAAAATAAGATAAAACCTGAGAAGTTGAGATGACAGTTTCAGACTAAAACAGTCCAGCAGACAGCAGAAACGGAGAGAAAACAACAGAGAGTGAGAAAGAGCGCAAAGTTTAACACCCCAAATAACAAACGCTCTGACAAAACACTCACAAAACAGTGAAAGAGAGAAATTCTGCAGAGAGACTCATGAAAGAGCAGGAGAGTTTAAATGAATAGTTTTAAACATAATTAGAATAACTTTTAAATCAAACGTCTGAAGAAATGAGTGCTGAAGATAACGTAGCATCACCATATTACTGCAGATGAACATTTAAAATCCAGCTATATACCCAGATTGTTTCATTATATTTAACTTTTTAATTTATCCGTTCACCTCATCACTACTTTGAAGTCTTAAAAAAGGACAGGAAGCCTCGCAGGAGAGAAAAACAGCTGATTTGATCAACTCGGGTAGATTTAAAATGCAAAAAGGAGCAAAGCACCGACGAACCTGCCGGCCTGGAGTCAACACTCAGCGTCTCGGTATCTGCTGCATTTTGTCAGATAACTGATCGATTTCTCTGTGTGTGAGTGTGTGTGTGTTCAATAATTTATTTTCCACAGATAATGGCCTCCCTGCCTCTCTGTCACGAAGTGTTTCTGGCTGTAAAAACGACTGGAGGTGTTTCTCAGTGTCGATGAAGGATCCTCAAACAGCTGAATTTCGAGGACACTACGTCATCAAACCCGACCGAAAGAGTGCTCTGATGCCCAGCATCCTTCAAACTTTACCAAGAACCAAGAGTCCTTCGTTCAGAGATTTTAAAGATGCGTGTTGTGAATCTTCGGCGCTCCTGATCCTCCCACAATCCCCTAGTTTGAAAACAAGCAACAAGCAAAGTGTCTCTGAACACATCTGAAGCAGGAAATAAACTCTCCAGCTGCTCAATCCTCATTCATATTTGATCTATAAGGTCTAATTCAAATGTTTTCCCACTTTAGTAAAGCGACAGCACTGATGAATTTCCAGTTTGTGGTTAAGAGAGGAGACGGCTGACGTGCAAAATGCTTTTAAATGTTCAAATCTTCCTTGTAAATTTGCTCACATCAAAACTTGTTCCATCAAAGTGAAGCAAAATGCGTTCATGTTGCTATAATTTGCTTTTAATAATTAACAGCATACCTCGTGAGCTAACTTAGGAAGCATCCTGGACGCTGTTTCTAATTCTGACTTTCCAAATCAGCGTGTTTCCTGGCTGTGTGATCACCTGTCCTTCATTTTGTCTCCTCGCCTGTTTTTAAAGTGTGTGTTTCCCTCTCTAAGTGCCCCTTTAGATGTACATCTCTTTGACTGCGATGTCTGATTAGCTGCTCACTATCCTGAGTAAAAACACGCGGCTGCAGCTGAGCATGACTCGGTCTGATTTCTGAGACTTCAGGGACGTTTCTGTGATGTCAGTGCAGTTTGTTCCTGTGGTTCTCCTGTAACGAGATGAAAATACAGTGACAACATTCAGCTGGATAATTAAGACAAACACAGTCAGAGTGATTATTTCCTTTTTTGAAAACTCAATCTGCCTCGTGGCTTTGCTCTGCGAAGAGGTTGGCTTTTAATTGTAAGTGAATTCAATCAATTTATTAATAAAAAACAGATAAGTTAAATTGAATTCATCCCATCGAGGCTGCAGTTTATTTATGTGTCGCCTGTCTGACTAAATCAGACACTGAGCGACCGTCTGAGAGAGAAACGGAGGACTGAGTGTTTTCACCGCCACGCCCCGAAGTCTGAGCAGATGTTATCGATACCGAGAGGACGAGCAGAGGCTGAAAACAGGAGGAGGAGGAAAAGAGGAGAGGAGGAGAGAAGGGGAAAGAGAGGAAGATGGACGACAAGAGAGGAGACGAGAGGAGGAAGAAAGGGAGACGCAAGGTGAGAAGAGAGGATGTTTGGATACGAGAGGAGAGGACGGTCACAGGAGTGAAGGAGAGAGACGATGAAGGGAGCAGAAAATAAGATAAAATATGAGGAGAACGAAGAGAGAGTCCTGCTGAAGGAGAAAAGAAGGGGGAACGAGGTTTGAGAAACAAAAGAGAAAACAATCTTTCCCGTCTGCAGCAGTAATGGTGAAGAAAATAAAAGATTGCATGAGAAAGAAGAACATCTGCAGCCACAATAAAGTGCTAATTTATCTTTTCTGTGAATTTCAGGCGATGCCAACATGAGCTAAACTAACAACAGGCTGGATAAAATCCACACAGCAACAAGTTATAGGTCATTAGAGGTCAAAGAGGCTCGAAAACAAAGAAAAGAGGATTTTTTTGTTTGTTCTGTATTAAAACTGAGTGATCAGTGAAAAATACATGTGAGGGTGATAAATATGTTTGTACCTGTGGTTCACTTTCATATTTCACCGCTTCGTTTATCCAGCTAAAGTCACACAGTTTGTTTTAAACTACACGAGGAGAGAAATCAAGTTTAATATGATTTTAAATCAGCAGCAGGTCGAGCTGAAACTAAACTGTCACCTGCTGCAGATCTGAGAGGAAAACAAATGAGACGACCCACCGACCATCCCCCATAATCGAGTGTGAAAATTACCCAATGTGTGTGTGTGTGTGTGTGTGTGTGGAAGCTGAACCCTAACCCTGAACCTTGAACCTCATCATCCATCCAACCTAACACACACACATTCACACACACACTGTGGGTGATTTGTTCAGTTCAAACATGGGGGGATGGTGGGTGATCACACACACACACACACACACACACACAGCACTATTGTGTGATCGGTCGGTGGGTGGGGGCCCCTCTGGTCTGAATTCGGGTCCCTCTCGCACAGAAAAGCTTCATTAACATGTCACACCGGGTTTGAAAACATTATGAGACATTTTCATCAGAAACACACAACTTCCTGTTCGAGTGTCTCTGTGCATGATGGGAATTGTAGTAAAATAACAGTCAACGCAACAAAGTTCAGCTCATAATTCAAACTGTAAAACTAAATAAATCTTCTGCTGGATGCTCGGTAAATTTAATTTGTCAGTAAGTTTTGGTCACTAAGAGGATGTAACTAAGTAAATTTACCCAAGTACTGCGCTTGAGTAGTTAATTGGAGGGAAATGTTGTACTTTTACTTCATTATATTTGTCTGACAGCTTTAATTACTTCACAAATGAAGAATTTTGAATTAAAAACATACAAAGAGACTATAAAATATGTTTTGTTGAATGAATAAAACAACCCATAGTTTACACAGCTGAGACAGTAAGTTTATTCATTGAAAATCTTGTATTTTTCCTGTAAAATCATTTTTACAGTGCTGTATTTGCACTTTAAATGTAGTAAAGGATCTGAATATTGATATCAAATTCTAAAATCTGTATGTTTCTTTGTCGGCTCAGCGGTGTCGATCACACGTTTCACCCTCAGCAGGCGTCGTAATCGTTCGTAGTAGTGACACAGCTTTTCTTTGCAGAGGAGGAAGTGCGTTCAGTTCAATTTGATTAGTGCGATTAAAAGCATTTTATATTGATTATTGCTGCCAGAGCAACTTGATCCCATTATTCCTTTACACAGACTGATGAGCTGAGTCAGTTTATTTATAACCAGGAAATCAAAGCAGTGAAAGAGCGAATAATCTCTGAGTTTTACCACTTTTATAACATTTATCTGGTGTCTTAATCAGTAAGCTGTAAGTCTGTTAAATTATAAATGTTGAACCAGTCCTGCTGTATCATCCTCATATCATCATCATCATCACCACCATCATCACCACCATCATCATCATGTGGGGATTCAGGGCGTCGGCTCTGCAGGGAGAAACTGTGGAGACACCGAGGCTGCAGTTCACCACGTTAAAGAACCACTTCTGTTTTTTTATTCTTTAGAGCAAACGAAGAGGAGCGATTAATAATCTAGATCGATGTAAGCGCGACGTAGATTACGAGCTCTGTCAGGAGGCTGTAATGAACTTAAAAATGTTCACCAGTCACCCAAAAAACAAGAGAACAAGTAAAAGACTTTGCTCAAGAAGAGAAACCTGTATATATATTAAAGGAAACGCCACAAACTGACTACAGAATATAAAGGGGATTTTGGGATATAAACAGCTGAAACTTGCATATCCAGGTTTGTTTATTAAGCACTTTACAAATGAACCTGACCCGAACAGACTTGAGTAAACACATGTAGCTGCTGGCTGATTGCAGACGATCCTTCGGGAGTTTGTCCGTCTGCAGCAGCAGATCCAGAGAGAGTCTCCCTTATTAAGCGTCTCTAATCTGTCACTGTGTTAGCACACGCAAAACACAGGAGAGAGACGGGAATACATGAAGCATTCCTGACAAATAAAGAGATATAATGCACAAAAATTAAGATTAAGACTGCAAAATGAGTTGGACGTCCAGTAGTCGAGTGTGGAGCGGCTCTCCTGCATTAACGCTGATCATCCCGTCCAAACAGAGGCGGCGTGTCGACAAACAAACATCAGGAGACGCTTCAGACGCTGATAAAAATAAAATAATCCATCAAACTCTTTCATCAGCTGCTCAAACTGCATCCAGGTCAGTTTGTGAATCAACACAGAGGAGCTTGTCTCATCGCAGAAGATTCAGACCGACACTTTTCAAACCTTTCATACACACCAACATTTTTATAGAAGAATCACAGTCGCATTCATTTACTCAGAGCCACATCATGTCTGTGCACTTCCTGAATAATATTCAATAAAATAAGAGTGATTTTCCTGCTGTAGATTTATCTGCATGGAGGTAAAAAAGTGAAGGTGAAGACAAAAAAAGAAGAAAGTGTTCGGCCGACTTTTACTAAAGTTTGATGTAAAATTTTTCCACAGATTTCTCATCTTAGAAAGGAGCACGAACTGGAGAACAAATACAGATATTATTATTTGACTATTTATATAAAAGAAGTTCTCCTTGTTGAGTGAACATGATAAAAATTAACTGGTCTTTGCTGCAGATTTTCCTTCGTCTTTTCTTTCAGATTGAATCCGTCTGTAACGGGAGAGGCCCACGCCCGCTTCGACCTTCCTCGCCTTTCCTCCGACGTCCACGTTTTATGTTCGCCCACTTTAACAGCCCCGGGGAAACTTATGACATCACTTCCTGCCCCGTGGAAATATAAAAACCTGAGCCGAGCTGAGACTCATAAACTCAAACTGAAACAAACGACTTCCTGCTTTTCATTTCCTTTAAAACCCTCCTCTTTCCTTCCCTACACCCTTCTTTTCTTCCCTCTGCGCCTCTTTCCTTCTCTTGTTCCTCCTTTCCTTCCCTTCATCCCACTTTATTTCCTACGACCTTCTTTCCTTCCTCACCTCCTTCTTTCCTTCCCTATGTTCTCGTTTCTTTCTCTCCGTTCCCTCTTTCCTTTCCTACATCCTTCTTTCCTTCCCTTCATCCCACTTTATTTCCTACGACCTTCTTTCCTTCCTCTACATCATTCTTTCCTTCCTTCTGTCCTTCTTTCTCTCCCTCTGTTCCTTTTTTCTTCCCTTGTTCCTCCGTTTCCTTTCCTATGTCCTCCTTTCATTTCTTACATCCCTTTTTCCATCCTTCCTCTCTTATTTCCCCCTCTCCGTCCTTCTTCCCTTCCTTCCGATCCTTCTTTCCTTCCCTCCATCCTTCATTCCTTTCCTACACCCTTCTTTCCTTCCCTCTCTTCCTCTCTTCTTTGTTAACCTGTTTAAAATCTTTTCATGAAGCTTTGTTTGAGTTTCTTTGACGGCGGTTTTATTTTATTTGAATCAACAGAGACGTTTGAAACCGGCCCCACCCGACCTTTTTAAACCGGCGACAATAAAAGCGTCTGAAGGACGTTTGTTCATCGTTTTCACATTAAAGTATCTCAGTTTGTGATGCTGACTCAGGTAAACACGACTCACACAGATTCACATCGATCATTTCAAACACACACAACGGCGCCGTCAATTACAGCTACAGCTCGCTTCTTTCCTCACTTCCTGTTTACTTCCTGAAGGAGAGGAAACGAGGAGGAAGGACAAACAAACAGCATCAAACCCTCCTGGTGTAAAAATGGGATTATTCATAAAGAAAAATACGATCAGAAATATAATTTTACACCAAAATCCTCACAAGAATTTGGACTTTGAGGAACAACAGCTCAGTCAGAAACACACGAAACTTTAAAACCTTGAAAAGACACTTAAAGGAAAATAAACAAACTTATTTAGAAGAAAAAACAACAGTGTCAAAATAAGAGCGCACGAGTGAATTAACATCACCCGGTGACTTAACGGAGGGACGAGGGATGTTTCTGATTCAGCTTTTAATCGATCGCGTCATGATTTCACTTCACGGTGATTAATCAGAGCACGTCGAGGAACAAAACAAACAAACAAACAAACAAACAAACAAACAAACAAAGCTCCTTAGTGTTTACAAGTTTGGAAAAGTTGAAACAGGTCAAACAACATTTATGGAGCGCTCAGTTTCAGATTTACCTCTAAATAAAGTTCCTAATCTGGATTATGTCGCCCACTTTAAGCCACAACACACCTTTTTTCACAGCGTTTTTTTTTCTTTTTTTGCAGGAAAAGCACAGTAACTTTTCTTTTCTTACCAACGTTTGAACTTTAAAACTACCTCTGACACTAACGAGCACAGCACCACAAAAAAACCTTCAAAGAAACCAACAAGTTTTCACTGAAACATGGAAACTCTTCATCAGACATCCCAAAGTTTGACCCTCACTCGTCTCTGCTTCCTTAAAATCAAAACGAATCAAAACACTCGGATTTCCTCTGACATGCAGGAAAACGACGATTTAAAGAGGCTGGAAGCAGAAAGAGAGAGAGAGAGGAAAGAGGTGTTGGCCTCTTTCTGTATGCAGCAGGCAGAGCGAGCTCTTCTGCAGAGGAGGCCTCCATAACAAAAGCTCGAGAGAGAGAGAGAGAGAGAGAGAGAGAGACACCGGGAGTCACCACCACCACCTCTTCTTCTTCTCTCTCGCTTCATCTTCTCTCTTTTTTTGTGCATCATTGTGTTAGCATCATTAAATCAGCATTCCACAAAGGATTAGAGCTTCACACACACACACACACACACACATATACAAACACACACACACACACACACACTCCTCGTCCACATACAGAAAACAGGAGGGAGGTTACGAACCACATCTCTCCTCTTCTGCTTTAGTCCATGTCGTTCCCTTCTTCCTCTTCTTCTTCTTCTTCTCTTCCTGAGATGTTGGAGGATGCAGGAGAGAGAGAGAGAGAGAGAGAGAGAGAGAGAGAGAGAGAGAGGAGGTGAGGGAGGGAGGTGCCTTTGGTGTTGTGGCAATCCCACTGCAGAGAAGAGAGAGAAGAGAGAGGAGAGGAGAGAGAGGAGGAGAGGAGAGAGAGAGGAGGGAGGATGCTAAAGCTAAAGTAGCCGACAGCTCGGTGTGGGATGGACGGAGGGAGGGATGAGGATGATGATGCGGCACCTTTCAGTGTGGAAACAGAGAGAGAGAGGAGAGAGGGGTGCCCTGTTACCTTGGAAACTGAGATGATGTGATGGAGAAGGTGGGGCTGCGCTCTGATTGGCCGACAGGGTGTGGTGCTCCCTTCCTGAGAGAGAGGAGGAGGAGGAGGGAGGAGGATGGGGGATGACAGAGCAAAGGCTGCGACGTGAGAAGCAGCTGCTCTCTCTCTCTCTCTCTCTCTCTCTCTTTTCTGTGACGATGCTGGAGGACGTGGAACCGACGACGCCCCCTGGTGGCGACTCCTGGAGGTGCAGAAGAAGACGAAGAACCTGCAGGACTGAAGGTCAAAGTTCATCTGATGTCATAAAAACATAAAAACACACACACAGAAATTTAAATTAGAATGAAAATAAATAAAATAAACAATGTATACAGTCACTTAAATACACTGTATTTATAAGTCCAGAAATGTGTTGATAACTTGATAATTTCCTAAAAAATAACATATAATAAAACATTTCTGGAAAGAATTACATCATTTGTGAGCTATAATTTTATTTTCTGTGATGATCCACGAGACTGAAACAGTTTATTTACTTGTTTAATGATAACAAAATAGTTTAAATTATGATTAGATTGTGTTTTGTGTAAACAAAATGAATAAAAACAGCAAAAATCTACATAAATATCATCTTAGTGTAAATGAGACATCAGCTTTCAGTTTTCAGACACTTTAAACTGAATAACAAACAAAATTCAAAACACCTCAAGTATGAATATTTCATCATCTGGGTGAAATTGAAATAAAATATAGATTAAATATTATAGATTATAAAATATAGATTAATATATTAAATGGTGATTTAAGAAACTGATAATGTTAGGATCCCTGTCTTGTGTTTTGTCTCCCCCTGTCTGTCACTGTCTGTTTGTTGGCCGCATAGGAGGACGAGGTAACTCCAGGGCATTCACTACCACACCTGGTTCAGCCGCACCACCTGGCAGTCATTCTACAATCAACCCACCAACAGGATTTAAGCCCGGCTCATTCATCCACTCATCGCCAGATCGTTCAGTTACCTCTCTCGGTACTTCGTGGCTTCTAGCAATTCTTTCATTGAACTCTTGCCTGTACTTAACCCAGCTCTGATCTCCGCTAACCAAACTCTCGCCCAGCAGGTCGCTTCACTTCACTCTCAGCTCAGCTCGCCTCCCTGCAAGCTCCGGCAGCCCCGACGGATCAGCGGAACCAGCCTGAGACTGGAGACGATCAGCAGCGGGACCTTCAAGCGGTGCCCCCCGAACCGTTCTCAGGTGTGTCTTCCCAGTGCAAGGGATTTATATTCCAGTGCAAGCTATTCTTTCAGCTCAAGTCCATATCATTCTCTAACGACTTTTCCAAGATTCACTTTATGTTGGGGTTGCTGCAGGGAAAGGCTCTTACCTGGGCTGAAGCAAGGTTCGCTGGGCGGACTTTTTCCGGACTCACCTTCTCCGCCTTCCTCGAGGAGTTTCGCACGCCGGGTTTTTGAGTCCCCAGCTAGTCCCTTCTGTGCTTCCTCGCGGCTCTTCACCATCACCCAGGACCGGCGCTCGGTCACGGATTACACCCTGGAGTTTTTTTGGACCCTGGCGGCCGAGGTGGATTGGACCGAGGACGCGTTGTGTGCCGCCTTCAATGGGCAACGTGGGCTCCGTGAGTACATCGAGGACGAACTTGCGTCTCGGGAGGAGCCTGTCGGCTTGGAGGCGCTAATAAAATTAACTGGCAATATAGACTCCCGTTTACAGGCTCGCCTGCCGACGTGAGCGCCGTCCCGCTCCAGTTTCCCCCGAGATTCCTAATTCCCCGGGGGACCGCCTCCAAATTCTGCAAGTCGGGCTCCTGAATCTCCGAGTGTTCCGACCCCTGAGGAACCCATGCAGGTGGGAGGGGCTCATCTCTCCCCAGAGGAACGGAATCGCCGGCTCCGAGAACGGGTGAGTGTGTTTACTGTGGGAGAACTGGTCACTCCTTGCCTGCCTGTCCCCGGCGACCAAAAGACCGGGCCCGCCAGTAAGCATGGGAATTCTGGCGGGCTGGGTCCAAAGTCCCAGGGGGTCTCTAACTTGTCTCCAAATTCCAGCCACCGTCTGCTTCCAGCTTCAACGGTTCTCCTTTCAGGCTCTCATCGATTCCGGGGCGGAGGAGAATTTTATTGACGAGCAGGCAGCAGAGCAGGCTGGCATTCCCTCGGAGCCGCTGGAGAGACCCCGCAACGCCCTCGCAGTGGACGGCCGAATCCTGGCTCAGGTTACTCACCGCACACTCCCTGTGAAACTTGTCCTGTCTGGCAATCATGTCGAATCTATCCAGCTCCTTGTCATCTCATCCCCCGCTACACCCCTCATCATAGGGTATCCTTGGTTGGCAACTCATAATCCTCACATGGATTGGGCCGTAGGCAAGGTTTTAAGCTGGAGTCTCTATTGCCATAAACATTGTCTGCAGTCTGCTTTATCGCCCACAGGGGAGGCTCCGACACCACATAGCCCTCTTATCGAGCCAGTGGACCTGTCTGGGGTTCCTCCCGCCTACCACGATTTGCAAGAGGTGTTTAACAAGGATAAGACACTCTCTTTGCCACCTCATCGCCCCTATGATTGTGCGATTGAGCTACTTCCTGATGCTCCTCTTCCCTCCAGCCGCCTGTATAACCTGACCAGACCAGAGCAGGAGGCCATGGAGGGATACATTAACGATTCCATGGCTGCTGGCATCATCCGCCCCTCAACATCTCCAGTAGGGGTGGGGTTTTTTTTTTTTTGTTAAGAAGAAAGACTCATCCCTCAGGCCATGTATAGACTTCCGAGGCCTAAACAATATCACGGTAAAGAACAAATATCCCCTACCCTCTAATAGATTCCGCTTTCACTCCCCTTCAAAGGTGCCACCATATTCACCAAATTAGACCTCCGCAACGCCTACCACCTGGTGCGGATCCGGGAGGGGGACGAATGGAAGACAGCCTTCAACACCCCCCTGGGCCACTTCGAGTACCTGGTGATGCCATTTGGGCTAACCAATGCCCCCGCAGTGTTTCAGGCCCTCATAAATGATGTCCTCCGTGATTTCCTAAACCGTTTCGTCTTTGTGTATCTGGACGATATTTTGATCTATTCCAGGAACTTACCTAATCATCAGCTCCATGTCCGCCAGGTGCTTCAGAGGTTATTGGAGAATCGTCTCTTCGTTAAAAAGGAGAAATGCGAATTCCACGCCTCCCAGGTCGACTTCCTCGGCTTCGGCTTCATAAAGGAAGGCTGCGTGCAAGCAGACCCAGACCTGAAAGCGAAGGTGAGAGCAGTAGCAGAATGGCCCATTCCAACCAACCGTAAGCTTCTGCAGCGCTTCCTGGGGTTTGCCAACTTTTATAGACGCTTCATCCGGAACTACAGCCAAGAGGCGGCGCCCCTGACAGCTCTCACCTCCCCGTCTCGTCCCTTTGTCTGGAGTGAGGAAGCTGAGAAGGCGTTCAATCGGCTAAGGACTCTGTTCACCACGGCCCCAGTCCTGGTTCAGCCAGATCCAGCTCAGCAATTAAATCGTGGTAGAGGTGGATCATGCGTCGGATATCGGTGTCGGAGCAGTCTTGAATTGTCCCAGAGACGGGGGTCTGACGGTCGGCTCCATCCCTGTGCCTTCTTCTCCCGCCGCCTCTCCCCTGCAGAGGCCAATTACGACGTCGGTAAGTCGGGAGTTGCTGGCGGTCAAGATGGCGCTGGAGGAGTGGCGCCACTGGTTGGAGGGGTCAACACAGCCCTTCGTTGTCTGGACCGACCACAAGAACCTGGCCTATATACAGACGGCGAAGCGGCTGAACTCTCGTCAGGCCAGATGGGCTCTCTTCTTCAGTCGCTTTGACTTCGTCCTCACCTACCGCCCCGGGTCCCGCAACATCAAGCCCGACGCCCTCTCAAGACAGTTCAGCGTGGAGGAGAACATCCTTCCTACCTCCAGGGTCATCGCTGCTATCACCTGGGACATAGAGAACGCCGTCCTGCGGGCTCAACAGCAGCAGCCAGACCCCAGGCAGGGACCTCCGGGCCGCTTGTTTGTCCCTGGACGCTGTCCGGTCACAAGTTCTGCAATGGGCTCACTCGTCCAAGCTCTCATGTCACCCAGGCATCAACCGTACCATCAGTCTCATTAAGCGTCATTTCTGGTGGAGGAACATGGAGGCAGATATAAGGGGTTTTGTTCAGGCCTGCACCGTCTGCGCCAGAGGGAAGAGCTCTCATCAACCTCCGTCCGGCCTCCTTCAGCCCCTTTCTGTTCCTGGGCGGCCCTGGTCCCACATCGCCCTGGATTTTGTCACAGGTTTGCCCCCGTCCAATGGGAAGACAGTCATATTGACCATAGTTGACCGATTTTCTAAGGCAGCCCACTTTGTTGCCCTCGCCAAGCTCCCCATTCAGCCCAGTGCCAGACAGCCGACCTTCTCGCCAACCACGTCGTAAATGCGCCTTCATGGCATTTCCACGGGACATTGTGTCGGATCGGGGTCCGCAGTTCATCTCACAGGTTTGGAAGTCATTCTGTACGGGACTGGGGGCATCAGTGAGTCTCACCTCGGGGTTCCATCCTCAATCAAACGGGCAGACGGAGAGGACGAACCAGGACCTAGAGTCAGCGCTTACGCTGTGTCACGGCCGGCAACCAGAGTACTTGGTGCACATACCTCCCCTGGGTCGAACTCGCTCACAATTCCCTGGTTAGTTCCGCTACTGGTGTTTCCCCCTTTGAGGCCTCGCTAGGTTACCAACCACCACTGTTTCCACACCAGGAACAAGAGTTGGCCGTTCCCTCCATCCAACATCATCTCCAACGGTGTAAGGCGGTATGGCAAAGGACCCAGGCCGCCTTGGAGGCCACCGTTCAGCGGAATCGGCGATCAGCAGACAAGCACCGATTACCTGCTCCCCAGTACTCCCAAGGTCAGTCCGTTTGGTTGTCTTCCAGAAACATTCCCCTGAGATGCGATGCGAGTCCCGCAAACTGTCCCCTCGCTACCTGGGTCCCTTCATAATTCAAGAAATCATTAACCCTCTCCGCCGTCCGCCTCAAGCTGCCCTCGTCTATGAGGATCCATCCCACCTTTCATGTGTCCCAGATAAAGCCGGTTGTCACAAGCGCCCTGAGTCCTCCTCCTGACCTCCTGAACCCCCCCACCCGCCCGGATCATTGATGACCACCCAGCATTCACGGTGCGTCGCCTCCTGGACGTGAGACGGCGGGGCCGGGGACTACAGTATCTGGTGGACTGGGAGGGTTATGGTCCGGAGGAACGATCATGGATTCCCCGACAACAGATCCTGGACCATAACATGGTTAAACGTTTCCACCGGGACCACCCTGACAAGCCCAAAGGGTCACCTGGAGGTGACCGTTGAGGGGGGGGTACTGTTAGGATCCCTGTCTTGTGTTTTGTCTCCCCCTGTCTGTCACTGTCTGTTTGTTGGCCGCATAGGAGGACGAGGTAACTCCAGGGCATTCACTACCACACCTGGTTCAGCCGCACCACCTGGCAGTCATTCTACAATCAACCCACCAACAGGATTTAAGCCCGGCTCATTCATCCACTCATCGCCAGATCGTTCAGTTACCTCTCTCGGTACTTCGTGGCTTCTAGCAATTCTTTCATTGAACTCTTGCCTGTACCTAACCCATTCTGTTTTTGTACTCCAGACTCCTGGCTCCGCCGCGGCTGCCTCCCTGGCTTACCTCGTCTTTCTCCTGGCCTCATCTCCCCCTCTGCAGTCCTCCTTGCAGCTCTCTGGTGCAGCTCGGCTCTCTGCCCCTGCGGCATCAGCCCCACGCCAAGCCGTGACGCCCACGGCTGGCCAAACTCTGATTTGTGATTTCTACTCATTGAAAAGAACATTAAAACTGTTGAAGCTTCAATCCATTTGGTGTCTGCTCTGGTCTGCATTTCGGGGTCTAGCTCCTCTCTGCCTGGGAATCGTAACAGATAATCTCCTAATATACACAGTTAGATCTGTAACTAAGTAAACAAACAAATAAATATGCAGATATGTAAATAAATAACTGACTTGCTGTTTGACATCAACTCCAGATAATAAAAAGAAAAACCTATTGATTATAATTCAATCAGTAATTTAAATTTATTTTTTGATAATTAGTGATTACATTTAAATTTGGTAGTAATGAAAGCAAATGTGGAGACACTGTTTAATTGGTATTCTCTAATTAACTTCAATTAACTTTTCTAACAATTCTATCATATCATTTTTTCCTAAAAAAAAAATAAAAAAAACAAGTGGTGTGTTTCCTTAATTTTTTTTTGTTTTATTTTGTTTTTTTGCAACTTTAAAGCCCTTTAAAATTCTGATTTCTGGTTTTAAGTATTAACAACTAAAAAATAAAAATATCGAATTAAAAAAATTAAAAAAAGTATTTTCTGTTCTACCTTACATAAATATAGATGAGTGAAAAATTAAGGACAAATCAACATAAACGGTCATTCAGGTTTTTATTTGTTACCGTCTGAACAAACATATATAATTACACTTTACTTTAAATTGATTCTAACATTTGATCATTTATTCTTCACATTTTTATTTTTCATGCATGTTTTTGACTGTGCTTTAAAAAGTGTTTAAATTTAAATCAAGCTCTACTTACTTTTTTACACCACAGCACCACCTGCTGGCAGGAAACAACAAACACACAAACAAACACAGAAACTTCACATCAAGTTCTTACTATCCAAATTCACCTTTTAACTCCTCAAAATTTGTGAGAATTTAATTTAATTTAATTTAATTTAATTTAATTTAATTTAATTTAATTAATTAATTAATTAATTAATTAATTAATTTAATTTAATTTAATTAATTAATTTAGAAGAAAATATAATACTACAAAAATACTCAGAATTACTTTTTGCCTGATGTTAGAGTGAAAATGTAAAGCTAATGTAATTTAATTTAATATAATAAACACAAGTTTTTATCTTCAAATGAGAGAAAATCTCCACAAATTCTTCTGAGGATTGTTAGAAATCGTTAATTAATCAACGACATTTAAAGAAATATTGATTGTTACTTTATATAAAGTTTAATTTAAGTGATAAAACCAAAGAAAAAACCTCTCGTGTTTTACAAATGATTTTTAATCTCTTCAACATGAACTAAACAGTTTATTAAGTCCTCTGATAAATTCGGCATAAATTAAATCCTCATTAGTGAATTTTAGACATTTTAATTCTGTCCATTGTTTCTTTCACCTTCATCACCCACAAAAGACACTGAGATGTTGGTTATATGTTATTTATGTGCATTGCTGGAAAGTAACTAAGTACATGTACTCGAATACTCTGCTTAAGTACAACTTTATGAGTATTTCCATTTCCTGTTCTTCTCTCACGTCGCTACAGTTGAAGCACTTTTCTCTGCACTACATGTATTTGATCACTTTGGTGACTCTGACAGATTAATAAGACAAAATGTAATCAAAAAAATAAATAATGAGGATGTTTTATTAAAAGTTAAAACTTTGAGTTTTAAATGAATAAGATGCTTTTATAAATCATTAAAATGAACTTTTATCAGCCGCAGCATTGCTGCATAAATGATTATAATTCAGATATATAATGCACATTATTCTGAAATTGATGATTCTGTATAAAGAGTACTTTTACTGTTAGTACTATAAGTATATTTTTAATGCTATTATCATATTTGCAGAAAGAATTTGAGATTTAAAAAAACAGATAAATTCATGATTTTTTTGTACATAAATTTACAGTTGAACATCCTGAATCTTCACTTTGTTTTGAAGTAAATAAATATTTGTTCGTTTTAATTTTGTTGTCCTTGTTTTTAGCTGTGTGTTTGTGTATTTATGAGTTTATGTTAATCACTAACAGACCTGATCAATAAATTAAAGCTGATTGTGAATTAAAGGGCTCCTGCTGTGACTCTGTGCAGTTCATATTTTGTCCACTAGGTGTCGCACTTTACCTTCTAATCTGACTGCAGCTCAAACAGCAGCAGGTCTCATTAATGTAACTGAAGTACATTTACGCAAGTACTGTTCTGAGTTACTTTTACTTTCCTTGAGTACTTTAAGTTAATGCTTCTTTCTACTTTTAGGTCTTTTTTTTAGTATGCTCATAGTTTCAGTACATTTTCTTAATGATATATGAGGATGTTTCATTGATAACGGAGTATTTTAAAGTATTTTAATTGTGGCATTTTTTCTCACAGGTCTTATTATTTCATCCACCACTGACTATCGCAATAATTTCATTCACTCAGGAATAAAACCACTAAAGTTACTGCAAGCAGCACTGAATCTTTTTACTTTTTACTCCTTTAACTTTTTACCTTTTACTACTTTTCCCCGTCGATTTAACAGAAATAGTTCCTAATTACTTTAGAGATCAATAATTACTTTAGAAATCAATTATTTGCACACAGAAAATGTGACATGCACTCCAATACCTGATCACCTTATCAATATTCTTTAGCACCTTGTAATATTTTCACATTACTGCTCAACAGTATATTTTAGTATTTCTATATTTTATTATTTCTTTGTGGTTTTGAGCTTTGTCAGAGGAAGATTGTGACTTAAAGAGTTTCATTGTGCGAATGACAAATAAGTCCTGAATCTTGATTAGTGATTTTCAAAATCCTACTAATTACAAAAAAAAAGTTATACATAAATTTAGGCTCATTTTTTGCTGATCTTCGTTTTTATTTTAAAGGAGAAATGTCACTAAACTCATATAAAGTACGTTCAAAAACAGAATAAAAGCAGACTCGCTGCGGCAGCTTTGGAAAAAAAGAAACTTTATTTGGAAACATTATGGAGAGAAAACAGAAAAACAAACTTGTTTTAGAGTTTTTCATTTCTGAAAATCATTTTTATTTACTATAATACACAGCGGATGACGTTAAGAGTCAGTTGGTTTGTACACCGGTGTGACTGGATGAGAGTAGATCTTATCAACAAAATGATAAAAAAAAAAGTTGATTGATTGATGAAAAAAAATCTACAGACGAACAGCTTAATCTTTTCTTATCTAGCAGCTGCTGAACCCCTCCCATCCCAAACCACCCCCCTAAAAATAAAAACAAAAAGACTCTGCTTCACCTTTCAACGTCCTTTCAGTCATTAAACCTTAAAATGGGCTTCTGGCCACGTTCCATTTCTGAATTTTCATCCCCTTAAATTCACCCTTGTTCACTTTTCAAAGGAAAATTATCTCCTTCGTCCTCAGCGGGTCCATTTTCAGACATGTGTCCCCTTCAGAGCGCCGTTAAAAAGATTTGCGACCGACGTTTGGCTCCATTTCATCCTTTTTTTAATTCAAATAAAAAATTATCATCTACATTGACTTCGGTCGTTTCCTAAAACTTAAATTCGAGTCCCCTCTCGTTGTTAAAAATGTTAAAGAAGCTTCTCTATTTCTTCATTTGATTTTTTTTTTTTTGATTTGGTAAATTAAAAACTCTTCTGATACCTTGTTTTGTCCGAAAAACAACCCAAAATAACCAAAAATATTCATTTAAAAGTTAATAAGAGAAAAAAATGTAGACGTTAGTTTGCTGAAATCAGCTTGTTTTGGGTGTTTTTTTGCTGAATAATTTACAAATTTTCTGCTGATAGACGAATCGTGTTTGCTGGAATAAAACTGGCTCCAGTTGCTTCATTAAAAATCATATTTGCAGAATCAATTTGAGGGTGGATATCAGAGACACGAGTCTGAAATGGGACGCACCCCGCTCGATGTGTTTGTATAAACTGGATCATCCCTCATCGTTGACTCATCGAAACACTTCACGAAATGTCAAATTAAACCAAAATTATTCCGTTTTCAGTCACTTCTCCACAAACAGCCATAGGTCTGATTTTTCAGACTCAGACTCGACTTTATTGATCACTTTGGGATGACTCCCTCAGGGAAATTTTTAGACAAAGATATGAAGCAAAGTCTTGATTACGTTCCAGAAAGACTCGTGAAACCGCTAAAAAACGATCAGCGGAGCCTGAGATTATCAGTGAAAGGTGTTTCAGACTAATAGCTGACAAAAAAACGACGTTTCATCTCGAACTGTCGGCAATTTCATCAGCTCCTTTAAAAATTCATGAATCTTTCTGTCGTGAAGAAGTTTGGATCTTCAGTTTGACGACGTTTTGAAGCTTTTCTCCTGAAAGGCTCTTGAGTATATCTGGATCAAATAATACTGCCCCAGCTCCACAATAAAGAAATAAACCTGATAAAAAGTCTGTCAATATTGAACTTTTTCTGAACAATTCTGCAGGACATTACTTGTTTTTTAGTGTTAATTTCAGGACAAAATAAATTTCTCCTTCTTATCTTGTCTCTTTTCGTTCCTGCAGACAGATTTTCCTCGTTCGGCTGACCCGCTGTGTCCTGATTAAAAGAAAATCTCCTGCGATGTCGCCAATTAACTGAAATTAATTGATTAGGAGTGCGTGTCTATTGTCCCTGTAATTAGGAAGTATCTAGATCAGGTATTTACAGGTGAAAACAGCAGAAATAATACTTCATTAGGAATAAAAGTAAGTTTAAAGTAAACAAAAATAGTTGTTAAAAAAATGCAGTGGAGTAAAAAGTACAATAAAAATATAAAATGGAAAAAAAAAAGTTCTTTCCTTAATAGAAATGATCCGGAAACAGACTTGAAATGATTCCTGTGCATGTAAAATCCTCCATAAATTATTTCTAACTCTAAAAACGGGTCAGAAATTTTTGTTATGCTGCTGCAGGAGGAATACTTTAATCCAGATGAACAGAAGAGTTTTAATCCATGAAAGGAACAAAGCTTTCGCTAAAAATTCACTAAATTAAACTTGGTGTTGACTCGTCGTCGATGGAGGAGACAGCGATGAGGGATGTTCACTTTTCTCTTTTCTCAAACACAAATTAAACCCTCCATTAACACACACATTCACACTTACACACCATCAGAAAATAAAAAAACAAAAGATGGTTTCAGCTCCACCATCAGAACCACAGAAGAAGAAATCTGATTATAGCTTCTGACAGATTATAGTCCAGTACCCCGCAGTATTTCACTACATCAGCAGCCTCCGCTGCTGATTAATTTATATATATATACTTATATATACTTCTTTCCTCTATTTAGGGAAAACTATTCGACATATAACCAAAAATATGATATTAAGAGTTCTCGCATGACAGAAAAGAAACTAACGCGAATAACGAAACCGCTCTTTTCTGTGGAAATGTTCCCCTTAATCCCCCCAAAATGAAAAAGATTCAGATAAAACGATGCAGAGCTCCGTTAAAGAGGCGTTTCATTTCATTATTATTATTTTTTTAACTTTAAAGTTTGTTTTCTTTTTTTTTCCTTTTTTTTAAACACTAAGTGGCAAAAACAGAGAGACATGCAAAGTTCAGTTTCCAACAAACCAACAGAACGAAAAAAACAGAAATGACGAAGTGAAAAAGGAAAACGGTCGGACGCCTCCTCCTGCATCGTAGTGGTTTTCTCGCTCGTGTGCCGTCATCGAGGGAGGGGGAGCTGAAGATGGAGGGGCGTCTCTTCATAACGAGAGATGATTCATTCAGAGTTCGAGGGCTCGAGAAGAGACCAGACAGTTCGAGAAGTCCGATCCTCTCGTTGGGAGAGCGCCATGTACAGTCTGTCACTCCACCTTTTTCCCCAATCCCCCCCCCCCACCCCCCCACCCCCCCACCCCCCCCCCCACCCCCCACCCCCCACCCCACACACACACACACACACACAAAAATTCCCCTCCAGGCTCACACAGATACACCATCACACACACCGTCATCATCACACACACTCCAACAAACAAACAAACAAACAGGGTAGAAATCAAGATGTTACAAAAAAAATATTATTAAAAAAAAGATAAAAACATACAAACAGACGTGAAATTGGCGTGACACAGATCGTGCATGTGCTGTCCTTTAAGGGCGATGGAGGGGGGTGGGGGGGGTCAAAGTTCATGTAGTGGGTCATTTTTATCTTTTTTGTCATTTAAAACCAAAACCCCTCCTCCCACCTCCCCAAAAAATAATCCACCATTTCTCTCATTCCTAAATTGTAAATCCAACGTTTGTGTGTCGTTCCCTCGACTCCTCTTACTGACCGGTGACGGGTGGAAAAGAAGAAGAAGAAGCAGAAGAAGAAGAAGCAGAAGAAGAAGAAGAAGAAGCAGAAGAAGAAGAAGAAATGTTTTCCTGTGCTGAATCGTGGAGATCTGCAGTAAGACTCCATGAACTCCTCTCAGCCTGCAAACAGTCCGTCCGTCTGTCCGCCAGTCTCGAGTGTTTCGTGTTTGATTTGCAGTCGTGGGGACTCTTTTGAGTTTTAACTTCCCTTTTTGTGGCTTGGAGCGGGGAAAAGGTGGGCGAGGGGATTTCAAAGGGGGACCCCAGTGTGCTCTTCCATCAGTGATCTTTATTCGTCCCCGCAGTCCGAGTCAGACCCTGCTAAACGATTAGTGTTGTCGCTATGTGCCAAATCAGATCAGTTCATTCATCAACTACCTTCAGTCTTTTTTGTGTGTAAGAACAAAATAAAAAAAAAGGGTCAGTTGGATCCAGAAATTAGTTCCAAAAGGTGACGTCCGATTGTAATTCTCTGAGCCAGGATTTACCCCGCAGGATGAGCCGATCACACAGATTAGGTTTAATCCAACAAACGGCCGACGCGTCTCTAAAGCTCAAAGCTCGTTCACCTCAAAGTCGATGACAAACAGCAGCTGCTGATTCCTCAAAACTCCCCGAAACGGGTCATTTTAGTTTTTATCTCGACGGCCGACCAGCGTGTTGTAGAGCAGCAGACGACCTCCGGCTGAAAGCTGCACACAAACGAGCCCGGACTTCATTTCCCAGCATGCTCCTCGGTGGGTGTGGGGCTCTCAGATGAGCGGGTCGGGGTGCAGGGTGTGCTGGATCTGCTGCGGCTGCAGGGGCGGCGGCAGCTGCAGCGGCAGCAGGGCCTCCACCATGTTGTGGCAGTGCGGCGGCGGCGTGCCCTCGCTGCTGGAGCTCTCGGCCACCTCGCCGCCGTGGAAGAAGTAGTCGCTCTGCACGATGAAGGACTCGATGACGGCCTGGTTCAGCTTGGTGGTCGACAGCGTGTCCTTGTTCTCGAAGTCGGGACGCATCAGCGTTGGCCAGAAACAGATGGAGAGGTTGTCGGCCGTCATCAGGGTGGTCTTACTGTGCTGGCTCACCCTGCGGCGGGACAAAGAGAGTTAAAAAGATTAACAAATGATCACCAGACGACGTGGGGGAAACAGGTTGATGGTTTAAGGTGTCACCAATCACTTTTTTATCTCCTTTGTACACATGCTAAAACACATCTTTATTAAAAAAAAAAACCTTTACTTCACAAGTCCCAAATTCTTGATTTAATTTAAGAGCCAAAGATGTGATTGTCTCCAGAGAGATTTGAGAGAAAATATAAATATATAATATATATAAAGAAATAAAAGTAACTTCACAACTTCCTGCACCTTTTCTATTCATCTCATATTCTCACGTTTGGTCTTTTTTCTTTGTGTTCAGTATTTTATCATACAGTATTTTATTGGATTTTAATCTACCTGGCTGCTAATAATAATCAATTAAGTCATCTATCTATCTATTTATTGATATTTACTTATTGAGAAAAGTGGATTTTTAACTTTCTTATATCAAGATCTTCTGTTCATTCAGTGTACAGGGTTAAAAATGCAAATGTGTACTGTTGTTATGGAAGAAATCATTACGACGACATTAACGCAGATATTTTCATGAATTCAGAATGACAAAATGAAAACAAATGAGCTGTTTTTCACTGTTATATAAGTCTGATTTTGTTTCAACACTTCAATTACAGTTTTCTCCGAATCATTAAGAGAACAGATAAAGCGAGAAGATCATCGCCTTATTGAGACGTCCTGCTTTAAAAAAAAATAAAAACATTTTTTTAAAGAATTTTCAGTCTTCATTAATCTGCCGTTCCTTTAGTGAAGGGCCTCCAGATGTGGCCAAACTTAAACTTAAATAAACATCATTTCTGAAAGGAGAAAAAAAAATCATCCGTCTGATTTGGGCTGACTGATGTTTTAAATCTCTGACTGATGAAGTGTGACATCGTGATTAGTCTGCACATTTGTCCACTTTTCACACAGATAATTCAATTAGTGACAGCTGTCGTTTGATTGCGTCACTGAACGCCGTCCGGCTCGTCGGCTGAAGAGGCATGAAGGATGTTTTCTTCAGGCTGACGCGTGAATCATCAGTTCACAAACGTTCTCATGTCAGATGGTTTTTTTCTTTACGTCTGTTACAGAACGGCTCCGCTCTGATGACCCGTCGTCTGCAGCTGTTTTATTCATTTCTCAGAAGAGTTTCAGGTCCTTTCATGTGCCTGATGACTCTGCTGGTTTCTGACAGCAGATTTGAAGCTCTGCAGTTTGAAAGTCTTCGTTTTACTTCCTGGTGACGCTTTTGTGAACGAAACGTGAACATTTTTGGGGCGTAGATGATATAAATGATGAAAATCTCACAAAGGAGCAGCTCCACATGAACAATGCTCTTCATCAAGCTGAAACAAGCGATTCAAGACAAGTTTTATGAACAAGTTTTATGAACACGTGTACGAACGAACCTCCCAAAAAGAAGAAGAAAATGTTCCCGCAAGAGGCCCAAAACAGACTCAAAGAGACTCAAACAGAGTTCAGTATTGTTTGGGTTTTTTCTAAAGAGATACTTAGAAATTTGAACTCAAAACTGCACACTAGGATATAAAAAAAGTGTACTTAAATTTAAAAATAAAATTAAATGTGCATCGTCAATAAAACCCCAAAAGAATAATTTAATACTAAAAATAAGTTTTTGTTTTTCTACGAACTTCACCAGCTCTTCTGCAGAAATATCACCATGTTTGCTTTCTCTGTCAAAATACAACAGACTGCACCAGAGAAACTTTCTTTAAACAGTCTGTGGTTGGGTCCAAGATGTGCAGATATGTAAATATTTTACACAACCAGATAGGAAATAATTGAATGTTAAGTTTGTCATTTATTCTTTATTAGATGTAGATCTATTTCTCGTTCAAAGTGTGGGGTTACAGATGCAGTTAAATATCTTTCTGCCTTTAAAATAATCCTGTGTCATCAGATGCTTCGTTATATTTAACGTGTCCTCCCGTTACATGCCGTCTTTTTTAAACACTTGTTACACGTCCTGATGTTTGAGTCCTCTGAAGAGAAATACACCTTTTGATCGTTTGTCTCTGTCCGTCACACAGGATCTATATTTCAATACTTGGCGGTACTCAAAGCTCAGAGAGAATCGACGCTCACAAAACGTCGATTTGATGTCAAAACAGCTTCGTTTCCCTCCTGCGACGAGTCAGACGACAGTTTAAAGAATAATGAAGCTTCCTGCTGCGATGCATTCACTGTCAGCACAGGTGTACGTACATCTGAACGTCAGAGAGTTTAGCAGCTGCTGCAGCTTCGTGACTTCGTAGGATTTAGCTTTGAACGAACACACACACACACACACACACACACACACACAGATAAGCAGCATCCCACTGACTCTGCGTGTGTGTGTAGCATGTGTCCGTGTTTGTGTGTGTCTTACCTGTTGAGGTGTGTGATGATGTATTTGAAGACCTGGTAGTTCACAGAAGGAAACTTCTTCACGATCTCCCGCAAGGCCTGCAAACGCTCGATGTAGTCCATGATTTCTGACACACACACACACACAGGAGAGAAGACAGAAGGTGTTTTACATTTTACACATACTCTCTCTTGGGAAAGGAAATTATACTCTCTGGAAAACAAAAGGCTGAGATGCAGCCAAGAGCAACTCCCACGCTGTGCACAAACACACACACACACACACACCAAACCTTGTGGGCAGAGATGATACGAGCCCGCCTCACGTCTTATTCAGCTCTGGATAAAGCTGTTTTTGGAGACGAAGAAAGTAAACACACGACTGAGCTCCTCTGCTTCTTTTTCTTCTTATTATTGTTATTAAGAAGAAGAAGAAGAGGAAGAAGAAGAAGAAGAAGAATCTACACATTTGTACTTTTACAGTTTTTTTTTCTGTCTGTATTTTTCCTTTCACATATTTCTGATATTCGACTTGAGTGTGGCGTGTTCTCGGATGTATTGATGATTGTTATTGATCGACGTTTCCTTTCTTCTATCATGAAGCTCTTTGAGGTAAACGTCATCAGCTGATGGAGAGCTTCTGTGACATAAAAACTTCTTCCATGTTTGTTGAAGTCGTTTTCTTCCTTCCTGCTCTCGCTGAGATGAAAAGCTCGTCTCTAAAGTTTACTGATATCTTTTAAAAAGCTTCTCGACTGGAGGCAAAGTGCTTCTTTTTGAGGTGGAAACCTGCGGTGGTTGTTTTATTTAGAAACTGCTGATTGTATTAGACCAAATGATTCCTGTTTTAATCTCCAAACTGCAAAAAAACTGATGAACGCATCACTCCAACTTCAAATTCTTAATTTCCTCTCAAAAACACGCCCCATCATAGCTGCCGATAATTAAATGGAGAAAACAGCAGATCCTCATATCTGATCAGATGTAATAAACAAATGATGATTATTTTTACTTGATAAACAACTTTGAAATAGTAAGAATGAGTCAATAATAGTAAGATTAAAAAGACGATGAGAGAAACAATCTTCCCTCTCTTTTATCTATGAAATGATACCTGGGCGGTGTAAAGTGATTTAAACGAGAAAAGAACGTCTCTGTGGCAAATTATTCATCATAAGTGATTAAAGTGTTGTATTTTATCAGCTGAGGAGTCAGAATATTTTCATCTGAGAATGAGAAGAAAAATTAAGCTGCTTAAAGTGAATAATGTGATCTGATAAAATGAAGAGCCGAGCAGAAGTTTGACTGGCAGCCAAACAATCAAAAAACACATTCTGCTGTATTCCTGAAGAGTAAACCGTCTGTGAAGTTCCTCGCCGGATTCCTCTTCCTCCCGAGAGAATCCATCACTTTCCCCGCCGGCAAAAGCTCGCTGGAGCCGAAACGCTCGACTCCGTTGTTAATTATTTAAAGAACGCGTGTAAAATACGAGCTTCTGTCTTTGGACTGTCACAACAACGCTGCTTTGACACAACCTGAGCATCCGACACCGGCCTGGAATATTCTCCAGGATATTCCAGACATTCCAGGACCGGAGGGAGGCCTTTTTTTTTTATTTTTAGACGCAAATTTACAGTCAAACGTGAGCTGACGCTGAGATTTATTCATCCGCCGCTCCATCAATCTTCTTAACGAGGAGCCGACGGGAGCCTTTAATGGTTGTGAGAGGTCAAAGGTCATTAATCCCTGCTGCCGTATTAACAAGGCAGAAACAAACAAATATTTAATCCCCTTTTATTATATACATATACAAGTCTGATAGTAAAACACAGGAGCATGTGCTCGTAATGCTCAGAGAAACAAAAGGTCTTTTTGAACGCAAAAATATTGTGTTTTAAAGGAATCCGGCGTTCACATCAGACTCACAAGGTTAGTTTTTCTTTTTCTTTTTCATCTGTTTAACACCTCAAAAATTATTCCTATCATATATTTTTGTTCCTATATTTCATGATTCTTTGCAGGAAACTTCAAGATAATATCTGAGAAATTATAGATCTATAAAGTGAAGCTTTACTGACACAAACCGCTTTGCTGCATTTCAAAGGGCAGAAGTTGTGTCTACAAACGTTCATTATTCACAATTATACTTGACCCATGACTTGTTTAACAAAAGATAAAATGGTTGTGGTTCTACATTTAAACTTATAAAAGTCATCATATTTAAATTTAACAGCAGCCCAAACTAAAACACTAAATATTCGCTTCTAAATTAAAAAATTTGTCTGCGTCTCACTGCTGACAGCGAGGAGGTCAAAGGTCAAACAGTCGTAGTGTTGCGGTCAGAAGAGAAAGAAAGAAAGAAAGAAAGAAAGAAAGAAAGAAAACGGAGGAAGAGGAGGAGGATGTGCTGAGCAAAAGGGAGATGAAGAGACAGAAAGTGAAAGTAAAGAGAAGAAGAGTTCCTGCTTTACAGGACTCATTTTCAGAGAAGAACCAGCCTCCTCTCTCATTAACGTGTGTGGGTGTGTGTGTGTATTTTTGGCTCATTAATCTGCTGTTGTCAGCCTGGTGGTTTCAGCTCTCAGCATCACTTATATACAACCAGGGGAACACACTTATACACTTACACACACACACACACACACAGCAGAGTGTAGATGTTTGACAGCATCCTGGGGCTGAAAAAAGCCTCTTAACAGAGTGTGTGATGTGACAGAAAGCTGTGTGTGTGTAAACTCGACCAGACTTCTGCAGCGTCGAAGGAGCAGCTACAAAAGACAGAAAGTTAAAGTGTGTGTGTGTGTGTGTGTGTGTGTGTGTGTTCATCTGTCGTTATTAGTGTTTCCGATGATTTGTTTTCTGTGTTAACATCTTCAGGTTTGGATCAGGCTTCAGTTTCTTTTTGGACAAATTAACTTAAAAAGTTTTATGAAATTAAAAAAGTTCTGAGTCCAAAGTGTATTTTTGTTCTAATTTCAAATTCTTGTGTGTGTGTGTGTGTGTGTGTGTTTTATCCTTACTTGCGGCCTCCACCAGCTCCGGGTGCAGACTGTAGGGGATCAACGGGTCGGGCAGGTCAGCAAAGAAAGCCTTCAGCGCTCCGGCGGCAGCGTTCACTGCCACGTCCATCACCACGAAGTCGATACTGTGATCTACAGAGAGAGAGAGTTTGATTTTCATCATCTGCAGCAGATTCACACGGTTGTTTTTCAGATATAAAACCACAGAGGAGATAAAGGAGGGCGAAGCTGATCCCGTCACTCGTGTTTTCTTTCTGCAGCCTCGTGGCAGCTTCAGCTCCAGAACGACGTCCGTCTCATCCTCTGCATCACAAACGGATCAAACAGGAAACCAGATCCACCCAGACGAACTGTTGGATGACAACATCAAAACTCACGCTGCTCTAAACTCTCTGCGGGACATCGTGTACCCACCGTCCTCCAGTTTAACGCCTCAAATTCTTCCTCAGTGTTGACTGAGGACTGACTTTCTTCTGCTCTTGGAGGTTTTTCTTCAAGGATATTCTGACACATTCCTACATATTATTTGTACCACATGACATCATTCTTTGCAGGAAACATGCAAAGAAATGATAGAGAAATTACATTACAGATGTAGGTTTGTTATTTACTATTGATTACTGCTGTATTAAAATAGGTCGTCAGCAGATCTTCTCGCTGCCATAAAGTAAGCGTGCCTCTTAATGCTTTGTTGACTGATTCTGCATCAATGCAATAAAGTCTATAATCGATAATCAGATCCGTTTTCTGTCATTTCTGGAGTTTGGTGCTGCTGCTACATTTCCATTTCCAAGACAAGATGTCAGAGAGCAGCTGCAAGAGACACCACCGGCTTTTTTAAAAGACGATGTTTGGACACACTGATGGAGAAAAATAAACCGTGGAGAGAAATCTGAAACTGAGATGATCAGACGAATCGTTTAATAATCGAATCGTGAGGTGACTGAAGATTCCCTGCCCTAACAGAGTATGTGATGATTTGGTGCATCTTTAAAGACTTTCTCTGGAATTATAAAACTTATTTCAATAATGTAAAGCCATTTTGTACAATAATATTTAACCACCGTTGTCACTGTTCTTATATCCTACTTATTGGGCTTGCACCAGGGACCAGGGTAGCTAATCTCGTTCCATCCCATGTTTAACTTGTGTTGGAATGACAATAAACAATCCTTGAATCCTTGAATTGTAAAAGGGAGACGTCATTAACAGGGGAGACGATGCCGGCTTTCGTCTTTAAACTGTGTTTGTCATAAAAAGCGTGTTAAAGTTGAGCAGCAGAACGCCGACCTGGGTCCGATAACCTCACTGATCTGTTCAGATGCGGGGGTTTGTCCCGGGTCAATGCTTCGGCTTAAAAATGGATATCAAAGGGCTCGCGAGCGGTCGTGTTGCAGCGGCGAGGCTCACAGCTGAGCTTTGTGTCTGTGCAGGAGAACAGAGCTGCTCTCTGATCGCGGCGAACAAGAGGTTATCATCAGTCCGTCTGCGGGCACAGAGGCCCGACTGTTGCTCTGATGGAGCGCCGGCGCTGCAACAGAATACGCTGTCCAGTTCAAACAACCATTTTTCTGCTCTATTATTCCTGCCGAGAGACGAGAGAGGCTCCAACACTTCACTTTGAGATGTTTTCAAAAAGCAAAGCTGCAGGAAGAAACAGCAGGACGGGTCAGCTCTGTCTGGAAATCATCAAAACCTCTCATTAACCTTAAGCAAAAATATTCTATAATGACGGTTTATGAAAGAAAAATCGTGTAAAAAAATATAAATAAATATATATATCATCACTTCCTGTTTTGACACGCTGCAACGGCCAAATGACGACGGGAAGGAGGAGAAAGAGGGGGGAGAGGAGGGAGAGAGAACGAGGACAGAGCCCTGAGGTAACACGACAGCTGTCACGCTGAATCTGAAAGACACACACACACACACACACACACACACACACACACACACACACACACACACACACACACACACACACACCAGAAATACTCTCAAGGAAATAAAGAGATAGGAGGGGAGGCAGTAGAGAGATTAAAAAAAAAAGTGGAAGGAGGCATGAATTAAAGGGGGGAGAGGAGGAGCTGCAGTTTAATGAAGTGTATTAATAAACAAATGCTGCTTCAGCCCGAAGTGTTAATGAAGCAGAACCACGCTGACCTCTGAATCCCAGAAGAAAGCCGCTGTATCTGCACCGTTCCCCCGAGCAAATTCATTTTAATCTGAAAACTATTTCCTTAAAAACACAGTTTATTTAGCGCAGGAAGCCGTCCAGCCCACCGTCCCCCTTCTTACTGACAGACGAGCTACTTGGCTGTAATCGTGTTTTTTTAGACACAGCTATGATGGAGCTAGAGTCCAAACAGAAAAATACAACCTGACAGTCATGAGGACGAAGGGTCGACAGCGAACCGGAAGACGAAGAGAAACTCACAGTTCTGCAGGATCTGATTTTGTTCTCTGGGACGACTTATCAGACACTGAGGGAAAGATTAACATCTGGCGACATTTAGTTGTACACATTTAACATCTACAGGACTGAATGGAGACAGAAACAGTAATTAAATCACCAGCAGGTGTTTTTTATATAAAGATTAATAGCAGATCAGAACATTTTGATGCAACTTCACCTTCGTCTTTAGTACATGGTGAAAGAAGAGGGCTAAAATTTGAGACTTCTTGCTTAAATGAAACACGATCAGATTTATATAAATGTTCTCTGTATGTGTTTTATAATGAAGGCCACAAGCTGAAACGTGTTGGTCCAACCGATTTGACAGCTGTCAATCACACTGATGTAGTCGTGGAGACGCCGTCTTTTCAGGAACTGAACGTAGGAACACCAAGAGGTGATGTAACTTTAACTTTAGCAGGTGATCGTTTAGCTAACAGTCACTAATTATTGATTATTGATCGAGTCAGGCAGGTGTGTGGGCGGGACCTCGATACTGAGGCTCCTCCCCCGATCACTACTGCACAAACTAACTCCAAATGATGACACCAGAACAAGATGGCAGCGCCCATATCGGAGATATTTTGGCTTCGCTTTTGTACAGCAGGAAGAAACAGAGACACGTTGTCCATCTTTATAAACAGTCGATGGTCCCACATTAGTGTTTTATATATATGGCAGAGTCTCTTTGTGTTGTTGTTATTTGTATTGTATTTGTATTTTGTATATTTAAGTGATAATAAATACCCTCAGTTTCAGTTGTTTTAAAAATGCTGAAGGAAAGTTTTATGGGGGGAAAAAAAACATTAAATCTTTGCATGATCAGGGGGTTTAAAGAAAAACCACATTCAGTCTAAAAATAAGTAAATAATGTAAAATGGAAAAAAAGCTTGTGTTTATTTCTGTTAGTTCTACTTCGTTAGTTAGAACTTAGTTCCCAAAATGAATCTAGAAAAAGGAAATGTGTTTTGAGTTTTGCCAGTGAAAACACGGACACAGAGCCATTAACTCTGGGCTTTTACCATCAGCGCAGTATTTATTAGATTTAGTCTAATTTGCTCCATGAAAAGTCCGTAAAGCACGGTGCATTAGCTACTGGCAGACGCAATAATCACTGGATTACTTCTGATCCTGAAGAACAACTCAAAACTTTATCTTTACTTAACAAGATCAGAGGTCATTAAGAGCTTTATATCTCCTTTAAGTTAAATCTTATTTAAAACACATCATTTTCACATAAAGGTCAGTCTGGAGGAGGATTTTACACGTCACAAGCAAACTGAGACGCCTGTTTGTGTCGATTAACCACATTATAAACAGAGAGGAGGACATAATAAAATCAATAATCAATGCTAGGCTAAAAAAACAAAGCAGCTCCTCTCAGTCTGATCTCTGTATTTTCACTGTCCGGCTGTAAAGTGACCGGTGCTGCTGATTTCTGCCTGCAGTGACTTTATTTCTGCAAACAGCCAGCCCATGGTGTGCAGGTTCGCCTCGGCTCAGCGGGGGCATGTGTTTCTCTTTAAGCACTTCTGCTGCGTGGTGAGATTTGGAATCGGTTTTTCTCTGTGGGTTGAAATTTACTGCGCACACATCACACAAACGCTGCTCGATTGGTAACACGTTTTTTTTTCCTTTCCTTCCGAGGAACTCCTGAGCTCTTGAAGCGGCACATTTTAAGAGAGTTCATGGGAAAATAGTTTAGAATCTGTGAAAATAATGAGAGCCACTGGCCTCCGTGCTTTGAAACTCCAGTTACACATGTGCTCTTTCTTTGCAGGTAGCTGAAAACATTTATGAAGTCATGCTGCAAGCTTGTTGTTTTTTTTTTTCTTTTTTTTTTTTTTACCTTGATCAAACTGTTTTTGGATGTTGTCCTGGTCCGTCTTGTTCCCGCTGACGCGATACAAGCCTTCTGTCGTCAGACCTGCAAACACACAGAGCAACCTTCAGTTCAGACTTCACTGAGGAGGGATTTAAGCAGAGTTGCACAAAAAAAAAAGTGTGTTAACGTGCTGAATTTAAAGCAGATGGGCCGACAGGAGCTGCGTAATGGGTTTCATCTCATGTGGTTTTCCTGCGACCGTACTCGGAGATGTTTTTGGATTAACGCTAAAAAACTTTCATGCCACGAATTCCAGAGGAACAAGAAGTTTCTCAGGACTTTGTCTTTGGAGGCTTCTGAAACGGCGTCTGCTGTTTTTCTCATTAAAGTCTCGATCGTTTCTGGTTTCCTGAATCTGCAACATGTGAAACGATGATTTAAATACGTTTTATGAGGATTTATGAAGGATCAGCAGTTTGGTTTTCAGGGTCAGTGGATATTAAAAGTCTTACTTTTTGGCTCAAGTTATTGATCATTTTTTACTCTTTAATTTGACTGTTTTATGAACCAAAACAAGAAAAACAACAGCACCAACATAGAAGTACAGAGAAAAGTCGACAGTAAATCTTTACATAGCTCTAAATAATGATCAATTATTGATTAGGTAAAGATGGAGGAGGGACACCAGCTGCTACTGTCATTATTCATATGAATACGTCACATATTTTGTCCATCATTTCATCAGTAAATCATTCAACAAACTTTCCATCTCGTAGATCTCTTTCAGAAGCTTTTAATTGTCTTTAAACTCTTTAAATGTTGTTTAGTGAGGCAGGTCAGCGTAAAAAGCTCTCAAAGCTTCAGCCTTAACCTTTACACTCACTGCTGTAATGTGTTTTTAATATCAGCTCATTATTTTGTGTCTGTTTAAGCGCTCAGGTGTCTTCCTGTTTTCAGTTTTACATGATCAAAATAAAATATTAATGTCTGATGAATAAGACAACATGTGTTTATCGTGATGTTTGCATTATGTGTGAGTTCGATTGATTCATAATTCAACATCAGAAGGCTGTGAAATAACAACATCCATGACTTATTCACAAGAGGAAAAATTCAACCTTAGGCCAACATGGAGAGAAAAACGGCTTCTCAACAGTTGTCAAGAGCAACAACAACGATAACAGATAAACAGTAAATAAACAGTAAACAAACGATTCAGCTGGTCTGAGAGCTGCGTATGTTCGCGTCTCTGACCGTAAATATCTGAGCCAGCTGGCACCTGACAACTGATCTCAGACCAGCACATACGGAGACAGAGGCTCTTAATTAGGGGCTGTAATGTGTGTTCAGGGCTGCAAGGGGTGAACACACTGCAGGGGTACACACACACACACACACACACACACACACACACACACACACACACACACACACAAAATACAAAAAATAAAAAAAACACACAATCCATACAGGTTGTGGTTCTGCTCACGTCGCTGCTGCAAGGTCATCCACACTGCAGCATCCATGCCTCTGTGTGTGTGTGTGTGTGTCTGCAGAGGCAGTTAAGCAGAGACAGTATTATGTAAATTCAGCTTTAATGGATTCAAGTAAATTGTGTCAAGTGTGTGTGTGTGTGTGTATGTTCGCATCGGTATCTGGGTGTTCATCAGCGCCCATTTGTGTCTTCGAGAGTGTGTGTTTTTGAACATGTGTGTGTGTTGACTCAGGTTCCCACTTAAGTAAACAGAAATCTGAGGAAAGCAGCGTTTTTTCTGCTTAATGACCTCGATCTAATCAGCAACCCACTCGACCCAATTTGTGCGTGCGTGTGTGTACCTGTGTTTAAGTATGTGTGTGTGTTTGTGTGTGTGCTGCCAGTGCCTCACACAGTCAGCAGAATATCCAACCTGAGAAAACAGAGTGGGTGGAAAGCTTTAAAAACGTCCTGCTGCTGTATATTTAACATGTTTAGATTACTATATTTGTGAGGACTCACAGTTAACGACCTTCGACCTGATCACACACACCGACTCCAGATTAAATTATGACGACTTTTACTCAAATGTTTGAACTCGTCTGAGGTGTTCTGGCTGTTCCCGATCCTTTTTCTCACATCGACTCGTGCAGCGACACTTTTTAAAATTTCCCGTTTCAGCCAAAACCACAAAAACATCCACCAATTCAGGAGGAGGAATTTTAACAGTCGGGAGCACAAAATGAGCTGAAAACGGCTCAAACTCAAACTTCTTCTGCGGTGTTTTCTCAGATTAAACCAACATTTCTATCTTCTATCTATCTATCTTGAAAATACAATAAACTCAAATTTAAGATGTCAGTTACCATCGAATATTAGACAGTTCAATATGTAACTGTTCAATATGTGTTATTTTATTCCTAGCTGCTATAACAACTTAATTTCTCCCCTAGAATCAATAAGGTCTAAATCAATATCTATCTATCTTTCTATTCTGAAGGATTATGTGAAAAAATCTTGTATGAATTATTCTATTTCTGTTGTTTATATCTGTTGAAATGGGACCTTTAACTTTAGTATTATTATGTCTTAGGAAACATGTACATATTTGTATATATTTCTGCCTGTTCTATCAAATTAAAATTGTCTTTTTCCCCATAAATGTTTAAAAGATCGACCCCTCGCTGACCTGCTTCAAAAGGGAAATACATCACATTAAAGAAGGTATAAAAAGATTATTGTACATCCACTTGGCCTGAGTTGATCCACAAACATCAGCTGATCAATAAACAAACCACTGAATGTGTATGTGTGATAACGTTCCTCTATTTATGTATCAAGGAAGTTCACTTTTACTATTCTTCCATGGGCCCTGAACGCAGCATCGCTCATTCACCTCTGACCTTGAATTGACCCCCCCCTTCAACAAAACGCCACCGCCCTGTACATGTGCATCTGAGTCTCAGAAAGGATGTCTCACACACACACACACACACACACAGTGGACCAGAGGGGGGAGGAAGTTAACAGTGGAGCTCATGTTTGCATGTTGGGATCTGATAAGACTCGTCCTGCTGTGATATGATCTAATATCCTGACACACACATACACACATGCACGCACGCACAGTTACTGTAACACACTTCCTCTCATCACTCTCTCTCTCTGTCCTATCTTAAAGCTGTTTGACTGTCTCTCTATCACTCTCTCTACCTGTCTGTCTGTCCTTTTGTCTGTCTGCCCATTAGCCAGTTGTTTTATTGCAGTGTGACAACCATCTGCTGTGGGAGGGGACGGGAAGCCAGTTCAATAAGTGAAAGTCAAAAAGTCAATCATTGGCTATTTTTAGATCTTTTTTTTTAACCTCCCACACACACACACAGAGTGACATGAGTGTGTTGAAAGTCAGCGCTGACACTGAAACGATTCGCCTCCTCAGCTCGGCCCCTGTTTTATTAACCGATCTGTAAACCTGCAGATAACCAAAAAAAAAAAACTTTTTATCATCTTGAATCACAAACTGAGTGATGATTCAGAATTTTCTCACACACACTGTGCTTGTGATTATCCAATTTATTTTCCCAGCGTCCTAAAAAAAACAACAACAAAAAAAAAAAAACATTTTCTGGCCGTCTCCAGAGAAAACCAGATTAAATGTTCCAATAGAGAGTCGATGTGTTCAATAATGGAACAAAAACGCAGAAAGAAAGCCCGACTGATTTCTGTAAAAATAAATAACTCCCACATTGCTCAACACATACAGAGACTGATTGTTGTGATAACTGCAAACACTGCTCTTGCCCTGAGGAAAAGATCCAAACACACTCTCTAAAATAAAAAAAGAAAAAGAAAAAAGTCTCCGCTGTTGTTGAGGGATTCGTTCAGAGAGAAAACTGAAGGCAAAGCTGTTGTTCCCGTCCCACGTGTGTTACTTTGTGCGCACGGTGACCTTTGACCCGAGCTGTTTGACAACGATACATCAGGCCGAGCTGTTTATTCGTGCTTACAAAAGAGGCGAACAGTTAAACGTGTTATTCCCATTAAGATAACGACTTTAAAGTGTTGACATGACGGGCTCGACAGCAGCGAGATAATCAGATTACAGATGGAGCAGGCGAACACGTAAACAGAGTCTGTGTTTACACCGTCGGGCCCGCGAACTGCAATTATTTTCAGGCCGTCTCACTCCAACATAGGGAACAGGAAACGGTTCACAACAAGATCTGAGAATTATCACGTCGACGAGGTTTTATTCACTGCGTCGCATGTTAACCTGCCATTGTAGTTTGTCCTCTTACGAACAAAAAGGCTGAGAAATCTTCTTCCTCTGTGCCGCAGAGCTCCACTGTTGTTAAAAAAAAAAACACATTTATGAGCCTTAATGTTGTTCCTTCATCACCATGAACACACACACACACTGTAGATTATTTTGATTCAATCACATACACACACACACACACACACACACACACTTTGAATGAACCTAAAATATAAAATAATATTTATTTTATATATGAAGATTTCTTCACTTTTGGTCTTTTAAAATGGAGAAAACATATTGCCATTGATCCAAAATTATGTTTCATATTGGGATAGAAATTAAACATTTTCAAGCTGGTGAAACGACAGCAGTTATATTTGTAAAGCTAAAAACCAAGAAAATGCTCAAGTCAATGTTAAAACAACTGAGTTTATTGACTTTTGAGTGAACTGCCCCTTTAATATTCTTTCTTTCTACATATTACTGTTATTTTTATTAATTTTTTCCTATATCTGTCTATCTGCATATTTTTACAGTATGTATGTATATATATAACTTTTATAGATATTTATACTATTTATTTATACTATACTAATTTAATGTTTACTCTGGAGCTGTCGTCCTTGTATTTTTGTTTATAAGAGCGTCGTAACACACCTGATCAATAAGGCTGATTCTGATCTTCTGAACATGAGTTTATCCTGAATGAGAGTTTGGATTGAAACAAAGAGTAAAGATATTTCTGAACACGAGCTAACAGCCTGATGTTCTGTGTTTGTAACTCGTTGATTTGTTGTTCCAGCAGAAACATGCTGACCGGTGTCGACAGTAAACAGGATAGGACACTCGCTTCCTCTTCAAATCAGCAGATACCTGCATGCTCCAGTTTCTGTTATCCAGGACGTCGAGGTCTCATCCCGCTCATTATAAATGGGACGTGACACGCTAACATGCGCTTGCTCCTATAAGGAAGATGAATGTGCAGGTAAAAGCGCCCGTTTTCCCAAGAGAAGCCCGAACGCAGCGTTTCCCACAATCCTCTGGGCTGAGAAATGAGCTGAGTTTTCTGGTCTGGAAGTCATTCTGCTGCCGATACACTCCTCCAGAGTGTGTGTGTGTGTGTGTCAGAGAAAGAGTGCTGCTTTATGTGTATAGAAGTAATGACCTAAGGTGAGCACTTTCTTTGTCTCACACACACAGTTGTGGTCTGGTGGAGTCATCAGTTTCTCCTGTGTGTGTTAAGGTGTCCGTTGGTGTGTTAATTTAATGACCGGCCTTCCACACCGTGGGTCAATATAAATATAACCGTGGGTCAATATAAATCAATAAAAAGGCTGCAAGGAGAGTGTGTGTGTGTGTCTGAGTATGATTTAATATCTGGGCACCTTGGGTAACGAGATCCACACACACACACACACACACACAGACACACAGACACACACACAGTCTGCTTTTTCAGTGGGGAGTTCACAGCTGAATCACAGTTTCATCACATTACAGTTTCTGTCTGCAGCAAGTGAAAACAGTCTGATTCTCTGCACTAAAAACGAAACAAAAATGTCAAAACAGGGCTACGACAACGACTCCTCGTGTTACTGCGCTGTAATTCCTCAAACACTCCATATCACGCCACCCCTCAGTCACAGAAACGTCACGTACGTCGTGATCAGTTGTTTGTTGTCCTCTGCGTCTCTGGAGGAGCTTCGTCGAGTCCGAGCAAACAACCTGAGTCAAGCTGTCAGACTTATCTCCTGGCTCTGAGACAGAATTATTAACTGAGAGGATGGAGGTTAAAAGACGTAGGCATTTATCTGGCAGGTGGTGGACAGAACAGCGAAGCTAACGGGCTGCACGGTGACAAATGTAGAATCCAGCGTTTCTGAAGCTTGACCCACATTGGGGAGAAAAACTCAGATATTTTGAAGTTGGATGATGATGTCTGTAAGTAATATACAAGAACTAAAAAGTAGTGTCATCTGATGAGGACCTGGCTGTAGTCAGACCAAAAACACAAATTATTAATTTATCAAAACCATTAAACTTCTTGAATCTGTAGGAATGTAAAGGTAAATGCATCCAAAATGAAAATTCTGGTGCATGTCTTTAAGTGCACCGCGCGAATTCAGCAAGTGCACGTGCAGAACTTATTCATGTGATCGAGGCTCAAATGTGGAGGGACGACTTTAACGAAGGACCGGATGTTGTTAATTCAGTCACATGGATGTTTTAAACTCGGTGCAGCAGCTCGTGATCATAAGTTATCGCAGACAAACTCGACTTTAAAGACCCTCCCTGATCGTTTCAGTCTGCTGTGTGAGAAAACTTCAGTTTCACAGTCAACTATAACAACAACAGACAAAGTCAAGTGGATCGTTCCAAAGCCGTATGCAGACGTCATGCAACTGGTAGCACATCGAACATGCTAACTCATTTGAAACGGCTTCACCTGTACAGGACAAACAAGTACAGGACCAAAGACCTAAAAACTGTGGCACGTACTGAACTGTGATTTTTGTGTACCATTAAACACCTATTATATAATTTAGCATCCACTTCAGGTTCAAAATAATTCCAATGACTTCCACACGGTTGGAGCAGCTGACAGATACTCAAAGTGAGGCACTATAATTTGTACTGGGGGAGAAAAACGTTGGATTGGTGGATGTTTTCGAGAGCTTCATTACGTGACACAGAAAAAATCTGAAATACTAAATGCAAAACATAAATCAAATGTCACAAAAGGAAGTTTTCAAATTGCAATTTAAAGAGCCCAGCAACAAAGTCAAGTCAAACTTATTTATTCAGCCCAAAATCACAAATGATAAAATTATCTGTGCAGCGGATGACATCTTTTATCCTTAAACTCTCGAGTCACATCAGGGAGAGATGCCACAGGAGGAGCAGCAACCTTCAGAGACGATTTTCTCACCAGCTTTGTGACCGATTGAAACGTAGCTCGACTGTAAAAGAAACCAACACCGGTGTTTGAGTCAGACCGTGTAAATGTTACTGCTGAAAGGACGAAAGAGAGAGAAAGAAGGAAGCGATGAGGCAGGACGAATTGACTTGCCGTGCGGCCGACGTCGGGCAAAGGTATTCGTGAGATCTTTCTTGTGTAAATGTCTCATTTACATCTTGTCTACCTGAATCTCAGCAACATTTTCCTCCACGTCTGCGAGGAGAGAGAGAGAGGAGGAGGAAGAAGAGGAGACCGTTATCAGACTCCTGCAGCAGGGAAAGGAGGCGGCGAGCAGCTCGACCTGTTATTAACATGAACACCAACTCCTCCCCTCCGCCTCCACCTCCCTCTGCCGCTTCATGCTTGTTCATTTGTTTCCTGCCTCCTCTTCACTTCAGATCTCCTCCTCCTCGTCTCTCTGTACCTGCCAACGGCTTCAATCTGCTTTACTCATGTGACATGTAAACACATCTGGAAATGGACGAGGAAAAACGAAGGTGAAAGCAACACAAACTCATAAGAACAGATTTAAGATCACTGCGACGTTTTTGGGGCTCTTTCACAATAAAAGCTTCACATCAAAGCTCATTTATTGAGTGCAGGAAGTGCTGTGTTAGCCTCAGCAACGAGCCTTATTGTTGTCTAACTACAGGAAGTGATTAGATGCTGTATCACATTATCAATAATCACCAATAATGGTGTCAAACTGATGAGTAAAATCTACTAAAAAACATAAACAGGTAGACAGTCTGACATCATCTTTTGTTCACTTTTAGTTTTGTGCATTCGACTTTTTATTTGTTTCATCCTCAGACAGAACAAATAAAATCTAAACTTTCATTAATTACCGCTGTAAAGAAGTCATCATATAAAACCACACACACACTGACCTCCCCACAGGATGAGCTGGGGAGTGTGTGTGTGTGCATGTGTGTGTGTTGACAGTAGGACAGATGTCCAGCTTTCAGGAGGCGACAGGAGCAGCCGACAACACGCCCACACAGTCACACACGCTAATTTCTAATGTAACACAGGCAGATGGGACAGTGTTATAAATAGAGACGTCAAGCTGCAGCTACCTAGCTACTGCTCTATTTACACACACGCACGCACACACACACACACACACACACACACACACACACACACACACGTTCACGGTGTCTCTGCCGCAGAATGTGATGAATGATAATGAGGCCTAATAATTATTATTTTAACACAAACTCACATCTGCAAAGAAACACGTTTTGACTGCAGACTTCTGATAAGTAAACAAAAATATCATTTATTGTGTTTGAAACAATGAGTTGGAAATATAAATGTTGACTCTCAAAAACACACTGACAGCCTGAGATAAAGGATTTCTAAAAATATCATAAAAGTTGGTTGTTTCTGGCCACTGTTTCTCTTGTAAATTTGACACTTTGTAATAAGTATTTTAAAAAGATGACAGCAGAGTTTGTATTGTTAATATTTAACAGAGTGGAGAAAGTATTTAGATCCTTCACCTAAATACCAATAACGCTCTTAAACACTCATGCAAGAGTAATAATACTCTAATAGTATATAGTAATACATATATAGTGTACAATCAGATAATATACACTATTTTATACAGGCATGCAACTAAAGATTATTGTCATTATTGATTCATCTGCTGCTTATTTCCTTGTCCAGTCCATTTATTGTTTTGTTTGTAAAAACATGAGAAAATAGTGAAATGTGATCATCATGATTAGTGACACCTTTAAGTGTCTTTTAACGTACCAACAGTCTGAAATTTCAAAGTGATCTAAGACAAAGAAAAACAGCAAATCTTCATATTTGAGAAGCTGAAACCATCGAATGTTTCAGGCTCTTGTGAATTACAGAATTTTGGTGGAATATCTCTTTAAAGTTTGATGCGATGAAGAGGAGACGAAGGAAAACAGTTTGACAACGAGCACGATCGTCCTGTGTGCTGAACGTTTCAACAATGTCAGCGTTAAGGAGTCAGTTCAACACACGAACGAATGAGTCACTTCTCAGCTGTCTCACACACACACACACACTCCGAGCATTTATTTTCGGTAGGGCTGAGTGACGACATACAACACACAAGAGGAGATAATGAAGGGATGAGAGGATGCAGGGAGGGGAGAGCTTAACAGGAGACGGGAAGAGGACGATGAGAGGAGCAGAGTTGAAAAAGATAAAAAGGAAAGATTACAAAGGAGAGGAGAGGAGGGAGTCACCACCTCAAGTTGTACAACACGGCCCACTAAATGCCCTCCAGAGACCTTCATCAAAGCCACTGCATCATCAGAAACAGACACACACACAACCACTACTACTGCTGAGTGTGTGTGTGTGTGTGTGTGTAAGCCCAGTGCAGCAAGGTGCTTGTGAGGTCAGCAGCTCTCAGAAGGGCGACAGACTGACATGTCTTTTAACAGCAGGACTTTCGAAAATCCTCTCAACACTTTTCCATTTGCAGCGACCGTCCAGCTGTTAAAGGGCTATTCCACTTTTCTTGCTTATTTTGTGACTTTAATGACACTTGGGGCTATTTTTAAGTCAGTATCCAGCTCTCCGTCTCATTTAAACCTGAAAGAAATCCATCAAAATGTGTCTAAAGAGCCGACAAGCTCATATTTTGTTGGACTTTCTGTAATCAGGAGATTCACACATTGTTTATCTCCAAGAGGAAACTAAAAGCACATTTATCCTAAAGCGACACAGGCTGGAAAATGAGCATAAAACTCCAGCCACTAAAATAAAAATACTAAAAGTAAATTCAGCAGACAGACTCTGACTCTGCTGATTCCCCTACTTGGGCCGAACTCGCTCAAAAAAACGGCGCCGGTCAGCGAGAACTGCAGTTACGTCTGAAGACGAGGTGACATTTCACTCCTGATTGGCTGAGACGGGGGTGACATTACTTTTTACCGCTGCCTTGTCAAGAAACGGGGGAAGTGTGGAAGTTAAAAAGCTGTCGGAGTTTATTTTAATATTTCAGTTTTTAGCTGGATGTCAGAAATTTGAGCTGCAGATGCACCTGTCAACAAACTTTTTTTTTTTTTTGGCCTTTTGGAAACAGACCTGTCAAACAGTTCCTCTCCTGTTTCACTCGTTATATAAACTCTTTCAGGTAACTTCTGCTGGTTTGCACTGAGGAGACTCTTTACTTCAATCTGAAAGCTGATCAGTTTGTCCATTATTTAACTGATTGATTTAAGCTGCTTTAATCAGATCGTATTTAAATTAACATTCAGACTGTTAATTGCTGTGTGTTTTCAAGCAGTTTTAAAATTATGCACAAGTCAAATCACTGGATTAAGGTGCAATTCAACTCTTCGGAATTCAACAGGAGAAAATAAAACAACAACCTGTCAACAATCTGTCGTGAGCGAGCACATCTTTATTAAAAAGCCTCCAAAATGTATGACCAGCAGCTGTCTCCTCATCTACAACCCGGAGTTACTGATCTGTGAATACTAATTGATGACGGAGAATTTGAGAGTCAAATTTCAATACAAATTTAAGTTTTACTGGTTAAATTTGTTTCCCTTATTAAACTTCAGGGAGCTACTTTGCTTATTTATGTAAAGTTCCTGTTAACTTAATAAGAAATTCTGCCAGGAGCTTAATTTTAAGATATTTTTTTTATTTGCAGCATTTAATTAAACGTCTGCTTAAGGGCATTTTTGTGCTATTTTAAATTCTGACATTTTTATTTAATGCATATTGATTGCTGCAAATATCTGCTATTAACCTCCTTGATTCCTAATAATCTTTATCAGTATGAACACCAGAAACATAAATTGACTGACCCTTAATAATAACAACAACAACAATATAGTAAAACTAAACTTTACACCATGTTGATGTATATTTACAATTTAACCGACTGATTAAAAGGTAAACGCTCACTTTTCTGATGTTTTGAACTCAATGAAATGTGCAAAATGTTTTTTTATTGATGCAACTTTTCAACCTGCTTTTGCATTTTCACCCAATTAATAAAAAAGACTTTTACAAGAGAGTTACTTAAGCTGTAAATCGGATTACTCAATGCTGTTTGAGCACAACAAACTAGATCCAAATTCAAATATACAGGGGTGGAAAAAGAAATCTAGAAATAGGTAAGATAGATAAGTATTTGTAAAAGATTATACCACTAAAGCTAAGTGAGAGAATATATTTGTTTTTGGTCATTTCAGCGATCCAACTCTAACTTATTTTTTGCTGTCTTTAGTAAAGGTGTCCAAGGTGTCCCAATTTAAAAAAAAAACAAACAAACAAAAAAAAAACAGGAAGGACGCCTCTGATTTATCTCACGCTTCACTTCATTTATCATCTTCCCGCTGCTCACGCACGCTGACGTCCATGTGCAAACTTTGCTGCTGCTCGCCTGCTGGTTTGTTTTTCAGAGCGCACTCATGCATACACATCGCTGGCATCATGGCAGAAAAGCAGAGTGAGAGAGAGAGGAGAGAGAGAGAGTCATGGAGAGAGAGAGAGAGAGAGAGAGAGAGAGAGAGAGAGAGAGAGAGAGAGAGAGAAGCTGAGCATCATGGGAGAGAGAGAGAGAGAGAGAGAGAGAGAGAGAGAGAGAGAGAGAGAGAGAGAGAGAGATGAGAGAGAGAGAGAGAGGGCAACATAAGAGAGCTTTTCAGAGAGAGAGAGAGAGAGAGAGAGAGAGAGAGAGAGAGAGAGAGAGAGAGAGAGAGAGAGAGAGAGAGAAGGGCAACATAAGGGCTTTTCAAGGCAAACTAATGGAAGACTGGACTGCTCAAACACAGCCACAGGACACACACACACGTTTACACACAAGCCCCATTAGACCAGATGACTGCCTCCGAGCTAGGTGGCATAGCACTAGCTGCTCTCTCGCCATTTTTCCTCTTTTTCTCTGCACAGCCTGAAGACACACACACATACACTCCAGCCCGGCTCAAACTGGCCTCATCTGCCCCCTCCACACACACACACACACACACACACACACACACACACACACCCCAATACTCTGCTGCACACACACACACACACTGCTGGGGGCCATAACCAATTGCCTTAATCTAATCCCTGCATTGGCTCCCTCACTTAAGCAAAGAGAGAAAAACACCATGTCCACAATATTCCTGCCAAATTTCAAACTGCTCACATCCACAGAAGCTTTTTTTTTAAAGGTTTTTAAAAAGATCTACGTCCTCACAGGAAAACTGATAATTCTCAAACAAATTAAACGTCTATCAACATAAGTGGACTGCCTGGTTCTTCTTTCTCTTTTGGTTAAATTAAACCTAGCTGACGATAATCAACCTTCTGGATTAATCAACTGACTGTTTGGTTTGTGAAAATGTCAGAAAACAGTCAGTCAGAAAAAAAAAGAAAAAAAAAGGACCATCAGACCTCCTTAGAACTGAAATGATAATGACACAGACAATATAAGTTGGAAAAAAGCCCTAAAGAAAGTCAATTTACTGCCCAATAATACAAAAAAAGTAAAACTCCTGCAATCTTTTTGGATCACAAACTAGTTTGACAAAATGATCATAAATACCACAAACAAAACAGGTTAATGATGACAGCTGGTCGGGTCGTCATTCACCAAAATATCTTTTCAGAGAAGAGCATTTTCTCGTTCACTCATTCTTTTTTTTGGGTGAGAAAAACGTCAGCTTTGCATGAACAAAAAGCCGAAAACAGAGAAACGTCGTCGTGGTTTGGATGAGTGTTAAAGTCAAAAACATGCTGAAAGAACATACAGACGTAAAGAAATACAGCGAGCAAGGATGGCAGAAAGAGCAAAGTTTGCCCTGAAGGAGGGGGGATGAAAGAGGTTAGAGTCCCTGCTTCACCTATTCACCAGAAGAAGAGACGAGGGGGGGGTGTAATGGATCAAATATTCAGCCACAGGCACAAACACACACATATTTTCATATCTCTTAGTGTCTCTGAGTCAGTGACCAGGAAATCCACAGGGAAGAGATTAAGACTACAGCCGACCATCAGCCGCCGAGCCTCCAGTTGGTGTCTCTGACTGGGTGAAATCCAACAGTCGGTGACTCACATTTATGAATTAGGAAACTCAAGCTGTGACTAAGTGGCCTCGCTTACAGGAAAAAATAAATAAAAAAGGTCAAAGTGCAGACGCAGGTTTATCAGGAGTATTTACCTTCCTCCAGACTGCTGTAAAATAAACGTTTAGTTGAGTATGAAACACCTGCTGAGGCTGAAAAATCACAAACCACTGAGTTACTCTGGAGAAAATAAAATTCACAAGCAAACTGAAAGTAATCTTAAAAAAAAAAAAAAAAAAAAAAAAAGGTCACAATTTTCTACTCACTGTGGTTCCCTTTTTCGGTCGACTTTTCAGAAAGTGTGTTATAACTACAAACATGGCACATCATCGTCCACATTAACAAAAGACTTCAAATTAAAGTATCTCGATGAAACTTGGTGTGCCGGTTCAACATGGGTGCAGGTTATTTGATCTGCCGACACACCTGTGTTTAACCAACGATGAGCTAGCGCGGCTTCACTTCCTGGAGATGATTCATAATTATGGCCCTCTGGTGTTTCCTCACATGATCAGTGACGGCGATGTGTGTGCGAGCGTTCGGTTAGTCAGCACGTGAACTAACATCTACATAAAGAGAAATGTTAACCTTGAAATAACTACAAATAAAGACAAAGCAATAAATGATCTGTTGAATCATCAAGTTTTAAAGCATTAGCACCATTTTCACAAAGGAGCAAACGGCTTTATTTTGAAGGAGGAAACAGCTTGAATTAAGTTAAGATGCAGAAACGTGACAATAGAGAAAGACAACAATATGGTCGACATTATCTCAATGATGTCAGCATCAGCTCATTATTTTTCTAACCCAATGAACGCAATAAAAAAGTATTGATAAAAACAATGAGCAGGTGTGTTTAATGCAAACTTTACCATGTGATAAATGTCTATATTGGAGCTCGAACAACTAATCAACTAGTTCACCAGAAAATAAATGTGCAGCTTTTTAGACAAGTATAATGAAGGAGGAAACTGTGATGGACATTTCTCATAAAATTCAGTATTTTACAAACTAAATAATTTATTGATTAATAAAAAAATAGCCTCTAGATGAGTCGATGATGAAACTAATCATTAATAACCTGCAGTTTCTTTTGGGGGGGGGGGGTCTGTGTACTCTGAACAGTTTGTTTTACGAAAGTGTTTTTTTTTTTTTTTACAAAAGGCGCTGATAATGAGTTGTTTTTCCTTCCCAGACAGACAGACAGCAGCTCAGGTCAGACAGTCGGACCGGTCCCATCGGCCGCTCTGACAATCGAACAGAAAGCTCAGTCAGTGTGTTTCCATTGGACATGACGTTAGCCCGACAGGAAAACAACACACACACAAATGATGAGAGAAACGGGAGGCACGCCAACCGCCAATCAATTTTTAACTTGAACTCTCACTTTGTGAAATCATCCAGAGAGGCAGAGATGTAATAAAGAGAAGTGGAGGGGATGATTGACGGGGGAAGAGCAGAAGCACACAGTGTGTTCGGATTATTTTCCAACTCCGCTCAGTCGTGCGTCTGTAACCTCTTCCATCCATCAGCCTCTCGGCCCTCTGAAGGACTACATTCTTCAAGTACACTCTCAAAGATGTACTCGAAAAAAATATTTTAAAAAAATCTACAAATTATTTTTATAAAACCTATTTCGCTGGAGTGAAAATCCCTCTATTCCGCGCTAAAGTCAGAAGTGGTGATCTGACTTCAAAGCAGGCTGAAAATAGCCAATAATCAGCTTTGTATGACGGCTGGTTGACATGGCTGCTGAATAATTCTCCAGCAGAGCTCAGAGAAAAAGTTAGAAACCGGTCTGCTGGGGGGGGTTTCCCTACGTTTTCAACAGCGATACCGGCCGGCAAGAACCTGCAAAGGTCTTCAAAGTGATAGCGAGGTTTACAACAAACGATGACCTTTCAGAATAAAAGGAACTCACCTCATATGATGATACAGAGAGAAACTTTTCATAAAACTCATAAAACATCAACCTGCTTTCTTTTAGAGATATCTTCTTTGGGATTTAATGTCATTAAAACACCTCTAATCTATTAAAACGCAGCGCCAGGAAAGTAAGCAGTGTCATACATCGTGACACTAATTAAAGGATGTGAAATTGATTGGACCATTTATTTCAAATTAATCTCAATCTCCCTGTCTTAATTTTAGCTACATGCTCTTTAGCACTGAACGCCCATGAAGCTCTGCACCGTTTGATTACCAAATGTTTAATTCAGCCCTGTTATCAGGAGGTTTGATTAAGAAATGATTACACAACTAAAAAAAAAATATATATATATGGGAGGGAGATGATTAAAAACTAAAATGATAAATTACATAAACTGACTGAAAACTGCATTAAAAAATAAATTTAAAAGCGCAATTCTTCCACCAGCAAACTTAGTTTAAGACTTGTTTTATCCAGTCAAATAGCCAATGGAGGTTCTTTTGAAAAAGCAAAGAACAGACACTCCTCTCCTCCACCCGTCCGTCCCTCCTCACATTATACTAAGTGCTGGGGAAGATAACAACCAATGGGACTTCCAAATGCATCAACATCAAAAAGCCATTTAATCATTGCTCTGCTGCTCTTGCTCTGCCTTCCTCTCTCTCTCTCTCCTGCTCTCCTTTCTCTAGCATTTCATGTCTCTGAGGGAACAGGAAACATTTAATAAAACTCCTCTAATCGAGTTCAGCAGCAGAGAGCCGCGTGGCCGTCTGCTCGTCATCTCAAAGACCCAGTTCGTCAAAAGGTTTTATTCTCATACGCCACGCTGATGTTCTGAGGGCTTTTATGCAAGCAGACCTGACAAAAATCAACCCTATTGTGCTTTTTACATGCTGGCTTCAGGCCCAGAGGTTATGAAAAACCAAGTTTTAGGGACCGCCCGAGGTACCAGCGAGGGGCTGGGTGGTTAAATTTGACTGAGATTTCATTCGCTGGATGTTGTAACAAATTAAAGCCGCGGCTCACTTGTACCAGATTAAAATATGTGCAGCCCGAACTGGTGCAGACTGGAGCCTGGGGCGTGTGTGCTTTAGCCGTTTTTAAAATACCAAGATGTCAGCGATTTTTGGGTGAACAAAGAGCATTTTGGAAGAAGAAAACAAGCGAGCCAGCCCCTGCTTTGCATACCCTTTTCACCTGTTTTCACAAGCGTTTTACCATGAAGACAAACGGAAAGAAAGATTAACTGAGGAGATGAAGAGATGATGTTTTATTCTTTTTTTAAAAAAAGTAAAAAACTTTTTTACAAAAAACTGGCTTGTGCATTGATGTGGTTACTTAACGCCGCTAAAAAGGCGGCGATGCGACTGGCATATAAAATATGAAAAATTTGCATCAGTGAGCACTCAAAGTTAATTATTCACTCCTGTGCTGTAAATTAATAAAACAGCTTTAGGATCCATCCATCCATCTTCCGCCGCTTATCCGGGACCGGGTCGCGGAGTGGAGGCAGCAGTCTGAGCAGAGATGCCCAGACTTCCCTCACCCTCACCCCAGACACTTCCTCCAGCGCTTCCAGGGGGACTCCTGAGGCGTTCCCAGGCCAGCCGAGAGACACAGTCTCTCCAGCGTGTCCTGGGTCTTCCCCGGAGACCCTTCTCCCTCACAATGACAATACGTTTGGGTCTGCCAGGTCTGTACAACTTCCTCCTCTGCCAGCAGATCCAACTCACCACCAGGTGGTGATCAGTTGACAGCTCAGCCCCTCTCTTTACCCGAGTGTCCAAGACATACGGCCGGAGATCAGATGAAACAACAACAAAGTCAATCATCGACCTCCGGCCTAGGGTGTCCTGGTGCCACGTGCACTGATGGACACCCTTATGCTTTCGAACATGGTGTTCGTTATGGACAAACCGTGACTAGCACAGAAGTCCAATAACAGAACACCGCTCGGGTTCAGATCGGGGAGGCCGTTCCTCTCGATCACGTATCACTGTCTCTACCCACGTGAGCGTTGAAGTCCCCCAGTAGAACAATGGAGTCCCCAGTCGGAGCACTATCAAGTACCCCTCCCAGAGACTCCAAGAAGGCCGGGTACTCTGTACTGGTGTTCGGCCCATAGGCACAAACAACAGCAAGAGACCTATCCCCGACCCGAAAGGCGCAGGGAAGCGACCCTCTCGTTCCAACACATGGCGGCTGAGCCGGGGAGCTATAAGCAAGCCCATACCAGCTCGCCGCCGCTCACCCTGGGCAACTCCAGAGTAGTGGAGGGTCCAGCCCCTCTCAAGGAGCTGGGTTCCAGAGCCCAAGCTATGCGTGGAGGTGAGCCCGACTTTCTCTAGCCGGTACCTCTCAACCTCCCGCACGAGCTCAGGCTCCTTCCCCCCCAGCGAGGTGACATCCCATGTCCCTATTGCCGGAGTTTTGGTCCAGGGATTGGGTCGTCGAGGCCCCCTAGCCACAACAATGCTGCACCCAAACCGACATTGCACCGGCCCCTCATGGACCTTCCTGCGGGTGGTGAGCCTACTGGAAGGCGGGCCCATGTCGTCGGCATTTCAGGCCCACATGGGACCCGGCCACCAGGTGCTTGCCTGCTTGAGCCCCGACCATGCAGGCCTGGCTCCCTGGTAACGCCAATCCGGGCATGGACATAATGGTCCTTGTTCTTCTTTTATCCATGTTGGGCTTGTGAACCGCTCTTAGTCTGGCCCGTCACCTAGGACCTGTTTGCCATGGGAGACCCTACCAGGGGCGTAATGCCCCCTGACAACATAGCTCCTAGGATCATTCGGTCAACACACAAACCCCTCCACCATGGTAAGGTGGTGGAGGGGCAGCTTTAGGATGAGCATTCAAATCAAAAAGGATAAAATAGTGGAACTATCTTTATACTTTATCCTTTTTACTGGTAAAAATTAATCCTCTGAAACAGCATTAACACCAGGGTAGTAAAAGTCTAATAAAAGTAAATTATTTTATGTTTAACAGATCTGAGAGCCAATGCAGGACATCCCCGTATCACGTACAGTTGGACGTTGGTGTTGACTTTTTGTTAACATCTCTGTACCTGTACCCGCTGAGCCGCCTGAGAGCTAACACGCTGCGTTCCCCTCGATAAAGCAGTCATTTTTTCAGAAGCTACTACTGCGAGAGTTCACCTGTCATACGGAGAGAGGCTGCCGAGTGCGTGGGCAGGAAACTTTCCGAGAAGTACCGCGTGTCACCGTCTCTCCACTCACTATTCATCTCTCTGTAAAATAAATCCTTTTACCGTCTTCTTTAGCTTCCATTTCTTTTCTGCAGCACTCCTCTCTCAGGAGTATTATCAGGTCTCTGCGGCTCTGACCCTTTCGCCTCCTTAATATTGGATTCTAGTAGAAATTGAAGTCTTCCTGCCGCTGACCTCTCTCTCTCTCCCTCTGTGCGTCACTCTGGATAACAGCGAGAGCTTAATGCAGAAAATACAAAGTGGAGATTTGTGCTCAACCTTGTGCAGTTGGGTAAAACCGTGGACGTCTAAAAGCATGATCCGCTACCCGTCTGACTGCTGCGTTTTGGAGAAATGTAAGGTCAGGACCCTTCGCTGTGCTGTAAAGCCACACACACAAAGATATATCCAAGCCATGTTTAGTCCTTTAGAGACCAACAAATAAACTCTCTTTTAGATTCAATCATAATGGGAGAAATCAATCAAACATACGTGCGACTGACAACATGCATTTTTGGTCTCTATCTGAAAAAAACTAAATAAAAAAACATCAGATACACTGGGCTTTGAATGTTTTTAGTCAACGCGTTCGTGTGAGAAAATACAGTTCACCAGTGACCCGGCTGTAATTGTAAAAGTTTGATATTTCGTTCTTAGCGAATTATCGCTTCGGTAGATGAAAACTTGACAGCAGGGAGAGTGTCTAAAGAAAAGAAAGAAAGAAATCATACAGCAGAAACTCCAAAAAATCTTGGCGTCAGAGTAAACAGGATTTTATATTTAACTCACTTAACAACATATTTAACTCACTTAACAACACTCCGATCATGCGTTGTGTTTTGGTTTTACTTCCTTGCGTGCATTTGGACCTCTCAGTGACATTAAAAGAAATGACTCTGCAGAGAAAACAGACCTCTTTATTAACCTCTTACCGTGTCACTGCTTTTTTTCTTACTTTACTTCACAGCAGGGGGGACGTTTTATAATCCTGCGTTGTTTGAGGACGTGCTTACATGCTTTCTCGTACATTCCCGCGTCCTTGATATCTAACCGCTGATCCGTGAGTTTAATAAGAAGAACACAAACACGATGACGGATATATAAAAAAAAAGATCCTAAAAAGCTTATCTGTGAGCTGACTTCCACTTAGAAACTGATGTGTGACATGTGGGTAGAGGTGAGATCTGCAGTGCAAAGAAACAGCCAGAAATACTTAACATACTGCAGCCCGACGTGAATCACATTACCACTCTGTAATGTAATGATGTGTCTGGCTTTCATTAGACGACTGCGTTTTCTCCACAAGGACAAACTTATCACATCCACAGTCGAACGCAAGGACAATGTTTTTATGGGTCTTTTTAAAATACTACTCAGAGTCCATTAATATTTGTCATTTTCTGAGCTGAGAGAAGAACACATTGTGGGTGGTTTTTTATTTAAATTGATGCCGTCAAGCCAATAATCTCCCAGATAAAACATCAGGGTTTTCTCCTGGATCTTAAGTGCTCGCTCAGACGCTCAGCCGAGGCGTGCTGACACATTCGGGTGCTCGGTTTTAATTTGAAAGTGTTCTCAAGGCCTCTTATTCTTTTTTTTTTTTCTCTTCAGAGACCTTGAAGGCTTTGCTTCATTTTCTTCTTAAAGTCTACAAACCTTTCAGGGTTTTCAAGGCCCCTGGGAAGCCTGTTAGTTGTATTATAATTAGACTGTGGTGACTGGGACACGCTAAAAATGATAACGAGCAGGAAACAGAGAGGCAGCGAGCGCAGAACAAACATCATCCTAATTTAATGGCGGCATTTTATCTCAGAGTTTCTCAAACATTCCTTTTGACGCTGCACACTTAATACGAAACTCTTGACACAGACGTATATTTAATTAGCTTATATTCCCAAAGAATGTCACGTCAAGTTTTTACCACAAAACCACAGAAAAGCACAAGCACTGCGTTAAATCTAGCGGGGTGGAAAGATCCGACGTACAAGCCACATGACGCTGTGTTATCGCTTACACAAACCCGCCAAATAAAAAGGTCACACTCAGAATCACAGTTTCACGTCTTCGCACCTTCGAGTCACATTTACAGCCACGCTCCGTCTCACACACACATAAAGTCACAGTTTTTCTTCTCACACTCTCCGGTTTGAAACCAAACACACCACAAACTGCTATCATCGCCTCTCTGCCTCTGCGCCTTTCGGCTGGCGGCTTATTACATGTGGTTAAACCAAACCAACCGGCAGCCCAGCCTCCCGGAGGTTAGCGCGCCTCGCTGAGACCAATAAAATGACAAACCACAGCCGCGACTGAGCTTCAGGTTTATTATGGGTCAATCTACTCAATACTTATCTGTAGAGGTGAAACAATTAGGTGATTAACCCATTAATCAGCCAACAAAAGATTAATCAGGATGATTTTAATGAAAGATTAAGTTATTGTTTACGCCAAAATGGGAAAAATTCAACCGTTTAAGCTTCTTAAATCTGAATATTATGATGGTGAATTGGATGTCATCTTTATCCGACATATTATAGATCAAACAGTTAAAGAGGAAATAATCAGCATATTCATCAAAAATGAAAATAATTGTTAGTTGCCCTGTTTTATTCTGATTAATCAATTCATTGTTGAGTCCACAGACCTCAAAGCAACGTTTTCAAATAGCTGGTTCTGTCCAACCAAGAGCCCAAAATAAAGAACTGATATTTATCTTTATCTTTAACAACTGATCCGACATTCATTTTCCTATAAATGCATGGAAAGCTGAATGTCTTCAACTAGAGCAGGGTTTCATGTCAATACTAGTGCAGTTATGATACCTGAGTTTCTGTAAAGATACTGAGATTGTTTATGAGCAATAACTTTTCAAGAAAACCCATTTCTTTCATATAACAAAGGGACAACAAACCTGTCAAAAGTTAAATATTGTCAAAACACAAAGAGGACTGCCATGATCAGACCACACATTACATCAGTTATTAGTACTACAGACAGATTTGAGTCAGTGCTCATAAAAGTATAAAGCTATCAGCTCGATCTTACTGTGAGTAAATGTCTTCTGCACTTCTAGGAGATAACCCCTGAAGAATAAAACAGTGTGGGTGGTATTATTGCACTTTAAACTGATGCAGTCTGAGTTTCTAATGACCAGAAACATAAAGCTCTTTTTCTCTGAGTGTTTTTCCACAGAAAGAAACGCTGTAAAGGGCAGGAGTGTCTTCAACATCCTGACTTTTACCACCAATTAAGGTGACAAGTGTCTGTTGTCTGATGTAAAAACAACACTAATACAATATAATAGTGATGTTTTAATGATTCCCGTTGGGACTGCTCTCTTTCCTCCCACCCTGCTCCGAGGTCAGAGGTCAGACAGAGCAGCAGCTCTGTTACTGGCAGAGATTCGGTATCTTATTTTAGCAGACATTAGTAGGGTGGATCTCTACAGGCTGACGGGTCCCTGAAGAAATTTTTTCCACTGGAGGAGGGTCTTTACGCCAACATTCACAGGATGACCCCACCCTCTGAGCTAGAAACTAAAATATGTCATACATGCAGATTAAACCCCAGTACAGAGAGAAACAACCTGGTCCCATCAAGTTGTAAACTGTCTGCATGTGAAGCACCTTACAAAGAAGCACAAAGATGTTCTCGCTGCGTCTGGTGAGAAACGATATTTAAAAAAAAAAAAAAAAAAAAAGGGAGGGAAAAGCTGTTAAATCCACCCAACAGACCGTCTGGACTTAGAGGGTTTCACGGCACTAGCCATGAAATCTCCAATACACTGCCGTCAGCTGGCAGGTGTCCGCACACACGCACACACACATCTACACACATCTACACACACATTTCAGCTGTGGGATTAATCCTAAATTTGGTTGGCAGCCACCAACGGGGCTTCGTGTAGATCCAGCTGAATATCAAAACATATTCGGAAGGGATTTTCAGGACAGGAATTAACAGCCGCAGAGCTAAAAAAGAAAAAAGGAGCTCAGACACAAACACTACCTTCGAAACTGCGAACACAGAGAGGAAATACCTCGTTTTAATGTACAAGCATTCGCTACACATGTGGCTTCAGATGGAGGAGAAGGTGATAAGACATGTGTTTCCAGTCTCATGCTGAAGTGATTTTTTTGTGTCGACAGCTGAGGAGCAGTCGTTCAGCCACAGTGGGTACCATTACAAAACAACTGCCCTCAACACAAATACTTTAAAAAAGAGCCACACTCTCATTTTCACAAACACCAGAGCTTATCTACGACTGAGCTCACAATAAAAATAAAGCAAAAAAACTGAGAGCAAACACTGCCCCCTTTCAAAAACACAAACACGCAGCCGCAAAAGGAAACGTTATGTCATCATCATGTTTTTTTATTTGACTGGGTGAAAAGTTACTTTGAGGTCTTTCAGCAAGAGACACTTTTGCTTTTTAGAGCCTCTTCAAAAAGCACTAAACATGGAAAAAAAAGTACTGGACCATGAGTAAATACATTATGCAACGAGCTCATAAAATATGAAATATCTTTAAAATATTTATTTCAGCGGTCAGAAGGGAAGAAGTAACAGTTTGCTTAGCTCTTTAATAGGCAGAGGGAAAACGTTGTGATTTGAATGGTTATGAAATGTGCAAAAAAAACTGCTCGAGTTGTTGGTTTGAGTCTCACTGCAGAGATCCAGAAAGAAAATAAACTGTTAAAATGCTCAGAGACACTTTGGATAAGGTGTCCACCACACTGGAAGTATAAATATCCATCAGACTGATCCATGACTTCGCTAAGGAATCTCTCTAACTTTGAGTGGGTGGGGGGGCGGGGAGGCCTTCTTTCGCTTTATAACAGCTGGGCGGGACGCCAGACACATACCCAGCATGCATTGCGGGGCCTGCGTCACCATTTGGAGCTACACATGCCCAAACAGGCCGTGCATCTTATTTTAAACCTTCCTTCATCCAGAACAAGTGTGTGTCTACAGGATTTCACATTTCCAACCAACACTCAAGCAAAACAAAGAGCACTTGTTGGCATTTTTTCATGGAGTTTAAAACTCTTGGAGCAACTGATGGTGTAAAATTATTACTGACAGTTCAAACTTTTACTGTCAGCTGACGAATACAATCACTGTTGCTTCTTTTGTCTAACTAACAGCATACAACCAAAAGATATTGACCTTATAATGAAAGAATCAATCAAAGAAAAACACCTTTAAGAAGTTGGAGCCATCAAATATTTGGAATAATTGCTGTTTCAAAACTTTTTTGGCACTAACACAGCAGCTCTAACAACTGAGATACTTCAGCAGGCACTCCTAAACTTTTCTCTGCATTTTTTCTTACATGTTCTTGCGAGTACCACCTCATTTTCTGTGGTTGATTCATGGATGGCGCGCCACTCTGTAAATCTCTCTACTGCCGTTCCTGAGTCAGATTTTTTTTATCTCTGTAATCTTTCACCATCTTATTTTGTCTTCATTCCAGCAGTGCTTTGGCAACACATGAAATGCCGAGCCAATAAAGCTCATTGAATTGAAATTGACTTGTATTGAGTGGCAATCTGGCAGGCTGGCTGACAGGCCAGACAAAACATGTTTGACGAGTGACATCAGAGCCATCCATCCGTCCCTCATGCTGCCATTCAATTACTCATTTGGAAAGACATGAGAGGCTTTTTTTTTCCCACAGCAAATAACGGCAAAGCTTTTGATTGCAACAACAAACCAGATGTACTTTGCAAGATTTACAAAATACCGGAGAGAGTCTGGTCGCACCTGAACGCACAGGCGGAAGATGAAGAGAAAGGGGAAAAAAGGGAACAACAAAAGAGAAAACTGACAAAGGCATGACTCACCTGTGCGCTCGATGTAGTCGACGCATTTCTCAATAAAGAGTGGGATGGGTCGATCCGGGGACACCAGGTTCTGCAGGGGAACGCCAAAGTAGTTGCTCTCCCAGGTTCTCCGGGTGGGGGGGTACAGAGGTTTGGAGAGCTTGGAAGATTTCGGCTGAGTGGGGAGGGATGAGAGAAGAAGAGGAAGAGGGATGAGATGATAAAAACCGAGGAGAGGAGAGAGAGAGCGGGAAGGATAGGAATAAGGTTGGTAAAAGAGGAAATAAAGGAAGGTGGGAGGAAAGAAAGGAGATGAAAGAGGAAAAAGCAATTCCAGAACAGGCAGAGAAAAGAGATAAACACAATGTAGAGTAAATGTGAAGAAAAGGAGAGGGAGAAGAGGGGAGAAAATGAGGAAATAGAGGAGAGAATGAATGGGCAAGTAAAAGTAAGGAAAACAGGAAATTGCAAGTTTAAAAGGAGATTCAAGAGAAGATTGAGGGACAGGAAAAAAGGAGATGATGACGGAAAGACAAGAGTAGGAAGCGATGAAAATAAAAGGATAAAGGGAAAGAAAAGGAGGAAAAAATAAGTTTTAAAAGGCAAAAAGAAAGAAAGAAGAAGGGAATTAAAAAGGAAAAAAGACACGAGGGAGAGCAGAAACAAGGAGAGAGGGTGATGAGAAGGCAGAACATATCAGAGAGGAGGAGGAGGAGGAGGGCAACAGGGAAATAGATCAGAAACAAAGTTAGTGGGATGAAGGCAGAGAGAGGGAGAAAGCAGAGGGAGGTCCGTGTGGAGGAAGACGAGAAGAAAGACAACAGACAAAAACGTTATTCAAGACCGAAGCTGGGACGAGTAACGAGGTGCCGAGGTGGCTTTGATTTCCCACAGTCCTCTGCTCTTCAAAGTGTTGTCATGCCTACAGCGGTGCGGGCTTCTTCTCTAATTGGCCAGGATGGCGACTAAACACCTTCCATTTTGTACCTTGTGGTTCGCTTTTCGCTCTCCTCTCTGATTATCAAAGACAGTTTGAATGTTCCAACAATGCCCTGCATTCAAGGCTTCTATACTGATTTGCACACATGTATGCATGCATGTGGGGGCTTGTTTGATCAGTAAAAAGCAGGACTGATTGTTTTGTGTATTTTTCAGACTACAAACACTTTAAATCAGAACCAGAAGTTGCTCATTAAGATCTGCAGTGAAATAACACAAGTTTGTTTAAACAATGCTCAATTTAATTTAGAAAAACTGGCTGAGAGAATCCATTTTGAGCAGCTAGCATTGACTTTATAAATGAAAATAGCTTTCTTTAGAGTCTTTTATCTCCAATCCAAATACACCTGTAAGTAATTTGTTGGGAATTTGTATACAGGTGCATTCTTGTGCATTCAAGTGTATGCTACTGCTTTTAAAACACAGCTGTATAATTTGCGCTAACATCTTTCTTCTTTTGTGGTCAGTGTGTTTACAGAAAAGTACTAGTTTCATTGCCACATGTGCACGCTTACAGTATTCGTTTTAGCTCAGATGACAGTAGCTGAATCAGTTGCACTTGCTTATGTATTCGTTCTTGTTCTCAGCAGCTCCAGACGAGCCTTTAGAGTGCTGTTGTAAAGGATGAACAGGCGTCTTATCGCAGATACAGTCGCTGCTCTGAGACTATACAGACAGAGCCCTGCTGTCTTTAACAGGGCATCTTTTATCAAGGATTTTATTGGTTGTCTGGGGCCTGCAAGGTGGAGAGGCTCATAAAGCATTTCAGCAGCGGGGCAGATCAATCAATTATCAAATTAGTTTATCCTCACCGCAAATCCCAAGCCTTTAAAAAAGAAAAAAAAAAAAAAAAAAACTTGCTCACATCTCACACCCACACACTTCTGCTCATACAATACTGTACACAATCTCTTCTGCTCTCATTCACATTCACACATTCATTCTCTCATAGTCAATGTCTCTTTCAGTCATCCTCAAAAAACACACAAGGAAGCTTTAGGATCAGTGCCTTGGAGACTATAATATCACTGCTGTTTGCTTCTCTCTGTCTTTTGTTGCTCTATAAAGCAGCTTCAAAGCATCCAGCTAATAAAACTGATCTGATATTAAGACTCACCTTCTTCGGTTCCTTTGGCGTCTTGGGCGTCTTCTTCTTCTTCATCTTCTTGTCCTCCTGTTCAGGGTCTGAGGTGATGGCGGGGTTATCTATCCCACCTTTCCAGGGGTCGGCAGGGGACAGTAACGGATCCTCCTCGCTGCCCCGGTGGGCTCTTCCCTTTTTCTTTTTCTGCGTGGCGGGGCCAGACTCCTCCCCGTCGCTATCGGAGTGGAATCGTCTATGGTAGGCCTTTGTCTTGCTGAACAAGATCTTAGAACGATGTTTGTATTTCGACGGCCGCCGTCCAGCCTGAGACTTCCTGTCAAATCCATTTTCTTCCTCTCCTCCATGAAGGCCGTGTAATCCGCCAAAGGAGTTTCTTATTTTGACCAGACGGCTGTGAGTGTCATCAGGCACAGCATATATGTCGTCGTTGTGGAAGCCCCTGGACCTTAGCAAGGTGTCCACAGGGTCTGCATAGTTGTCTGACGCTTCCACGTCGTCAGAGTGGGTCATTGGGCCTCGCGGCATCCTCCGGTTGCTTCGCATGCCAGCTTCAATGGTTTTAAGCAGGTTGGGGTCCAGCTTTTTGACGTTAGGTTTGGGGAGCACTGGTTTGGGCCGGACAGGTGGAGGCACTTTGTGGTTGCGTTCATGGTCTCCAACAGGTGTGCTATGGACTGGGTACTCGTTGCCTTCGAGGTCGATCCGGTACTTTGCCCGCTCGCTGGGTGTGGGAAGAAGCTGAACATCGTCCCCTATTGGACTGTAAGGTGGGGGGGCCTCGTTATCGTCATCAGATTCTGGGTAATAGGTGTTGTAGGCCGGGGAATGGCTATGCGGTGAGGTGGGGAAGACATCTTCACTGGCACCGGTGGTGCACTCCCGTGACGAGCTGTCAAACAAGAAGGAACTTTCAATGCTCGGCTTCTTCTCCAGCACTTCATTGAAGAAAGGTGTAAAAACTTCTGTCTGCCGATGATACTGTGACAGCGAGTACAGAGCCGTAAATTTGGCAGCAATCTCTGTGGCAATGTGCTCCCCCTCCGTCATCAACTCCTTAATGGCATCATTCTCAAAGAAGTCTGCCTGGCTGTCTGTGATTGCAACCATCTGGACGGGGATCACATCCTGGACTTCTGCCAAGAACGCCCGCAGAGTCGCCATAGATGCCTTGCGTTTGGCAGAATAGACCAAAATGTAGCCATGCACCAGTTCGTCTTTGCGGACACCAATAGCAGAGTGGTAGGAGAGGACAGTGACCTGGATCCTCCTCCTGGTGTCCCCGATGATCTTGTCCAGTATCAGTGTGTTGCTCTGACCCGGCTGCCCTGCGCTACAGCAATGTGAGTCTAAGAAAGGCGAGAGGATGAGGTCAACGCTGAAAGGGTCCCAGCACATCGCACACATGACTATCCTAAGGTCTGTCTCTGACATGTCTTTGATAGAGGGCAGCGGGGCCAAGACATCAAAGTTATGCTTTAACCCCTCCAGCACTGCTCGGAGACCCTGCTTAATCTGGAACTCTGTGAATTTACGTGGAAAGGCTCCAGAGGGGATGTCGACAAAGGTGCACTGTAGCTTGTTAGCCAGCTGTTGGCCTTGGTGCCTCAGGATAGGTATGTTTTTGCAAACACTGTCCCTCTGATTTGCCAGGATGAGAATGAACGGCAGTGGCTGAGCAAACCTATCTCTTCTACTCTGTGCTATCTCTGCTCTGATCCTGCCTATGCAATCTCCAATACAGTTGAGGGACTCTATTGAGTTGAACACACAAAAGCAGCCGTGGGGCTTGAAAGTATTGACCCACGTGTGGCTGAAGAGCAGCGTGGAGTTGACATCCACGGGAAGAAGCTCCAGTTCGTAAATTTTACCATCCAGGGTATACTCGTCATCTGTGGACTGAGCTCGGATCTCGTTGGCTAGTTCCTGTGAGAGACCCTCCCTTCCCAGGAGGCAGAGGTTGATCTTATCAATGTTGGCACTGCTGTAGTAGAGATTAGAGCGTCCGTGGTCAAGCTGCACCAGCCTGTTCGCTAAAACCTGCTCCACTTTCAGATCCACACAGTTCTGCCCGCTCAGGCATGTCTCCTTAGTGGGATGGTAAACAAACCCAATGTGTTTGAGGAGGAGCGACTCTCTATCTGGGGCAAGTTTCTGCAGTGCTCTGTATCTGGGCTCCTCATTCAGCACACTGTGAATTTCGCTCATCTTGTCACAGCTGGGGGTGGCATTCAGATCCAAGTCATAGAACAGCTCAGCATGCTCAAAAAGCATTTCCTGAAAATCCTCTTTGGCCCTTTCAACTATTTCCTGCTGGTGTCTACAGTAAACATCCCTTCTATCTGATTCTGTGATGTACTTGTAGGCCTCGTCCTCCATGACAAAGCACATGACTTCCTCCCAAGGCTGCCCTGCACTGATAAAATGAACCCTCTCCAGCGTCTTCTTGAACCTCTCTTTCATCTCCACCCTCCTCTTCTCAGACAACAGGTGCTGGACGTGGTTATGGTAAATCCTCTCGCCATCGGGTGTATCCAGGAGGTCAAAGGGTATCCTGCGGTCACTGTTGTCGATGTGGTCGGTCTCATCCCACGGAGTCTGCTCCAGAATCACAAACCAGTACTGGAAATCAGGCCGGTTCCGGATCACGCTCTGCGCCTCAGGCCATGAAAGGTGTTCAACCTCATCCAGGTTATTGAGGAGGTTGTTGAGGGTTTTAGGCAGCGTTGTCAAATACTCTTCCCTCCTCCTCCTGATGTGCTCCTGCTTCAGTTGTGCGATGTGCTTCGTGAACATGTTGCGTGCCTTCCTGGAGCCCTCCAAGGTAATGAACTCATCATAGTCGGTTTGGCCCTTCATATTATTGATCACCGTTTTCCACGTGGTGTGGTAATCTCTCACCGTGTGCACCATCAATTTCTCAAATCTATCTGTGACTGAGGCTACAAGCTGCCGTTGAATTTTATAGGCCTCCAGGTATGGCACAGTTTTTGGTTTCCCTCTTGTTTTATCCAGCTGCTGGATGAGGGCGTTGAAGCATAGCTCCACATTAACATTTGAGCGTGCTGACGTCTCAATTAGCAGCAGGTTCTTCTTGCTGGCAACGAAGGCCTGCAGGTCCCTCAGGTGCTGATCAACACACTCATCACATTTTGTGGCAGCAACAACGATAGGCTTCTTTGACTTGACAATTTGGGAGTACAGGCTGTTGACAAACTTCATTTGGTCATCAAACTTCCTATTGCAGCCCTTACTAACGTCAATGCAGAGCACAAAGCCATCGATGTTCAGCTTTCCATCTGGCATCTGCTTCTGGTCAAAGTCCTGCTCCAAGCCCAGCTGGTCCGTGCAGATGTACATCAGCTTCTTCTCTGCCGACTGGAGCTTGGTTGCCGCTGCCCGTTTGGTGTACGGCTGCAAGTTCGTACTCCGATGCGGAAGAAATGTCTGGTCATCAATGAACTCTGTTTGTTCAATGACTTGGATTTTACAGTCCAACCCATCATCCCCTCGATGGCACACATCCCCCCAGTACAGGAAGTGGTCATTGTTAACCACACGTCCCCCAAAGTCTATTGTGCTCAGCACCGAGGTGTGCTCCGAGTAGTAGCCGTCCGCATCAGGACGCACATATCGGTTGCATAGGCAGGACTTGCCCACGCCACAGTTTCCCTTTTCTTTCTCCGTCCCCGAGAGGCCAACCACACTGACGGCGAATGTCGGGGGGCGCGCATCCTTGTTCTTGGCCATTATATCCCCCCGCTCATCGCTAACTTGGTGACTTCCAGGAAAAAAGGTCAAGATATCATTCCAGTTCTGCTTGTCAGTGGTACAGAGGCACTTTCATTCTGATTTGCCCTCGGTAGTGGTGAACCCCCCTCCAACTCTAGGTTTCTCTCTCAGTTTCTATCCTGGGTCTTCTTTAAGCTGGGATAGAACAGCCGGCTTCTCCTTGTATCACCTGCCTGCAAGACACAGAATTCACAATTAGGAAAAGATAAAGGCAAAACAAACAAAAACATATTTGCACTGATTTGTCCTCAGAGCATTTCAGTCTCCTTATCACAAATAATATAATTAGGTTTTTTTGTTTCTCTGCATATCCCCCTGGGGCATACGTGTACATGTGATTTAAAAACAACAAATCAGATATGTTAATCGGCATTACAAAGAGAGATCATCAAGAGTTATCAGAAAATTAGACAAAAGGTGCACATTATCATACTTGTGTAGGACAAAATAATCCCTCTAAATGGTACATGCTCATTAAAAGGTTTTTGATTGGCCTTGGTATTAACAATAATATGTGCTGGTCTCAAAACAGTATTATAATATAAAAATGTGAAGAAATAGCCTCCTGCATTTTTGACAAAGCAACACACATTTTGTTTGAAAAAGTGCAATATAAAAATGGACTTTTGAGAAAACAAAAACCAAAGAGTAACAGTACAACTTATATAAGAGAAAGGGAGAGTAATTCAATCATGGACCATGCTCAGCAATGTCACTTTTCTCCTCGCAGAGAAAAAGAAGTGCTTTCAACCAATTTGTGCCGAGGCAGGATAAAAATGGCATGCAACTCCAGCCCTTTGACGGCCACTGACCTAGAAATTATTTGCTTCGCTGAGAGAATATAACAGAGAAAATAAATCAGTTCACAGATTTGCTATCATCATCGGCACTTCCTCGGGCTATATGATTAGGGCTAAACGTATAATCCTGATTCGTCTCTCCCTGTAATGTATTACGCCTGATACCCTGGTCCTGATTATTATTCCTAATAAGCAGACTTGATTATTTGAGGGATGAATTTATTCTGCTGCTTGCACCTAATCTATTCAATAAAAAACAACCAGGTGAAATGAAATGTTTCCCTCCTGATACCAACATTCAGGAATTACAGAATGCAGGAACTATAATGCATTCGTCTGCCTGTGCGACCTTTTCTGTCAGGATTATCTACGATTGCCACAGTCAAATAAGCCTGAACCCCTCCATGACCTAACCAGAGACTGATAACTGATAACTGCCGAGAGAATTGCAGCCATTGTTGTGTTTTACAGAGCGATGGCAATCAGCCAGTGAATTTGCCTGCGTGAGCTGGAACTGCTATCTGCAGCACGACGGCATGCTGAGCCTGAGAAACTGCAGCAGAGTAGGAATTTCAGCCCACTGAGAAGAAGCAACGAGGTTTCCCCTGACTGTTTATAGAGGCCGAGGTGATGATGTCACCTGCGGGGAAGGCGGGTTTGCACAAGGAAATGAAGAGTTTCGTTGGTTCAGCAACCTTAAGAAACAAAAGAACCATCATGGAAATTTATCCAGAATCCAAAATAGGGAAGATATATGGATATTACTCACTGAATTAATTTTTTTAAATTGTACAAAACAGCCATGTACATGAAAAACACTTTGCATAATCTAGGAGTAAACTATGGGTTGGACTTACTCAGTTACCTGCCTTAAATGTTTGTGATATGTCATCTGATCTGTGATTTGGGGTCTAAAAACCGCGTGCTCCTTGTGCCTAAAACACACCCAGGACATTAGATGATGTCAGAGAGCAAACGGACCAGCAGGTCTGTCAGGTTTAAAAAATCGAATCATTAGCCCCTACAATAGCCTTGGTGATGTTACCTGAGCCACACCTGACTGTCACAGAGAAAAAGTATATGAGCTCATACGCAGGTGAAGCATTACACATGTAAAAAATTAATTCCATATAAACTGATCACTGATGGTGCACATTATCATACTTTTGCAGGACAAAAAAATCCCCCTTAATGGTATAAGCTTATTAAAAGTTTTTCATTGGTCTTTCATGTATTAGCAATAAAATGCACTGGTCTTGAAACAGTAAAATAAGATAAGAAAATGAGATGAAAAAGCCTTGCATATTTTTGACAAAGCCACATACATTTTTGTTTTATAAGGCGCAATATAAAAATTGACTTTAGAGAAAACAAAAAAACAAAGAAGTGGGCAGACAGCGAGAAATATCTAAATATCTAATATCTAATATCTAATGTGAAGCATTACACATGTGCAAAACTGATATCTGGTGGTGTTTTAGTTCACTTATTTATCAACTGCTGATTATGAAATGGCTAAAAATAAGCATCAAGGTCAAAGTGATGTCTTCAAGTTGCTTTTTTAGTCCTACCCACAGCTGAAATATTCCTAATTATTGAATTTAAGCTATTAAAATACTGTTAAATTAGCTCCTCTTGCTGTAGAAAGTAGAGAGTTTCTTGGCAGTAGACTAAATCCATCAACTGAAATCTATTAATTTCCTGTTGATCGACTAACCAACTGTTCATTACAGTCCTACATTCCTTCACCAACTCCCTGTCCAAACCACAGTGTTTGAGAAGATCAGTCACACAAATCCAAACATCTGTTTTGTGTTCTCGTGAGCCGATGTCGAAGTCTATGTTCAGTCTGCTGTCGACGCACAGGATTGATATATAAGACAGGAACAGTAGCTAATCAGTCAGCTGTATTACTGTAAACACCTGGAGGAGTCGTATGATTATAATAGCCAACACTGCGGCTGAAAAATGCATTTGTGCTGCACTAATAGCTAAAAGTAGCCCTGTGCACCATGATTAGTCTATTCACTGTAAGGCTGCAGGGGGGATTAAGGTATCACTTGGCAAGCTGGTTTTAGAGATGACTAAATGCTGTTAAGCCCTGAAACACAGCAGAACACGCGCAGCAGAGGACGGCAGACCTTTCAGAGCTGCATCCCAGCAGGGTCTCTGGGGTAAAAATAAACTTGTTTTCTTGTTTAGTTTTGGTTTTTCAGCAGGGCTCAGACAGAGAAGCGCCACAGCAACTTTAAAATGAAACGCCACTGACTCATCATGCTTCTCCAGAAAGAAAGAAGTTCTGATCTTCTGAGGACAGGCAGCGCTCCTCCAACAGGAAGAGATTCATCAAATAACGCCGCTTGTTAAGTAGAAAGTGAGCTCTCCGGTCAGAGAAAAAATGGACTCCCCAAACGTTTAATCTCGCCCTCTCTCTCTCTTAGTGTAAATCATGACAGATGAGGCGGGGCAGCGGCAGTTTACTGACCCCGCCTCACAGGATTTCTGGTACTCGCTATCAAATGTTTAACCCATTACCTGTCAGCACTGTTTCTCTGCTGCTGGCTCACAAAGTTGCGTAACACAGTTTGAATTTCAACTACTTCATCATCAGAGGAGCTACAGCTGTAACACAAAGCAACAAAACAGAAACTACTGATACAGAAAATGAAATGAAAGCCAGCTCTACAAACAGCCGTTCAGTCTGTCTTCACATTCTTTCTGTTTTAAAGGACGGCATTTCTTTCGATTCACTGCTCGGTTGCTCAACAATACATCTCTGCTGCTGCCAGCTAAAATAAAACTTTGATTACATCAATTACTTTAATTCAAACCTATGTGAACGAAAGGCTCCAGGCTGCTGCTTCTTGGAAACTAATTTCCATTAAAAGAACCTCAGATGTGTTTAAGCACAAAGGAAAAAAAAAGAAAAAAACGATGTCAGCCTCCTCCTCCAGAGTCAGGTCCAGACCTGAAGCCAACTTCCTGTTCGAGAGGTGTCGATGATGTAAGAGCGACGGTTTATAGGCCAACTGACACCATCAACCCTGCCCTGATGTGGTGATACTAACATCAAATATTCCCCAACTTATTAGCATATGCCAATACCAATGTGCATTTTTGCAGAAGTCTCAAAGCAGATGCAAAGCTGTTGAGACGTACCACTCAATTTCTGCCAATTCTAATGTCGCTAAACCTGATGCAAGCAACTACACATCTCTGTTACATACAGATAAATATAAATAATAATAATACTAATAAATCATTCTGTTACACATTATTTAGGAAACAACATCAGAAAATTGCACGCAGGCAGCTGATGGGAATTTCCAACTCAACATTACTAAGCAGCTTTGCTCCAAAGAGCCCATTCAAGAGAAAAGATGCTTCTTTTCTGCATGCACGTGTAAGCCAAACACTCATTTCTAACTCTAACCCTTTTTCCATGCAAAAAAGGTAGATAATAAAGTAGTCTCTATCCTATTTCAACAATATAAATCATGAATGGGGGCATATTTCATAAAGAGGAGGACAGTGAGAGGGCTGCAGAGACGTCATCAGGATTGATAAAAGCCAGAATATCCCTTTAATTAGAGCGCGTTATGATGAAGGGCACAGAGAGCTGCGGCAGGACAAACCCACCGACCCCGACAGGACAAAAAACAAAAAACGTTAATGAGCTGCTGATTCAACGCTCAGGCTTAATAAAACATTTGGAAATATCCAATCGTCTGCTCGGTGGCTCTCCTGGATGTGACCCTCCATCCATCCATCCATCCATCATGATATGTTCCAGATTAGCAGGACGTTAAAAGCTGGCAACTTCTAAAAGGCACTCAGAATATATTAAAGAAGTTCAAATGACAAGAACATACTTAATCCTGTGAACTTTCCTGCACAACCTGTACAGACCTTTAATTTAACACTTATATCACACCTTATATTATTGTCTGTCTTATTTCTAATTTACATACTGTCTTGAAGTACTTGCTTTCACATTTTCTTATATTTTACTATCTACTTTGTTTATATTTTTGGCACCAACGAAGGAAAGAAAGAAAGGGGGGATATCATGTAAAAATATCCAGAGATAAAAACAGGTAATAATCTGGAAAACAAACTGATCCAGATTCAGATGATGATGCTGAACAGTGTGAAATATCTGAAAAAATAGAAAGAAAAGTCATTTTCCAAGTAATTTGGGGAAGATTTATCTGTTTTACTGAGATAAAAACCTGCTGAAATAAATGAAAGATATGCTGTAAAAACATCCAGAGATAAAACTTATGATCAAGTAAAACCTGATCCAGATCTGAAAAGTCAGAACAGTGTGAAGCCTCTGAACTTAAGGACTTTTCTGTCCATATTTTAAGTGATTTTGGGAAGATTAGTCTGTTTTGTTTTTATAAAAACCTGCTGAACGAAATGAAGTATATCATTTAAAACATCCAGAGATAAAAACTTGTTACAGTCAAGAAAAACCTGATTCAGATCCAGATTTTGACAAGTCTGAACAGTGTGAAGCCTCTGAACTTAAGAAATGAAGAAATTGAAGTAATTTTGAGCTGATTTTACTGTTTAATTGCAATAAAAGCTCTTTATTATACCGTGTAAACCCCTCAGAGATGAAACAGACACTGATAGAGATAATCAGATAAATGTGAGTTTGCTCTGTGGTTAAACCCAGCACACGTTTTTAATGTGAATGCGTCAAAGCACCGAGGCTAACTCACACCGACCCCTCCGCTCCGGACAGGCCGGGGATCGAGTCCCTCCTGCGGGGTGGGTGTGAGGAGGGGAGCCCGGCTCGGCTCGGCTCGGCCTGGCTCGGCTCGGCCCCCGATCCTCAAGGAAGACAGAAACAAGGGGCAGAAACCAGCTCCCCGGTCCGGATTAGCCACTGTTAGCTGTTAGCCTCCCTAGCCTAACAGCGACGCCAAACCCGGACTTATGTTAGCCGGGGTGAAAGCTCGTCTTTAACCCGGGATAGCTCGCTCCCTGGGCTGGGTGGGTGTGTGTGTGTGTGATGGGGGGCAGGTTTTTCCAACCCCCAGCTAACCTGCTAAAGTCCCAGTACAAACACATTCCCCTACCCACCTAATAACATGGTCGCTCCCGGATCCGGATCCACATACCAGGGAGAGGAGGAGAAAGCATTCCCACATCCACGGCTCCAAAAGTGCCTTTAAAATCCACAATCCGCCGACACAACAGTCCACAAACCGGGTCCGGGTGTCCGTGCGGTCCCCGGCGGCTCCTCCCGGCCCCTCCCCGGGCTGTTTCGGGGTGTTTTCGGGGGTATTAGTGCCGTTTTTCTGGGATGGTTTCGGCAGAGCTGCCTCCTCTCAGCCGCACCGCCAGGCAGTAATGGCGACTCACTCTCTCTCTCCTCCACTCCCCCACTCTCAGCCTATGTCGCTCTACCTTTCCATTCAGCCCCTCTCTCTCTCTCTCTCTCTCTCTAGATCCAAGATTTTTATTTCTCATGTGAACAAAAATTATATAGAGGCACTGAAATACCTCATAAAAGTCTTAATGTCTTAATGTACAAATCTTGAATCACTGCTGAAAAATATGTTAAAGAAAATCACAGTACGTGATGCAGAAAAAACCTTCATTTGTTTTATTTTTCCTCTGATGTTTTCAAGATTTTGAGCAAAAATTACACTGAGGCATTTAAATTCTTGAATCTGGAATCAATCCTCAAATCAATCAATCCTCAAAGTATGAACTGCAGATAAAAAACCCTTCACTTCTTGACTTTTCCTGTCATGTTTTCAAGATACAAGATTTGATTTACTATGTGCACAAAAATTATATAAAGGCAATGAAACTCTAGAAGTCTTGAATCAGTGCTGAAAAACACATTAAAGAAAATGACAGTATGTGATGCATTAAGTGTAGAAAAAAACTTTTTTTCTACATTTTTTTTACTTTTCCACTGATTTTATTTGTCATGTGAACAAAAATTATACAAAGGCATATAAATACTTGCCTCTTAGAAAAATCTTGAATCAGTCTTCCCTCTGGAGATCAATAAAGTCGTTTATCTATCAAAAATACGTCGAAGAAAATCAAAGTATGAAGTGCAGCGAGAAACCCTCATTTCTTGATTTTTCCTCTGATGTTTTCAAGATTCAAGATTTTTATTTGTCATGTGGACAACAATTATTGAAAAGCATTAAAACACTTAAAGGTAAAGTAAAAATCTTGAATCAGTGCTGAAAAATATGTAGAAGAAGTGCAGAGAAAAACCCTTCATTTATTGACTTTTCCTGTTATGTTTTCAAGGTTCAAGAAGACAGTGAGCTAAAGAGTTTCATTTCTTCATGTAATTGTTGTGCACAGGACAAATAAAAATTTAGAATCTAGAATTAATGTCCAAAGATATGTCAAAGAAAATCACAGTATAATGTAAATTGAGCAATCGTCTGCAAAGAAATTACCCACAATACAACAATTACCCAATTACCATCTGTATATTTTTGCATCTCTTTAAAAAGAAATGAAAATAAGAAGTGCAGAGAAAAACACTTTCACTTCCTAACTTTTCCTCTGATGTTTTCAAGATTCAAGGAAAAATGTTTTCCAGGGTTGTGCAAAAGTTCACAGTATTTACTTTATTTGTAAGGTGCAAAGATATGTGTTAACGTAAGACATTGCTTGTGTGGGTTTTATGTTAATATCTAGAGAAGTGAAGTTGAAATAAGAGTGTTTAAAAAAAAACAGCCTGTCACAGCTGTATCTAATAATGATGTCATCATTTCTAAAGGCAGAGCCAGAATTAACCACTAGGGGGCCCCAGGGGAAATATGAGCCCCCAATTACCCCTATTCTCTGTGCATTTATTTAGTCAAATGCACCATATGAGCTCAAGATAAACACAAATGATGAAGGTATTTTTATTCGAGGCACCTCGAAGCCTCAAGAGTCAGTGTCTTGAAGCTCCTGTTATTTACAGTTTTTTATACAGACTTAAATTAAAAAGAAATCCCTTAAATCGCCAATCAGTTGGGTGCATTGGACAAAATCATAGCTTGAATTGAAATGAAAAAACCTGCACAGTGTCTCGCTAACAGATGGTATATTTATTCATTTGCAATATTTCTGTCTGCTTAGCCCATCAAGTATATAATATAAAATTTATAATACATGAAGGCTGGACCAGCTCTTTATTTTTACAGGGTTATTCGAGGAGTTTGGAGTCTATCAGAGTTTTTCTATCCAGTCTATATGAGTTTTGTGCTCTTGGAGAGGACATACAAATAAGCCCCCTCAGGAGTCTTGCTTTGAGCTGTCCAAGCCGGGTCTGTGTTATCGACAGGACGTCAAACATCAGTCGTTGTGGTCTTCGTAGGCGGGATGTCAAGGTGCAAATGGGGGTGGAGGTGAGTCTCTGGAATCACTTTTCTCCTCTTTGCAGATGATGTGATTCTGTTGACTTCATCAGACCTGCAGCACTCACTGAGCCAGAGTTCAAATATCTCTGGGGGTTTGTAACGAGCGAGCTGGATTGCAAAGCTTTCAATTTACCATAGATCTACATTTCAGCAGTGTCCTTGGGTCACGAGTTTTGGGTTGTGACCAAAAGCAGCAGAGTGCAAAAACAAGCGGCCAAATTTTTTGGCGACATCATCACTTTTTCATCAGTGCGCTAATCAACTTATCTGCCAATTGTTTCAGCAGCACTGGCAGATAAAAACATCTGCACTGCCAAAATAGGAGATCAAGTAAAAAGTTATACAGTTTTCTAAAATCTGTGTATGCCAAAAAAAGAATGTTCATTAAATATAAGAAACCTATGATGTTTATATGATGTACATGCAGAATCACAATATCAATACTGTAAATCACACGTATGTAACTGTGAGGCAGCTGAATGAGGGTTAACAGATTCATGTTTCTGTCTGTTTCTGTATCTCTTCCTCGTTGTTTTATAACTGCCTCTCTCATCCTCATCGTTTATATAAATATATAATAAATGTCTTTTTCTCCCTTTCTGTCATTGTGTCTCTTCATTTAAATAATCCGCTTTATTGGCATGAATGTTAGATGAACCATGTTGCCAAAGCATCTAAATACAAATTAAAATCTCTCGCTCGCTCTCGCTCTATCACTCTCTCTGTGATGTAATTATGTTTGGGTTTTTCTTTTTTTCCACGAAAATTGTTTAATTATGTATAATGTTCCTGTAAACTGGGGGGAAAAAAAGCAAATTTGCTCAACAGGGAATGCAGACAGTGGATGAATGCTGCATGTAATCATCACCATCAGGAGCTGCATTAACCGCTGTATTTTCTTTTTTTGAAACACAGAGAGCTGAAACAGTTAATCAGCTAATCAATCACTTGATCAGAAAATAGATCTTTTCGATTCCCACTGCATGATTTGCTCAATTTCCCTTAATAAGTGAGTTAAAATAACATTTCTGGGATGCTGCAGCCACAATGTTGACAGTAATGAAAAGAAACACTGCAGCCACTGTTGGATAATGGTGGGCGGTGGGTGCACAAAGGAGCCCTCAGTGAAAATCTCTCATTTATATTTCAGTTGTTCGAGGCTGGGATCAATATGGGCTGCTGGTTCCAGTGGATTCCCTCGAGTGCAATGCTGTGTTAATGAGCCTCAGAGCTCAGAGAGACTACACTCACCCAGATAAGAGCGAGCAGGCTCAGCGGGGATGGGTCAGAAAATCTAAAATTAACCCAGGACAAACTGAAATTAAAAGACACGTAAAGCAAATGTCGGTAATATTTTAAATCCCTAAAAAGCAGCCCATCTTCAGTAGTTAGGTGTTTTTCCTTCTTCCTTTTGGATAACTAGTAACGTGTAAACAAGGAGACATCAGTTCTTTATATATCCAGCAGCAACACTGGATCCTGATATCAAAAAAAGTTTAATTTTAAATGTGTTTGGGCTCCGTGTGTCAGGATTTAAAAGTGGGGGGTCGCCATTTTGCAGCAGTCATAACAATCCCACAGGGACAGATCCATCACAGAGGAGGCGGACAGAGACCAGACTGCTGTAATAAAGAATAAAAGGGGCACGCCATCCAGATATTTATGAGCGGGGATGCCTTCATTAAACAAATCCTTCTGGCATTCTAGATCTGAAATGATTAGCCATTTAATCAATTATTATTATTATTATTATGACATGGATCGGCATCAATTTTCACAATCAATCAGTCGTTTGAGTCATTTTTTCAAAGGAACTGTTTGACATTTTGGGTATTTCTTGCAGAGTTTGGTTAGAAGGTCAGGATTCATATATCACTCCTTTATCTGTTTCAGCCAGCAGTTAGTTATCTTAGCAACTTAACAAGACTGGGAACAAATGGAAACAGGTAGCTTGGCTCGGATTCACTAATTAACACACAATATTTCTTTGTTTGATCCCAGAATTTCTGGTTTAAGAGGTGGATTGGGGTCATGTGTTGGACTTTTTCTTGGCTGGGTGCAGTAACTTCCTGTTTGTCTGGTAATTGTTCAGAACAATGAAATAGTTCAGTAAATATCCCATTGTACTTTTTTGTTCTGCAGGATATTAACATTACATTTAACAATCGAAATAGAATTGCATTGATCTTCACATTTAACTCTCCATCAATAAGGGGAATAAACGTGTTTCCCAAAATGTAAATCCACTGCTTTGTACCAGTATGTCAATAACTGACTTGTTTTAGCATCTCAAATATAAGAATTTACTGCTTTTATCAGTTTCATATAATTGCAGTTTGCATATATTCAGACCAGTGACTGCTGCTTGGACAAAATAAGCAGTCTGAATGCCAACATGTCAACTTCGGCTTTAACACATTGTAATTCTAATTTTGTTTTGTGAAGAAAAACATCAATTAATTAATCAAAACATCTTAAAAACAGCAAACAAATCAATCATCGGTTACTCCACTGCCGTGTTTGTTACTCACACCTGCTGTGAAGAAGTACAAATGTGTTTAAGAGCAACCAGAGGCCCAAAGAGAATCAACATATATGATAAAATCTATGCTTGGTATCCACTGCAGTACAGTACATATGTTTCTGGACACGTCATCCCTCCAGTTCGCAGCATCGAAGGTCAAGCTGCTGTGTGATCTCCCACAGGTGAGAATTACAAGTGGACCCACATTGTTCAGGTTTTTCACAAAATCCATACTGTTCAAGGGCGTTTTGGCAAATGTAGTAAATCAACACAAAAGTAGACGTTGCAGAAAAGGTTGATTTGTGTGTGTGTTGTTTGAGGAGTTTTGCAGAGTGTGTGTCGGCGGCTGCCACAGGCGACCCCCGCTGCAGGCGCTGCACCATCAGCACCTCCATATGGAATCTGCAGATTTTTCACTTTCTGTCAGGCTTTCATGTTTCACACCTTTCTGGTTGCTAAAATCCTGACTGGGCGTTTTTTTTTTTCTGTCCTCAGCACACATACAGATCCTTCAGTTTTCTCAGAGTGCCAAAGTTTGCGGCGCCGTAGCACGACGCTGTCAAACTGAGTCAACTGCAGCAGCAAGGCGACCCCTGAAAAAATGGAAAGGAGGAGCGAGGATCTCTTCAACCTCTGTGGACGAGGTTTCTCTGAGCGAGGCAGGACTTACGGTCACTTCTGCTTCAACCAGCAGGAGAAGGAAGAAGTTCAGTTTCAGGTCAAAGCAGCTGTAAATGCATTTATTCATTAGCATAAGAAGAAGTAATGAAGATGAATAAACACAACACAGCAGCTACAACAAGAACAACATGTACAATACAAATGTGATGTTGCTCTTGTTGAGGAACAATAGTCAAAATATGTGAAGTATTAAAGGCTAATTATTAAAGAATATGATTGTTGGCTTTGTTAGTTTGTGGATGAGAAGATTGATATTCACTATGCACTCAGTATAAAGATCATTTGTGCATATTTTAACTTTACCACACAGCACAAATAAAAACTGTTTATGATGAAGGCTTTTTATTTATGCATGTCTTCTTTTATTTAGTTTATTTATTTGTTTGGAAGGTGGATTCTTCCTCTTATGACTCAGTCTTTGTGCTATTCCATGTTGTATTTTGGATTAACAATAAAGAAGCTTTCTGCCTTCGTAGCTGCAGACACGTTTCTTTCTCTGTCTTCGGGTTTCACTACTCATGAACGTTTATGTCTGAATATGAATCCGCCTGGTCAAAGATCTCTCTTCACTGCAAGAAGAGAACTTCTAGTTATCTTCTATGCCTGGTGACAGGATTGTAAAGCGTCTCGAGGAAAACATACACGGTGACTCGCGTCTAACACATTAGCTCTCATTAGCAATGCAAATATAACACTCTCTGCTGAGGTGAGGAGAAAAAGGCACTTAATGGTTCTTGTAAACTAACAGGTGCAACAAATGAAGCTGAAGCACATCTTCAGTAAACCAGTTTATGTGTCTTTACCTCAGCACCGGGTGTGCAAAGAGCTTCTGTACAATGGTGAGCATTTTTTAGGGAAAGTGTTTGTGTTTGTGAGGAGATATTTGAACGTGGTGTCTGAGTCAGTCGTGGGTGAAGGATCAGGAAAGTTAAATGATGCAAACAGATTTCTAGGTGAGCATTTGTATGATAGTGATGTATTAGAATATAGAGTTTATTCTTGTTTTATCACATAACTTGTGAACATTTCACATTTGGCTTTATTTCAGACATTTCACATGTAATAAATTCATATAATGTTATTTCACATGTGAAGTGTAAGAAATAATATGTTAAAACATAAATTTTTATATTTAATATCACACGTGAATCATGCTCCCTGTATGACAGATTCACATTTTGGCGTGTGTGAATTTCACAATTTAAGAATTAAAAAAAAAAAGCAAAAAAAGGCTGCAGAAATGTGCTGCAAATAAAATAAACTCTGCAAATAAACATTTCTTTAAGAAAGCAGGGCATACTGTAAGAAAGGTAAAAAGAGTTCAACAGAGAAAGATAAAAAAGAAAAGAAACAAATGGGAGTCAGATACCTCTGCAGTTCATATATAATGCCCCCCGTAACAGGCTTTATTTCATACTTTGTGCTCACGTGACATGGATCGGCCCTCTGGGTGTTTACAGTTTCCATGTCAGACATCGATGCGGCGGGTCAGGTCGCTCTCTGTGTCACATGTGTGTGTGTCTGTGTCACATCAGGAACAGCTGGTGAACGGAGGCGTCGACGTGCCTGTGTTCGGCGCTTCAGTTTTAGGGAGGGTGTTTTTATTGGCTCCATTAATGGTCGACTCGCTGAGGAATACAAGGCCGAGTGCTGCCTCTGCTGACGCAAAGAGGTCCTTCTGAAGTGGAGAACCATCTCTGCCTCAAAGTGTCGTTGACTTTGAGAGAGAGAGAGAGGCTGTTGTCCTTGCACTAGATCTCTGCAGGCTGACTCATCCTTGTTAGTGAAGAGCTGCTCTCTCTGCTGTCGTGTCATCGGCAGATTTAGTGACACGGCGGCTCTGATGTGTGGTGATGGAGGCCTGGGTCAGCGGGGGGGGTGGGGGACTTCTGAGGACTGTTGCTAGGAGCCGAACAGCGACGGAGCCCTGAGCTTTGAGTCGCTGGACTGAGTGCGTCGATGTCAACGAACAAAGTGTTTCTGTCGTCCAGGTGCGATCGGACAGCGTGTGAAGCATATTTTTATACAAGTGAGGTCAAGTGTCACATAAAGGAGCTGCATCACAACTGCTGCTTTAAACACTTAGGTGGAAAAAAGGGTGAAGGAGAGCGACTGTGTGGAAGTGGAAATAATGAAAGAAGTAGTGGAAGTGGTACCATATTAACAATGGACTCAGTTCTGCAGTACACACGGAGCGTTTTGAAGCTGTCACAACAGCAGCTTGATTCATGTCATTATTTCCTCGCAGTCTGCTCGTTTCCCTGCAGCACTGACTCTTTTCAGACCCTGCCAACCTGAACCTTGGACAGCTGCCTCTCTCAATCCCTGCCTGGTTAAATCAGCCTTTTATTTGTTTGTCTGCCCGGCTCTCTGACTCAGAACTGGACTTTTTATCTTCGTCTTGGTCTCCGGGTTGTGCTTTAACTTGCCTTTAACTGAGTCATTTCACGAAACAGTGATCCGGGGCACATCTTGAAGGTGTTTTCCACAATATTTTGTTCACCTGAATGCATCATTGTCTCAGTATGAAGCCAGGTTTGCAGGATTTTGTTGACAGCTAGCATGAATAATCTTTACTGTGTTAGTTAGGTTTGCTAAATAGCACTAAACACATACAAGGCTGATGAGACTGTCATTAGTTCTGCAGGTTTTTGGTCAGAAACTTGTTGGACAAGCTGAAATTTTGACCTGAGGATAGCAGTAGTAAATAGTTTATGAGACGTTTAATTCAAATTCACAAATGAAAACCTCATCGTGGAGAGGAAAAGTCAAAGAAACACACGACAACAAAAATTTTTTTACACTAAACACTTGAAAGCACACAACAAGCTAACGTAAAATTTATACCTCTTTCCTGATGTAGAGGAAGATCTTTGGTAGACAATAATGAGAATAAATCTGAAAGAAAACCTCTCTAAACTAAAAAAAGAGATCAGGTTTGAGTTTGAATCTTCACTGAGCTTGTTTACCAGATATTTCAGCGCTGCAGATCAGTGGAAGAAACCTTAAAGTGCAAGAACAACTCATTAGGTTTCATCATCTGGGAACTGTGAATGTCAATTTTTCAGTTGAATGATACTCAGATACAGACAGAGCCGAGCTGCTCGCTAAAAATATTCACAGAATAATAAAACTTCATTTGGATGTTTGCACAGAAGCTGAAATGTTAAAAATGTTAGAAGATGATGAATAACGCCGACTCTGTGAATGGCGTTTACACTGAAACATCATTTGGATGTTTGGATGTTTGAAATAAATCGTGAACGTGCCTCCTGTTGGATTTGAGGACTTATCATCAGATTTCCTGACCCTGAACTCTGTAGTACGACAATAAACACATTAAGCAATATAAGGACAGAAAAACAGCGGCGATGACAGAAAGAAAGAGACTCTTCCAGCTTCTACACATCATTCAGAAGTAAGACTCCAGGGCTTACGAAACCTTCTACTTCTTTTTTTTTTTTCATGGGAAAATCTCCTTAAAACCCTCTCTGAAAGTAAAGCCCCGAGGGTGTGAGAGCTTTGAAAAAGACATCAGATGAGCTGCGAGGACGTCCTGTCCTCCCCTGCAGCTCTGCAGCAGCTCTGAAGTGAACAGGGTCAGCTGCTGTTTCATAAACTGCACGACGAGTTTCTGCCCAGCTCCTCCTTCGCGGGCAGGATTTCCCTTCATGTCGTGATGTAATGTCCACAGTGCACGTATTTACTCTGCATGTGCATCTGATTTATTCTGAAAAATTATGTGCAACAGTTATATAAATCCACCCCTGTGAGCAGACTCAGTAATCTGTTTGAAGTTTTTGTTTTATTCTTGCTTTTCTTCACTTTATATGATAAGAATAAATTATGCATTTTATTAAAAAGTCACCTTACATCAAATAGTAACAACCAATAAAGAGCAAAGCACCACTAATAAAACATCAATAAATCATCAGTAACACACATATCGATATATTTTCAGCTTCTAATAAAAAGCATTTTCTATACAGATAAATAGAGAGACAGCCAGGTACTATACTCAAGTACAATTTTAGTTACTTGTGCTTGACATTAGTATTTTCATTTCATGCTACTTTGCTTTACAATATTTCAAAAAATGTACTTTACTGTACATTATTATTTTCCTGACCGCTAAAGTTACTTTGCAGAATATTTTTAAATTAGTTAAAGATTAAAACTGACAGAAAATAAGATTTGAAGGCTGCAAACATATTTATTAATACATATACATAAATGTATTGGATAAATACTGCTGCCTGATAAATACTGTTTGTACATTTTCTCATTAATACTTCTGTACTTTTACTGATTTTTAATGCAGGACTTTTACTTGTAACACAATATTTTCACAGTATAGTTGTAAATGAAAGATCTGAGCACATTAGTAGTACTATATTATGTACACATATGTATATATTATGTACAAACCTTGTCCATCTCTTTGAATATCTGTCAGCCATGTTGAAATTCAGCCAGAACTTTCCAGAGTGCTGCAGTACTGCAAACTGCAGTACTGCAATACTTCTGCATTCTTGATATACTGCATATGAAATAATATAAAAAAACATGAGAGGAAACCTGCAGTACAGGTAATACTTCCTTAAATGTGCAGATCAGCTGCTCATCTGACTAATATATCTAAACGTTGTGACTGATTTTAATGTAGGTTTAGTGTAGCAAAAGTCCACAATGTACAGCTGTTTATGAAGTAAAAATACACAGAAAGTAACTAAACTAGACTAAATGAATAAATATGTCAGACTGAGCGTGGACAGATACTCGATATTACAGGACCACTGACATGTGTGTCAGTAGTGGTAGAATTAACTGAATATCAGGGAAAGTAGTAGAGAAGTAATCAAATATTTAGGGGTACTAGTAAAGAAGTAAACAATCATCAGCTGCAGCAGTCAAGAAGTAATCGAATACAAGTCTCAGTAGTAGAGAAGTAATTGAATATTTAGGGGCAGTAGTAGAGTAAAAAGAGTAGTAATCGAATATTTAGGGACAGTAGTAAAGAAGTAAACAATTATCAGTTGCAGTAGTCAAGAAGTAATCGAATACTAATAACAATAGTAGAGAAGTAATCTAGTATCGGGGCAGCAGTAGAGTGGTAATCGAATATCAGTTGCAGTAGTCAAGAAGTAATTGATTATCAGTTGCAGCAGTAGAGAAGTAATCAAATACTAGTCACCGTAGTAGAGTACTAAAGTAGAGTAGAGTAGTTGGAGCAGTTAATCCATTAGCAGTAGGTCCTCAGCACCAGGAGTAGTAGTATTAGAGGTACTTAAAACAATAATAATGTTGTTCGTAGTATCTTAGTAGTAGTAATAGTAATAACAGTACTGGTATGAGCAGCGTTTAGTTTGTAATAACTCTCAGATTATTCTCAACACTCATCCTGATTAACTTGTGTGGTTTTAAAACAAAACAGACTCTGAATGTTTCTCGGCCGCCGTCACGCTCTGAATAAAACTATGAAGGAGACTTGTGTGGGATAATCCTCCATGAAGGCCTCCTTCGGTCCGTCGGGGCTTCGCCGAGCGGTCCGGGCCGGCCCTTTGTGTCTGGGTGTGTGCTCAGCTGGGACGACTACGACGCTGAACCCCAGCAGGAAGAAGCAGGAAGCTGTCGGAGTATTTATATCTGCCTCCTCTCCAACAATACCGAGCTGTGAACCAGCCAAATCCTGCAGGATCTCACACCGACTCACAAAAAAAACTGTTTGGTTTGCAGATTATTATTATCTCAGCAATGCATCTGTGCAATTTGGTCCTCAAGTCTTTTGAAATTATCCACATAAATATAAAGTGATGTTGGAAGTGATTATATTTCTTTCCGTTTTGTAGTTGTGTGACTGAAAGATGCATCTTCTTAATGTACATTTGATGTTTGATAAATAACATTGATGTTTGGCATGACATGGAAATGAAAACTATTACTTTATCATATCACTATAAATAAAACTTTCCTCCATATATGCATGTATTAGATTCCTTGTTCTTACTTTATTTGTATATTTAAAACACTTTGAGTTTAATTTGTGTAGATAAAGAAGGTTGATTCGATTTCAAAGATGTTTATTTCTACTGTTTACTGTAAATATGTTTGTGTTGTATGTATTTATTTGTTCCTAAAGCATTTTGTAACCTATTTAGAACATGAACAAGTTTCATTTTGATTGATTTACCAAAACTAGAAGTTTCGTATTGATTTTTAACATATATAGCCATATTAACATTTTCATTTGTTCAGTTTTAGTAGAAATATTTCAAGTCTGAAAGTTGATTAATGACACTGGAAATCATAAATAGAACAAAAACTAGGTCAATAAAAAAAATGTCCATCTGACAAGACAGCAGTGTGCATCCAGTGAGAAAGACTCGAGATGTAGTTAAAAACTAGTAAGCAGACCTTTTTCTTCTGCAGTTTGTTTATGAAAATGCAGATCCAGCTTATGTTAAAATGTCTCACAGCACGTATTGAACATTTACGAACTCCTTTGATTTATTTCACAGAATAAAGTGATTACAGTCCACAGTAGTAATAATGCTGCAGGCTTACATTCGCTGTTTGGGGGTTTAATGGCTCGTTCCAAAAAACCAGAGCCAGAAATAATTTTTTTTTCCCTCCTTGATACTCCCTCAGAGCTCCAAAAAGCCTTTGGCCGGCTGCCGCTCCAGGTGCTGTAAACACTTGGCATCGAGTCCTTGTCCTTTGAGAGAGGTGACCAACAGACTGAACTCCCACAGAGCAAGCGTCACATCACCGACAAGAGACGAGCAGATAAATAATAACAGGTGATAAATAAAGCACTGAAATAAGACTTTAACGTGCTGCAGCAGTGATTCTGCAGCCCGTCCTGAATGGAAATGCATCGACACAAAGATCAGCGGGGAGATGCGGCGAGGTCACTGTCACATATTGAAATGTTTGCCTCGAGGCGGAGAAGTATGAAAGTCGTGGCCATCTCCTCCTCAGGTGGCCGAGTTCCCACATCAGCACCTGTCACTGCTCCCACTGAGCCGTCTAATGGAAAACATCCACCGCCGATAAACTTCACATAGACGACACACTGCTGCACACCGGAGGAAAGAAACCGAGTATGTTTACACAAGTACTGAACTTTAAGTACTCGAGTATTTCCATTTTATACTACACAACATATCAGAGGCAGATATTGTGCTTTGTAGTGCACTGTACTCTGTGAGGATTCAGATAAATGACACAGAATTTAATCAACAAATAAATGATCATTGTAGATTAAAGATGTGATGTAATATATATTCATCTGAAAAAAGCCATTTTGCATGAAGGTGTTGGTGTAGTGTTGCTAACTTTTAATCAAGTAAAAGAGTTGAGTATTTCTTTCATCACAGCTGCTGCATGATTAACGGCAGCCTCATCATTTATTTCAGTGGAGCATAATGAGGTGACAATCCAAAGGGCTAAAACAAACAAGCTAAAACAAAAATGTAGGAACATCCAGCAAAGAAGTGGAGCATCTTCAATAAATAAAGCAGCTCAGTGGATGTTTTTCATGTTGGTTTTGGTGCCACCTGTGGTCAAAGGCGGTGGTGTTTCCTCTAACGTTAGCTCACACTTTAATTAGCAGCTGAAGAAATTTGAATTGATGAAGAACAAACCACATCACCATTTACTCTGATGTGACAGAAACATCTGAGCCTTTGGCAGCGTTAAGAAGAACTATTAGAAACTAATAGAAACAGAACAACCTGCTGTCTGCTGGGCTGTTTGCTTCATAAAGAGGCATGAGGATTAAATTGAGACAGTTTTATAATTTGTTAAAAACTCCATAGTGTGAGTTTAACAGCATTTCCTCTTTTACCGAAAAGTAAATACAGACTGCTTTACATTTCTTTCAAATTGTACTTGCTGTGCATTTTATAGTAAAATCGAACATCTCCTCTTCATTTTCAGACAAGAACCTCTGTTGCATGTCTCTCATGTTTTTTCCTCTCCCATCACCTCCAGAAATACATTTAAAAAAAAACCTTTTGTACACAGACTGTGTAGACAAAATAAAACCAGTTAAAGCAGGAGGAGAGTCTTTAATCTGTGATGGATGTTTAAAACAATGTTAGTATTAATTTTACTTTTCGCCTTCGTTTTCCTCCTGTTGGGTCGTCTTTTGACCTGCTGGACTTTTTATTAATGTCTCTGTGTTCAGCATTTAACACCGTGTAGTCTGTGTACATATAGAAGTGATGGCCAACATTATAAAAAATATATGATAAATTATTCTTAAACTGAAGCTGCAGGAAGATGAAAAGACCTTTTCCCTTTTCAGTTCATTAAAAACTCATCTAATGTATTTTAAGTCTTTTATCAGAGCGAACACACAAACTGATAAAGGTCACTTCCCGTTTATTTGGAGATATTTCGGTGTTATACTGCAGCTTTGAAGAGTCTTTCCTGAAGCTGAAAGGTCACCAGTCGGAGTCAGCGTGAGTCCGTCAGCTCCTTCACTTCTGTCGACGGGTCCTTGAGCGATACAGCGGCCCCCCCACCTACCAGCCAGTCGCCCCGAAACGAAGCGTCAGCCGGGCGTCTTAAGTGTAAATGCAAAGCTGTACAGTAAAGCCTCTCCCAGGCCTCCTGATGGAAGAACGAGCATTTCATCAGACGGGGGCCTGCCTTCATAACTTCCTCTCTTTGATCCCGAAACCCTGCAGTCATATGCAAAGCAGGCTGGGAAGACGCCGCCACGCTGGGAGCGATCGCACGTACAGAGCAAAGAGTGGAGTAGACTGTGTTTCATTTTCGGAAGTTAAAGTCTGCCAGCGAGCTTCACGCCGACACACCGGAGCTGCAAATTACAGAGAGATAACAAGAACACGACCACGCCCTTCATACGGTCTGAGCGAGGGAACGACTCGCTTTCACTGATTTATTCTTTATAGCGCGTACATAATACTGATAATACTTTATACTGTGAGCTGATGGAGCATCATCATCTGATTTAAATGTAAAAAAAGTGCTCTTATTTTTTCTAATTATTTCTTTCATACCCATTTTTCTTCTTCTGTTTACTGTTTGTTTCTTCTTCTGTTTACTTATCTTCGTTGTTCTCCGTCCTCCGTTACGTCCACTCTGAGTTCGCTCAGATACTCTGCTCTGATTGGTTGTTTTGGATTCAGGTGTGGTGGATTCTTCATCAAATGGCTTCAGAGGCAGCAGGTGGAGCCAGAGGATTCAAATAAAGAGGAACGACCTCAGCAAAGTGCTAAATGTTGTTAATTCAGTCAGTGCAGCTTGTGGATGTATTAAACTCAGTTTTGCTGTTGATGCTAATTTTTGGTTTGTATGTAAATGATTCTGGTGTGTATAGCGATGGTTTTGAAATAAAGATGTCAGCCGCAGACACACACAACTTTCAGAACCCTCCCTCATCACTTAAGTCTGCTGTGTGGGAATATTTCAGTTTCACAGTCGACAACAACGACGACAGACAAAGACGAGTGGATCCGATCAAAGCTGTGGGCTGAAACTGAGCAACTGCCACATCGAACATGCTAACTCATCTGAAACTGCATCACCTGAAAACAAAACGAGCGGGCATACATCTCTACAGCCCTTCTTTGAGAAACAACAGGCCAAATGACTGATGGTTTTGGTCACCACACTGATAAAATATGAGGCTTTCTGTCAGACGGTGTGGAAGAAAATGAAGGATGTCTGCCATCTTCACTGACTTCTTTTGAAAAACAGAGACACACAGAGCGTCGAGCATAAACGCCTTTGTGTCTTTAACTCTCTCGGTTACAGATGGAATATTTTATTTCTAAAGGGAACGCAGGACCAGACAGCCGAGCCTTCGACAGATCTCGGAGCTGACTCGCAGACTGAGATTGAACTCGAGGCGGTCGACGTTCTCAGACACACGACCCGCAGACGACACAGTCTGATGATAATCACGTTAATGCTGAGAGGAAACAGCGGCGGCAGCTCTGCTCTGCTTATTTCTGAAAGCTTCAAAGTTCACTCTGATGCCTCCTCGCAGCCTTGAGACTGCCATGGATTTTTTTTTAAAACACTCGCTACTGAGTTAACAACAATAAAGAAACACTCCGTTTTTTTTTTTTTCATTACGCTTCATTATTTTCTGCTGGAGTTACACACACAAAACACGGAGAGCTTGATGAGATTTGGTGACCTATTTGGTTATTTTCATCAGGATGTGATGACTTTATCTGCTTAGTATGAGGGTGGAGACAACACACACACACACACAGAGGTTTACCAGGGCTCCATAGGGGGTCTTTGCTGCAGCACAGAGCAGCTGGCGGGCTGTGATTCCATGAACAGAAGAGTGTGTGTTTTGTGTGTGTGTGTGTGTGTAATGTGTGCCATAAAAATATTTATTAAAATATCTTATTAAGGGTGTGTGCTGCGAGAAACATAGTTCTGCTTTACTTTTATGATGTGAAGTTGTCAGAAAACAATAGACTGCGTGGGCGAAGGACACAATGAGGCCAAAAGTATGCGGACAGCCGATGTGTTTGTGGCTCCGACAGCCTCCACTCCTCTCGTGTCAGCCGGTCTTTCCTCCAGATGTTGAAACGTGCTGCAGGTCTCATTCGGACAGCGGAGCGTCGGTGGGTTGGTGATCAGGTGTGATTCATGCAGACCAGTCAAATTCTTCCACGCCAAACATGGAAAAACAATTTATTTATGGAGCTGCTTTGTGCATCAGAGGGGGCTGTTACGGTCAGACGAACACAGACAGTGGCCTCAAAGTTGGGAGAACCTGAATGTTTAAAAGATATTTATCACTGTATACTCAAGTCCTACAAGTTAAATGTGCAGATAAGAAGTATTTCCACACCCTCTTGATCTACTTTCTCATCGAAAATCGATCTGCAGTATAAATCTGTTTTATCGTGTGACCACGGTTGAGGTTTGAGTGCAGAAAAAGGGAGCTTGTGGTGAAAGATTATGGCTTGGATTAAAAAACGTAATTTGTTCAGGTTAGTGGAGCTTCATTAAACAACACTTGGGTTGGAAACAATCGTGATCACAGTTAAAAAAAGAAAAAAATAATGTGATTCGAAACAGGAAAACCCGATGTGGTCTTGACCATCCATCTGCCTGGACGTCATCACCTCACTTCCTCTCTCACTTTGCCCGTTAGAGGACGATGTCGCACGTAAACAAACTGATTTTACATCTCTAAAACAACGGAGGCTCAACCAAACCTGAAAAAGGGTTGTCCACATACTTTTGGCCAGATAATGTACTTTGTTAGAGAGATAGAAAAGTAGAAAGAGAGAAGAAGAAGAAGAGGAAAGTGCAGAATAATGAGTGTGAAAGTGAAAGAGAGAGAGGTGACAGTCAGAGAGAGGACGAGAGGAACAGGCGTGAGTTTGCATAAAGAGGACGGGGAAGGGCGAGAGACACTGAGAGAGAGAGAGAGAGAGAGAGAGAGGTGACATTTAAAAATAGAGGACAGAGAGAGAGGTGTGTGTGTGTGTGAGCAGCTGTTTCCCATCATCCTCTGAATACTAAAGTCATTTTCTGTATCAGGGGCACGGCGCTAATTTCCCATGATCCTCTCCTTCAACAACCTTCGCTCCTTCCTCCTCCTCCTCATGGTGGTGTTGGTGTGTTTACACCACTTTAAATAGGAAGGCCGAGGTGTGACAACAACATATGACGAATATGATGAAAATAAACCTTCATCACACACCGACAACAGACCTGCAGATGCATTCAGAGACGTGATTAAAAAACAGAGCAGGACAAACAAACATCAGCTTCATTTTACAATTTATACCTTTATATAGTTATAAAGATGGAGGAGCCGCTAGTTTAAGGAGCAGTTTTGTATTTTGTGTCTCCATTTCAAGTTTTTCTTGTCATTTTTATTCTTTAGTGGCTGTCGTTGGTATGTGGAGCAGGGTGTGAGGCAAAAAAAAAACACACTCAGGGATGTATGAAAAAAACAGAGGTATAAACAGGAGCACATGGAGGCACAACAAACAGACAGAGAACAAAGGAAAGTGGACTGATAATATGTAATTAGGCTGACAGTGAGGTGGTGATTAACGAGGGAGACTAATCAGAGCAGGGCAGGTGATCAAACAGGCAAGAAAACATACACATAAGGGCAGGAAGTGAAGTGAGGAGAGGTAAGAATACAAAATAAAACAGGAAATGTGCGTAACTAAACTGAAAATAGCCAAAGAGAAGAACGGGAAATGAGATGTAACGAACGCAGAACGCAATGAGAGACAAACAGGATCAGAAAACACATAAAACGTGCAGATTATCAGAGTTTAATGCTTTTAATAGTAAACAAACTGCATACTTCATGCTAATCTGTCAGATTAAGAGTCTTATTCATGCACTTTGTGAACACTTTTGATTTTGTCTTTAAAAATGCAAATGTTTGGTATCTTTTTTTCAGTACAACATCACCTTTATGACCTTGTACTTGAACAACAGATGTCTCTTTATGACAGCAGCATGACTGGGGACTTGGAAGGGTTAAAGGTCACGAAAGCCAGGCTAGCAGTTTCCCTTTGCTTTCAGTCTTTATGCTAAGCTAGGCTAAACATGTCCTGCCTTGAAGCTAAAACACCAAACCGGTCTCTCAGCAGGAGGAGGAATAATCCAGTTGTAAAATTAAAAAGAAAAACAACAATCTGAAAGGAACGACCGATTCAGGCAACACATATGGGAAGAGCCTGAAAGAGTGTGTGTAATAATGTGTGTGTGTCCAGAGGAGAAAACGGCCTTACAATCAAGTGAAACAAAAGCTCGTAATGAATCACCTCTCTCTCTCTCTCTCTCTAGTTTCTGACCAGCAGCTCGGTCACGGCTCACAGCTGCAAGAAGCAACAACAAACAACAAACAACAAATTCAGCGACTCTGCAGCCACACACTCAGTTTGAAACACCATCAGTCACCTGAATCGATAATGACTCAGAGCGTCCTTTAATTAATGTCTCTGAAACTGATTCAGACTCACGAATAACCAATTAAAGACGTCCCTTTTTTTAAAAAAAGCACAGTCGATGACATCTTAGGTGCTCCTGTGTTAGATTAAACGCAAACGGCCCTCCATGGTGGTCTAATGTGCAAGAAAATGTGATAAAGTGACCTCCTGCATGCAACAAGCCTTAAATAGTAATAATAATAGCTCCTGGGTGTTTTTATTACAGAGTTTAAATCTGAATCATTTAAATCGTCTGACTGCTGCTGTATGTCTGAATCAGTGACATCGTTTAAATCACTTCTCAAAACTTTTAAAAAAAAAGCCTTTCATTAATGCTACAACATCTCTATTTTTTCTTATATTTATTATTTACACCTTTTTATTTTTGTTTAATTTTCCTTAATCCTGTTTTAACCATGTAAAGCACTTTATAACTTTGTTTTGAAAAGTGCTGTCACTGTGTTAAGTGTTATCATGAGTCAGTATGGAAATGGAAATGAAGTCTGTTTCTCCAGTTTGTTAGAAAGATCTTTTTTCATCTGTAACAGAGACTGAGAGCGACTTTAATAAAGCTGCATGTCTTTATTGTTGTAAATAGTAAAGTAAAGTGTTTTCAATGCTGCATGTCTCTGTCAAAATGTCAGTATTTATTTAACTTGGCATTTAGGCTTCTTCTTAATGTGGTTAGAGTTTAAAAATACATATTTAATTCTTTCACTATTGATTTTATGTCAGTAAAGTATTTTGTTAAGTTCATATTTAGTTCTGCTTTAAATGAAATATTTTTAAATCAGTTTCCAATCAGGAGGAATCTTTTTTTTTTTTTTTTTTTAAAAAGCAGAATTCGGAAATGAAAGCAGAAGCATTAAATATGAAAAAGGAAGAAGAAAACTCTCTGTTTTCATAACTGATGAAGAAACCTGAGAGACGGCACACAAACAGAAGAAAAAATGAAATAGTGAAAAGAGAAGTTTCCCCCTGCAGTTAAACTTCGGGGAAAGAGCTTCAGGAAGAGGAACAAGAAGATGAGATTATTAGTAGATGTAAGAGAATTTAAAAGGAAGAAAGATGAAGAATAAATGAAGGCGTTTGTGAAGCAGATGAAAAAACAAATCTGTTTATTGTACGTTAAACTCTTCTTCCTCATTCCTCGTCCTTTCTGAAAATATTTCTGTGCTCCACTAAAAGAAAATATATGTTTACTCCTCACAGTCTAAAAAAATCTGAGAGAAGAGAAACTGTAAAAATAATCTTTTGACAGCTTACTTCAGCCGAGGCTCATGTGAATGTCATTAGTTTTGCAGGTATTTGGTCATAAAACTCAGTCATGTCTCCACAACATTAATCGTTTGAGTCAAAGTAGTACTCCAAAAAACAGAAATACAAGCTGATATTTTAGATTTAGTGTCATTTAACGATGAGCAGAGAAGAAATCGTTGCCTTTAGTGAGACGTTCGAGGACGTGATCCGATCAGTTTGACGTCTTTTTTAGTGTAATTGTTCATCTTACAACCAAATTTCTCTTCAAAATCACAGCGATCCATCTGATAAATAAAGGGATAATTCATTTTGGGCTGACACAGACTGACACACACCTTCTCACAGTGGTAACCAAAGTAAAATCTGCACTAATGAGGCTGATTGTTGGACCTCAAGCTAACCACACACACCTTCTAGGAGCCGTAAAAATTATATATATGTGCCATTTCTTCCAAATGTTCAGGAGACAGTGTGTGTTAGGACAAGTATGAAAAAACAAAAGGTAAAATATTCAATATACTTTTTGATTTTTACCGTTTCCATGTTTGTTTTAACTCATCTGGTTGAGTAACCTTGAAATAAAATAAATAAAAAAAGTAGAAGCTGTTGAATCCTGAGTACAGATTTTTTTGACTGATTCACACTGAATTAAATATTGTTGACCTGTTTTTCATCAGGAGCAATAAATGCTTTTATTTTTCACTCAAATAAATCAGGAGAAAGTATGTTTGATCACACTTGACTTTTCAGTATCTGTCTCTGTCACACGCTGCTGTAGCCCTGAAGGTAAAAATTTAACACCTTATTTCTGAAAGTGATTGAATCTGCAACCCCAAGACTCAAAACACCGGTAAGATTTATTATATTTAGGAGGGAAAAGGCTATAATAATATAAGGATTTCATAAAAATGAATTCAGAGAGGAGAGATCATAACGAATCTGGCAGCTATACAAATCAGAGGGGGGCGGGGCTAAGCTCAGGTGAGGTGAAAGGTAAGGTGATCAATAATTAAGGCCTAAATGTGGAGTTTGCTTTGCTGCAGTTTCTTCATTGGAGCAGACAATCTAGTTTTATAGTCTCCAAAGATGAGAGGTTGACCCATCTCTCTGCTTCAGCCAGCAGCTGCTCAAATAAAGCCGTTATATATATTATATAGAAATAATGAAGACATTATTAAGCTCATCCACTGTACATAATGACCCCCACAGCATCTCCACAGAGCCTACAGACACCTGCTGATGGAAACTAACTGGAAGATAAACACACAAACATCACAAGGAACAAGAGGAAACACACTGATTTCTCGTTATAACAGGTTAAATATCATGTTATCTTGAAATTTGCATGTATGGACGTTCTCGGCTTCGTGGACACAAATAAAAAAAGTTGAGAAGATGAACAAATACGGTCAAGTTTAAACATTACCGTGAAAAAAAACACACCCACAGAACAGTTTGTTCTCTGCTGGAGGATGTAAAACGGTCCGTCAGTCAGTAATATTTCATAAAGCACTTCACTTCACCTATATCGCCATAGCAACCTCAGCCTGTTTTTAATTGGAGCCTGAGGCCAGTCTGCATCCCTTTCATCTTCCACACACACACACACACACACACAAAGACACAGTGTATGCATCTATGCTCACATACAGATGCACCTCTCTCTGTTTTACACACACACACACACACTCTGCTCGGAGGCGACGTCTCCCGGTGGGATGCGGTGATGTGGTGTCAGTCATCACGCTTCATGTTTGAGGTTCAGATCAGGTTCAGAAGCGTCAGTCGGTTCGTCTCCGGGTGTTCAGACACTTCTTCACCTCTTTTTTCCACCGCAGGAGGTTAAAGGACGAGTTCACCTGTTTTTATCCTCCATACAAACACTATGATGTTTTTAGAGGATTTCTTCCAGAGTTACAGTGATTTTCATGTGAAACTTCATCTTTAGCTTCCTATAAGTAAGTTTGTGATGGTTAAGGTTGTAAAGCGTCTGTTTGAATTGCTGAATGTTAGTATAGTGATAACCCTAGAAAAGAGGTTGTGCATCATGTTTTGAAAAGCATTAAATAGCAGAAAGCTGATGTCTTTATTTCTTTGTGGTATATTATGTTGCTGTATGTCCTGCATGTCCTCAGCCAAAGGTGAGAGCGAGGCACCGCGGCTCAGCTTCAACGATGCTCAGTTGAAAAACTCTTCTTATATTAACCCATTAAAACTCTGAATGAAAAACCCAGAAACAGACTATTTTTTAAAAAACTGGAGCCACGACAGTAAAAAGTGGTACAGCACAATCTGAAGCGTCCGTTTTCACGCTGTTACGACCGAGCTCTGGAGAAAAGAGAGGCCACGCGAAAGCAGATGGATTCGGTTGTTTACTGCACAGATCGGTCGTAGGTCGATTTCTAATTAACAGAAAAAAGGAAAAAAGGAAAAAATTAGCCGAAGCTGCTTTTAGCAAATGTTGAGGTCGACCTGACTGAAGAAAAGAAACTACCTGACCTGTCAGGAAGCAGCAGGAAGTTAAAGCCTCGCATTAAAACTAAACTTTAATCCATGCGGCAGTTTAACATTTTATCGAATACCAACAAATCTGGGACACAACGATTTGCAGTTTAGCAGAGAAAATAGAGCTCGCCTTGGTTAGAAAACTCGACTCGGTGCTTCTCCGTGAAGGTGAAACCTGTAAGATGTCGGTGGGATTTGAAGCTCCTGTTTACACGAGAGGCGCTTTAGCCAGCTGTAAAACTGGAAGCAGGTTTTTTTGAAGTAAACTCTGAATATCAAAGCAAAAACAACCTTTTTATTCCCGACTTTGAAGAGCAGCTGAACCTCATGACGATGCAGGACCCGTCCTTTCTGTTGGTGTTTAAATAAGAAAAAAAAGGAAAAGAAGTTTCAAGAGTCTCCGTATCTGCAGCAAAGCTTCATTATTTAATCTCTGTAAGATCTGACTGAAAAATTGAATACAAATACAAGCTGATGTTTTAGGTTTAGTGTCATTTAAAGATGAGCAGGGAAGAAATGTTTGCCTTTGGTAAGACGTTCAGGGACGTGCTTCAAAAACTGGGTCAATTTGGCAGCTTTTTTCATATAATTCGTTCATTTTAAAAAAACATTTCTCTCCATTAGTTCAAAGGGAGCTTTGCTTTTTGATATAATGAAGCAGAGATGTGACAGTGAGGTGCTGCTGGGATTTGAACCCTGGATCTCCTGTTTACAGGACAGCTAAGCTACAGCACCTGAGTCAAACACCTCTCTCAAATATCGACTTTTGATAGAAGAAAAATCACATGCAGGACTAATATTGCTAAAGAAGCACAATACCTGACCTTCACTCAGGTCATTAATTCCACCTTTGTTTTCTTATTGTGCTGTAAAAAAAGATCTATAGATGCTCATCAAATGGCGACTTTGTGTAAAATCAAAGCAACGTTTTCAGTCCTTCAGGTGCTAAAAATCAAATGAAATAAAAAAAAACCCTTTCCCATTTCACTTTGAACAAAGCTAACAACAAACCTCTGAATATTTCATCACATGCACTTTCATACCTGCGAGCCAAACACCATCCAAAAGCAGTCAGGACACATTATGTCTGTAAAAGTAGCATAGTGTACCAGTTCAATACAACTTTTTAATTTATCACTTATATTTACACTCATTTTGCACACTTTAGAGCAATTTACATACTTGAATACTTAAAAGGGTATTTTTTTACTTTAAATTTAATTTTAAAATTTTTAAAATTTAAAGCTTTTGATTAAATAGAAATAAATATGAACTATTAAATAAATACAACAATAAAAACAAAATTCAATCCTTTGCTTTGCTCGTCTATGTTTATTTTTCTGCAGGAAGCATCTAAACGGGGGTTATTTCACATCTTTCATCAGCTGTTGTTGTTTGATTTGGAGGAGGATGATGACGAAGAAGAAGTGAATAAATTAGACTTCATGCAAACACACACCTCTGACTCATGATATGTACCAGCTGTCACAACGCCACTAAGTGAGATTTTATACGATGAATCACTTAGTTTATCTGCCCAGATTATATATGATTGGATAGATTTATATATATTTATGTCCCCAGGATGAGTCCTCAAAAATGTTGCATGTGTTTTAAAGCAAGAGGAAACACTTTTCTTTAAAGAATCCCTCAAAATGTGGATTTTTTGGACTCATCTGAACACAGGGAGAGGATTATGTGCATGCATTTTACATTTCACAGCATCTTTAAGATTCTTCTGCACGACTCTTGTTTATTGAGACTTTAAAGGATAGTTTAGAATAAATATTTACACCTGTGTCGGGAGCGTGGTTAGCTTAGCTTAGCACAAAGACTGGAAACAGAGGGAAACAGCTAGCCTGGCTATTTTTTAAAGTTAAAAAATACACTAATCAACAGCTGTAAAGTCTTTTTAGTTTCATTTATAGACGAACTGAAATATAAAAGACAGTTTCAGAGTTTTCCAGAAAGACTCAGATTTATGAAAGTGAGCCGTTTGGATGATAATGTTGAGAAACTGCAAATATGAAGGGAAAGAAATTAAACTGTGATGTTCTTTATGGCTATAAATTATTCAGACACACACACACTGTGCAGAAGACTGGCCGTCTGGCCCTGAGGCTTGAGGGACTCAGGTGAGCCACGAAGCTTATTAACCCTCCAACACACACACACACACACACACACACACACACACACACACACACACACACACACACACACAGACCTTTAACGAGACAAAGGGAGGCTCCATCTTTTTACAGGCGAAGTGAACGGGGTGTCGTACTCCATATTTGTTCTGTCTCAAACCAGCGGAGCACAGTGCATCATGGGAAATGACAAAGGGGGGGAAGGGGCTTTCCTGTCCGATCTCCCCCGTTAATTCAGCTGATCAATCTGCAACTTTGGTGATTAAGTCGTTTAGAAAGAAGAGGAGGAAGAAGAGCTGCTGACCAACAGAAAACTGGAGAAGCTCTCACGTCGTCTCTGATAACAAAGATTGATCTGAGCTGAGTCCATCACAACATCTGGCTCAGGTGAGGTGAGGCAGACAGATTTAGGCCGAATGCAGCCCAGTAACTTCATACCTGCTTATACTTATTATTTGCTTATTTAAACCTCCTGTGTCTACACGGCCGATATCTGCTGGACCAAATCACATCAAAGATTTCTGTGTGAGCTGTCGAATTAAATATTTCTTCAGTGGCGTCCTGACAAGCACATCAGTTGTTGTGCATACAGGATGTGCCCTTTTTTTAAAGCTTTATTGTACATTACAAAGAAACTATCATTCCATAACAAATACAAATAAAACTAAATAGAACAAGCATATGATATCTTTAACAAAATGTGCCTTTTTTATTCATTTTAAACTGGACAAGGACGGGACGAGAGTGAACTTCCACTCCTGTGTCACCATCTAACACACAATAATGTTTATACCAAATTCACTATCTGCACATATAAAATCTATCATGTAAAAACTGCATTTTCTGCTTAAAAGTAGCATGAATGTGCCCAAATTTGAAGGTTCAGGCGAACTCTCTCATCCCTCTTTTACTGAACATAACAGTCGAGACTTCAAGGTCGACTAAGACTACCTGTGTTGAACGCTCCCCTTAAATTTAAGTACATATATGAATATAAGAAGCAGAACACTGTTCAGCCGAAGCTCACTGTGTGTTTCCTGCTGAGTGTGTTGGTTCATCAATGGAAGAACAATGACTCCACAAATGGCCGATTATCTCTCTGTCACCGTCCACGCTGCCCTGATCAGTGTAAATGTTTTTAAAAATATACCAGGAGATTTGCAAAAGTATCAGTAGAAATGAATCCTTTGTTCATTTTTGGCTGCTTCCCAGCGCAGACTTGCATCAGCTAAAAAAACCCAGCAATTTTCATCCCATTTTGCTCCTCGGGTTGGTATCAGACTACTTTTTCTGTCTGGCTGCTGTTTGGGCGTCGACAATGAGGACAGAGCTGCACTTAGAGCCGGAGGAGAGGAGAGGAGAGGAGGAAAGAGGACATAAAATAAGAGGAGGAGAGAGAGAGAGATGGGAAAATCAAAAGGAGGGTTTCACCTTGTTTTCCCAGAAGAAGAAGACGGATGACTGGAGGAGTGTGGGGGTGCTGCCTTAATGAGAAGACACACACACACACACACACACACACACAGTGACACAGCAATTGGTACAATTGGTACCAGCTGCTGCTGTTTATCAGACCACGAGCAGTACAGCTGCGTCGCCACGGCAACGAGGCAACGCTCCGATCCCAAGGTCAACGAGGAGAGTGTGTGTGTGTGTGTGTGTGTGTGTGTGTGTGTGTGTGTGCGTGTGTGTGTGTGTGTGCGTGTCCAGGGAGTGAAATCGAAAGTGTGTGTTTATGTGGGAGAGACTCGGCTGTAGAAGAATAAGTGTGCAAAATCTTTTGACCTCCTTCGTGTTGAATGTGTCCAACAAGGCGGGATGAAGGAAAAAAAAAAAAGATCCTGTTCAATATCCTGTTAACCTTTGACCTGTGCTGCTCACCTTTGACCTGCCTTTCTTACATCCACACCCAAACCTTCCTCTAAGCCTTCGTTTGGGGGGTCGTATGTAAACAAAACATGAAGAAAAGCCCCTGATCACATGAAAATCTACAGATGAAGTGAAGCTGGGATCCCCGTGTGCAAGATGTTTTATCATTAGAGGAGTTTTATTTTGATTTTTACTTAACCTGGAAACATGGGGAGGTGACGGCGCTTTGAGTTCACCTGAAACACAAAGACTTGGATCAAAGTCGTCTGTGCATTTTTCTTGACATTTTCTAAGCTCTTTTGTACATTTGTTTGTTTGTTTTTTTATTTTGACCATCTTCGTCTTCCTGCTAGTTTTTTCTTTTATCATGTTTATTTAGAAATCAGTTCATTTTTATCATTCATACAATAAAAGTTTTCTTGCAGAAGACTTAAACTGAAGTTTCTACATAAATGAGCGGTGTTGCCAGATTGGGGACAGATTTAATCCCTATAAATTAGCAGCAATATTAAATAAAAGCCTAAATATACACAAAAAGGTTGCAGTCATTATGCAGATTGCAGTATATTCATGATTTACTTTATTATCTTACAGGAGTGTGTCGCCATTATGATGCTCCAGAGCCAAAACTGGCAGTCCTGCAGCCCTGTCCTTAGTGAGTTAAAGTAGGTGTGAGCAGGTTTTAACAATCTCATGTTTGTGGCCAATGCTGCCAACAGTGTGGCTGTTCCAGGTACTTTAAAAAGTGTGTGTACTGGCTGCTTTATCATATTATTATCGGCTGCCATGCGAGCTGCCAATTAAGTGTTCAAAGTTCATCCTGAAACTTTAGCTTCCTTTAACTCACCCAACAAAGCAACAAGAGATGCTGCACCTGATGAAGGGAGGAGTTCAAGGAGAAAACCAAGAGTTCAAACTGTTTGACAGTCGTGGCCCAAAATGTGTTAAAATTACGTGACACTCAGCGCGACTTTGAAAGTGTTTTTTTCTTCTGTCAGTACAATGAAGAGCGTCAGAGTTGTGGTCGTGGTGAACGGATGGATCACAGGACGGAGACTGCGGTTCACGTCTCGTACGACTTGTTTCCTCAACCCAACCAAACTGCGTGAGTTTCACAACGTTAACCACGTGTTAAAAAGGTTTCCTCTTCTCCCACGTGCACTTTGCATTGGAAAAACTCAAAATGACCACGTCCAAGATTTCATTTCATGTATGTCTGAGATCAGATTGTTTTTTCAGCAGCACTCTGTCGGGTTTTGCTCAACGTTTGTTGTGTAAAAGTTTCTTGACGCTCACAAAAACAGCTGCTGATGAATTTATTTGTAAGTTTCAAACTAATAATTTTCCAAATACAGATGATTTGATACTTGTCCAAATATTTCGGTCGGGTCTGGTGATACTGTCAGAGATATAAAACATGGCGTTAATGCACCATTTACATTTTAATATTTGAATCAAATCCAGCTACATTTACACCAGTCTACATATTTAAGTCTCCATTAGCGAGGTGAGAAATCTAATTGCAGCCATCTTGGTTTTCCTGATGCAAAATGTAAAGAAACTCCCTTCAGAGGAAACAACAAAATTCACAGTTTGTCCACGTCCTCTGGTGTTTTTTTATCTGACAGCTCTGATCCAAACTCCATACAGAAAACAACCATTTTAAGAATTGTTTGCTTGTCGTCTTGCAAACAGACCTGCCAAAGCACAAGTTCAGACTTTTTACAAGTCACCATCATGATGCAGTTATTTCGGCTTCCTTTTGATTAGTTTATTGCAAATAAATCACATTAAAATTGGTTTATTTTTGGGATCACACCGCTGTAGTAAACCAGATTAAATCAGCCAACATGTGATTTACTAGATAAAGTGAATATTTATTGATTTTGACACACCAGTTATGAAGCTGCCAATCAAAGGAGACAGATGGTAAAGAAAACTGTCGTCCTGTTTAGTTGTGTGGCTCAGTGCTCGTGTTGTGAATTAAACAAAAAAAAATGCATTGGATTAACACGTTAAAGCACATTAGCTCTGTCCTCTTCGTACAAATAAAGGTTTAAAGAACAAAGATGAAAGAAACTGAAGGCCTCCAAACATCTCATAGTGAGTCCATGTTTTATACAGTCTGTGGTTTCATCACACAAAAACCGTCATCGTCTTCTTCTCACAAATATTTTATTGTGAAATTATTTCTGAGTCTTTACCTGAAAATGGCAGCAGAAGAAGAAGAAGAAGAAGAAGAAGAAGAAAAGAAGCAGAGTTTGTTTCTATGTTTGTAAAATCATCTCTCCCACTCATTTTCTTCTTCTCTAATTTGGGAATGCAGGATGTGGTTTTCATAACAATGAGGAGTTATATTTCATTTCACTGCTGACTGACTGCACACACACACACACACACACACACAAAACTCACTCAAACAGGCATCTTTACACTCATAAAGTGCACTCACACACGCACATCAAGATGCATGCACACATGAACAACACACACACACACACACACACACACACTCAAAAGAATATTCACATTCACTGACACACTCACACAGAAACACGCTCATTACGCATGCAGAAACACATACACATACTTGGTGTGTATTTTATGTGTATTCCATATTATGCAAATGTACAACATGAACATGAACATTTGCGCAAACACACACACACACACACAAAGAAGATGGAGAAAGAAGAAAAATGGAAATGAGCGATGCTGCCGGATGAGTGACAGACGTGATTCAACTGCAGCTGAACCGAAGCTGTGATTTGATGAACTTTGAGGATATTTTTAGAATCGTTACGATGCGGACTGATTACGCTTGTTTGTCATCTTTTTTTATTTTAATTTAATACATTTATCTGTTCATTCATTGTGACAGACATCACAACAGGTTTCTAATCAGGCGTCTTTCATTTCTCACCATCTCTGTCAAGATATTTTCTCTATGAACAAAGATGCAAAGATGCCTCAGACACCTGGATCAGGTGTTTCTACACGGCACAGTGTCCTGATTTCTTTTGGAGCACAACAACATAAAAAATTCAGGTTTCTGAAACAAGATTCAAAATTTTTATTCATCATGTGCACGACAGTTGCACGACAACGGAGCAGTCGCTGGTAATGAACATCTTTAAGTCTCAGTCTCCTCCTTAACAAGGTTTAAAACATATTTTGAAAAAAAGCCACGAAGGTGAATATTTCTAAAAGTTCAAATATGAGTATAGAAGCCAAGAACAGCCATTATCTCGAAATAATGAGATAATGAACCTGTGAAATGAGTGTGAGTGTGTTTCCTCTTGTTCCTTGTGATGTTTGTGTGTTTATCTCCAGTTAGTCTCCATCAGCAGGTGTCTGTAGGCCTCTGTGGAGATGCTGTGGGGGTCATTATGTACAGTGGATGAGCTTAATAATGTCTTCATTATTTCTATATAATATATATAATATATATAATCTTTGGAGACTATAAAACCAGATTGTCTGCTCCAATGAAGAAACTGCAGCAAAGCAAACTCCACATTTAGGCCTTAATTATTGATCAGTTATGGATCCTCCCTGACAGTCATCACAGTGATCTTGAAGGTTGAAATCAGCTGTGCTCAAATGAACCACACACTCATTTTGGAGTTCAACACAATTATCCAAGTTATCACCAGAAAAACAGCTTTGTTATCTCGAGATAACGACATAAAAAAACACTGTTTAAAGCACGGCTGTTCGCAACTTTGGTACATAAAGACTAGAATGTAATATATAAAATGAAATATAAAACTAGATAGTAGTAGATGTGCAGATCTGATGTTTACATGTGAAAAACCTCTTTATCTGTTCCAGAAATTAGAAAAAACACATTCAAACTCTCTTTTACATTTGTAGTTTTCTAATTAAATGTTAAAAATGTGATGAAGTTGTTGTTGTATTTGGCTGCATTAGCCTCAGCGAGGCGGACTTAATAAACTAAGTTATATAACATATATGAAACATTCACAGGAAACAGAAAGCAGCAGAATATTCACCGTTGCAGATCATCTTTCATTAGTAGAAGATAAAAAACATCTTTTGGTGTATCTGTAACTGTAAAGATGTAAAGAAAAATGCTGCTGCAGGTGTGGACTGCTCTTTAATGCAGGTAAAGGTAATATGTTTTATTGATGTAATTACTCTTTTATTTTTCATCCAAAGCAACAGGATCAAGCGGATGATTAAAATGTAAATGTGAAATGTAAATGTAATCTATCCCGGTTCCCGTTTGAGCTTCAGATGAATCGCCTCCTGTGAGGTAAGAAGTCTAAAAAAGTTTCTTAACATAACCTGAATCAATAATATATTTCAGCCTATTATATTATTCATGTTCCTGCTCTCAGTGGTGAGGACTCACGCAGGGAGGAAGTGAAATAATTAAACATATCTATCAATTTCTCTATCTTCGATGTATGATAACAAGCTGGGCAGGAGCCTTTATTTTGTATCTACAGATTATCTGAAGTAAAAAATATCCTGGAGAGGTTTTTTTTTTTTCTGTGTGGGTGTAAAGTTTCCCCGTAAACTGAGCTTCGCCTCCTCTCCTCCATCACGTTCATTTCCTGAGCTGAAATAGAATTGACTTTCTGATTCAAGGTTAAATGAGTTTGATGTCAGTTCTCTGCAGGGAGGAAAGAAATAGAGAGAGAGAGAGAGAGAGGAGAGGGAGAATTAATATGCTGACTGATGGGTCGACTGATGTGTGTTTTGCATCCATAATTTCCAAACATCCAGGAGCCGTGAACAGTCGTCAGACATCTTGTGAGCTCACGTTCACGTCTGAAAATCAAGTGAGGCTGTTTGCCTCTTAACGCTCCTGATCCCTGTGAACTTAAAATAAGGCTGCAACTATCAATTATTTTCACTTATTGCCTGTTATTTTTCTTAATTAATCTATCTATCTATCTATCTATCTATCTATCTATCTATCTATCTATCTATCTATCTATCTATCTATCTATCTTCATAATTGAGTAGTTGTAACTAGACTTTTTCAGCATTTTTGCTTGAAAATGACGATTAATAAAGAATGATTAATTGATTGTTAAAAAAAAAAGATGCTTATTAGTTTTCTGTTGACCTGCTTAAAGAGAGGAAAATATTTATTATGATCCAATATAAATACTATACGACTGTTGGCTGAATAATGATTGCTTTAATTTTTCACATTTAATATTTTGATGATGTATTATGTAAGATTTTAACTTTGAGACTTTTACTTAAAGCAGCTCAGTGGATCTTTTCATGTTGACTTTGGTGCCCCCTGTGGTCAAAGGCGGTAATGTTTCCTCGAGTATTAGCTTGCTACAAGGCGACTTCACCGGGAGGAGACGGACCTTCAGTTAGCGGCTGAAGAAAGTTGTTTGCAAAAACGATGTCGGACTCCGTAGTTTTCTCTGGACCCCTTCCTAATCTGACCAGTGATGACATGTACAGCCGCATGTCGTCATTCCACCGGTGGTTAACGAGGTGGTGTCCGGCAAACGGCGTGGGCTTTATTAATAATTGGCAGCCTTTTTTGGGGGAGATCTGGCCTGATTAGGAGAGATGGTATCCATCCCACTTTGGCTGGAGCTGCTCTCCTGTCTAGAAATATAGAAACTTTTATTAGTCCTAATTCATGACATACCAGAGTTGGACCAGTAAGCAGAGCTGCAGTCTTACACGCTTCTCTGCGCCTCCATTAGAGCAGCTGCACACCCAATATAGAATAGAAACTGTGTCTGCCCAGCGACCATTTAAACTCTTAAAACCAAAAAGGGGAGTTATTCATAAAAATCTAATAAAAATTAACACAACTGCTGTAGCAACTCAGCAACAGCATAATAAGAAAATTGAAGTGTGGCCTCTTAAACATCAGATCTCTGGCCTCTAAGGCTGTTCTGATAAATGATTTGATATCTGACTCTGATATAGACCTGTTCTGCCTTACTGAGACCTGGCTAGGTCAGGAAGAATTTGTTAGCCTAAATGAATCCACTCCACCGAGTCATTCTAACGTTCATGTTCCTCGAGACACTGGACGAGGAGGTGGAGTTGCAGCCATTTTTAATTCAGCCCTATTAATAAATTCTCGGCCTAAAGAGGGCTACAGCTCATTTGAAAGCCTTACTATTACTCTTTCATCTCCAGCCTGGAGGAGCACAAAGCCAATACTAGTTGCTGTAGTGTACCGCCCCCCAGGCCCATACTCTGAATTCTTATCTGAATTTTCAGAGTTCTTGTCAAATTTAGTCCTTGAAAATGACAAGGTAATTATTGTAGGTGATTTTAATATTCATGTGGACATGGATAGTGACAGTCTTAGCACAGCATTCATCTCATTATTGGACTCCATTGGGTTTTCTCAGAGAGTAAATTCTCCAACTCACTGTCACAATCACACCCTTGATTTGGTCCTCACCTATGGTATTGATATTGAGCACTTAATAGTCTCCCCCCAAAATCCTGTGTTATCAGACCACTACTTAGTATCATTTGAATTCCTATTACTGGACTATGCACCTCTAGAAAAATTAGTGTTCACTAGATGGTTACCCGATTGTACTAGGACTAAATTTAAGGAAGCAATTCCGACAGCATTAAAGTCAGTAAGATTTCCTAGTATCTCTGACGACTCTCATGATTTTTTGAGCTCCCCCAAATTGACCAACTTGTTAGAAACGCTATGGACTCACTCAGAGGCACTCTGGACTCTGTTGCGCCCCTAAAAAGAAAGATTATAAAACAGAAGAGACTGGCACCATGGTTTAACTCTGCAACTCGCAAGTTAAAACAAACAACGCGACAATTGGAAAGGATATGGCGCTCCACCAAAGAGGAGGACTCTCGCCTAGCCTGGAAAGAGAGTCTCAAAACATATAGGAAAGCCCTGTGTAATGCCAGAGCAGCCTACTATTCAGAATTAATAGAGAAAAATAAGAACTGCCCTAGGTTTCTTTTCAGCACTGTAGCCAGGCTGACACAGAGCCATAGCTCTATTGAACCCTGCATTCCCTTAAGTTTAAGTAGTAATGATTTCATGAGCTTCTTTAATGACAAGATTTCTGAATATTAGGGACAAAATTTGTCAGGATCTGCCCTCGTTAGACTCCGATCCTTCAGACTCAGGAAATTTAGGAGCAGATACATTAAAACCTGACAATTGCTTAGACAGTTTTATTCCAATTGGCCTTCCCGAATTATCCTCGTTAGTTTCATCATCGAAAGCAACAACTTGTCTCCTAGACCCCATCCCAACTACGCTGCTTAAGGAAGTTTTCCCATTTATTGGCACATCGCTGCTGCATATTATTAATCTGTCTCTGGTGTCAGGCTTTGTACCCAAGTCTTTTAAAGTAGCTGTAATTAAACCATTGATCAAAAAACCTACACTTGATGCAGATGTGTTAGCCAATTATACAGACCAATATCCAACCTCCCCTTTTTGTCTAAGATTCTAGAGAAAGCCGTTGCCAGTAATTATCTCCCAGTTATGTTATGTAATTATCTCCACAGTAATAGTCTTTTTGAAGTTTTTCAGTCAGGATTTAGAGCTCACCATAGCACAGAAACAGCACTTGTGAAAGTCACCAATGACCTGTTGACAGCATCAGATAGATAGGGCTTCTGTCTGTACTTGTCCTGTTAGACCTTAGTGCTGCCTTTGATACAGTTGACCATCACATCCTGTTGCTGAGAATGGAAAAACTGCTTGGTATTAAAGGGTCTGCATTAAACTGGTTCAGATCATACTTATCAGATCGGTCTCAGTTTGTCCATATTAATAATGAATCCTCTGTGCATACTAAAGTCTGTCATGGAGTTCCACAAGGTTCAGTGCTTGGTCCAATTCTGTTTATTTTGTATATGCTGCCCCTTGGCAATATCATCAGGAGGCACTCCATAGATTTCCATTGTTATGCTGATGACACCCAATTATATTTATCAAGTGGAGCCACACAAAACTGATCAGCTCCTGAAACTCCATGCCTGCCTTAAAGATATAAAGGCTTGGATGACCAGAAATTTCCTGTTGTTGAACTCAGATAAAACTGAAGTGATCCTATTAGGTCCGAAACACCTGAGGAACACGCTTTCTCCTAATGATAGCCTTGTTGGATGGCATTAACTGGGCCTCCGGCACCACTGTAAGGAACCTCTGGGTTTTATTTGATCAGGATATGTCCTTTGACACCCATATTAAGCATATTTCAAGGTCTGCTTTTTACCACCTGCGCAACATCGCAAAAATTCGGCACTTTTTGTCCCAAAGCGATGCTGAAAAATTAGTCCATGCATTTGTCTCTTCCAGGCTGGATTATTGTAATTCACTTTTATCAGGCTGCCCAAACAAGTCGTTAAAGACTCTACAGCTGGTCCAGAATGCCTGCTGCTCGGGTGCTGACTAAGAACCAGGAAAAGAGACCATATTACTCCAGTATTGGCTTCTCTGCATTGGCTCCCTGTAAAATTTAGAGTGGATTTTAAAATCCTACTCCTCCTCACATATAAGGCTCTGCATGGTCTGGCACCATCATATCTTAATGAATTGATAACTCCTTATCAACCGACTAGAGCGCTGCGCTCCCAAAACGCAGGCTTACTTGTAGTTCCCAGGGTTTCCAGAAGTAGTCTAGGGGGCAGAGCCTTCAGCTATCAGGCCCCTGTTCTCTGGAACCAGCTCCCAGTCTGGGTCCGAGAGGCAGACACAGTGTCAGTGTTTAAGAATAGACTTAAAACCTTCCTTTTTGATAAAGCTTATAGTTAGGGTGGGCACAGGCTCGCCCTTAGTTATGCTGCTATAGGTTTAGACTGCCGGGGGCTCCCATGATGCATCGGGCACCTCTCCTCTTCCTCTGCTTCCTTTACCTCATATTATGGTAGTAGTGCAAACTGGAGTCACTTTTAGAAACTGGTTAAAGTGGCTAAACTGGTTAAAGTAGTTAAATTGGCTAAACGTGTCAAAACGGTTAATGTGAATACTCTTATGTCCTGTAAAGTGCATGTTACTGCCGGAGCCCCGGTCCTCTTTGTTCTCTCCAGTCTTGCAGGTTCCTCACTGATTCTGGTTGTGGTCCATCTGTCTGAGGTTCACACTGGCCTGGTGGGGACATGATCTGTGTCTGTGCTGTGGAGAGAAGGTCGAGTGGCCCAGAGCTCCATATGAGGACATCTAGAGATGCACCTGGACTCACAGACTCATTTCCATTACCTGTGATACCTTCACACATGGACTAAACCAATGAACTCAGTATAGCTACAGCTTATTACGACTCATGTATAATTCCATAATATGATTGATGATGTTCTCTGTACATGTGGCATCTATTGCACGTCTGTCCGTCCCAGGGAGAGGGATCCCTCATCTGTGGCTCTTCCTCAGGTTTCTTCTTTTTCCCATAAAGGGTTTTTTGAAGTTTTTCCTGACTCGGTTCGAGGGTCTAAGGACAGAGGGTGTCACAACTGTGCAGATTGTAAAGCCCTCCAGAGGCAAACAATGTTTGTGATTTTGGGCTCTAAATAAATAAATTTGAATTTGAAATTTTTTTGAACTGATCCAGAATAAACCTCAGCACGTTTAGTCTGATGTGACGGAAACATCTGAGCCAATGGCAGCATTAAGAAGAACTATTAGCAACTGATAGAAACAGACAACCTGCTGTCTGCTGGTCTGTTCGCTTCATAAAGAGACATCAGGATTAAACTGAGGTTGTTTTACTCCACAGACCTACTTTAAAGTAAAATATCTGAGTTATTCTTCCTCTGACTGTGGGCAGAGAGGATTCATTGTCTTGCTTTTTTTAATAAAGAAGACTGAAGAAAACAATGTTGTCCGACGTGATAACACTGATCAAACGCTGCCTCGCACATTATGTGAGATACGCACAATGTAATTTTCTGTGAATCCTTCGTGCGTGGGCATGCAATTTGAATCCCATTCAGGAAAAGACCGGAGTCCTCCAGGAACAATGAAAACCACTTTAAGGAGCTGCACTTAGAGGATGCAAATTCACCGCAGAAAAAAACGACATCAATCAAAATGGGTTTTTTGATATCATGAAAATCTTGAAGGTTGTAACTTTAAAGTCTTTAAAGAGAAATGAAGGTCTGTATGTAAAATTATTCTGTGTATGTCTGTTTCTTGTCTGTCTCAGAAAATGAATCTGCTTGTTTTGCAAAACCAAACGTTCCAGTTTGAGTCATCTTATCTCTGCTGATGTGTGTGTGTTATCATTTTAACATTAGAAATATCAGTAATGATCCATGTTTGAGTGTGTGTGTGCTTGTGTTAATATTTTCTATAAAAACACACATAAGATTTGAAACAGATTTTCCCACACGGAGCAAGTTATGAACTTCGTCCTGTCACCTTTCCAGAGAAACCCTCTCTCCACTGAGTGTGTGTGTGTGTGTGTCCAGTACACGGGAGTTGTTGTGCGCCCACGCAGTGAGACGTTTCACAGCTGTGGTCGACTGTTTTTGGCGAATAGTGTGTGAAAAAAACAGAAATGCCTGTTGTGGCCTCAGTCTGCTGACATCACCGACTCCTCCTCCTGCAGTCATGTGACTCCGTCCTGATCAAAACAAACAAAAGATTTGGCCTCTCTGGTGACAAATTAAAGGAACAAACATGAATAACTGAGTAGAGGAAGACATTTAATCCACACATTTCGCAAAGACTCGCTAAAAGCTTTAACGAGTGTGAAGATAAATGAATGAAAAGTCACAGTCGGACAACAACATTAAAAAACACTTGAAAAACTCCCATTTTTCATTTCCATCCAGTGTTGTGTGATTATTAGGAGCTGGTTCGTAAAGATTAACAGTAGGTGGAGCTCTCCAGTCAAGTGCCAATAAATCATTAATTAATTAAAAGAAAATGTAAATATGTACAGCCTATAAAAGAAAAAGTGCTGAGAAAAAGATGCGTAAGTTCAGTTTTGGTACTTTTGTAAGCTCAAAATGAAACGGGTACTACAAACTTCTCACTTCTTCAAATTTCAGTGTGTCTGTCAGTGTGCTCTGCCTGGGTATCCAACCATCGATAAATCAATCAATCAATAAATAACTAAAGGCCAAACAAATACAAAGAAATATTAAATAATTAAAACTGAAATTGTAACCTCACTCAGTTAAATCACAATGAAAATTAAATAAAAAAAAAAAATGTAGAAATAATAAAGATAATACACTTTCTGTACAGTGATGTGAATGTGAACGGAGGAACATCTTCTCATTAATGTAATTTAAATATTAAAACACAAACATAAAGCTTCAATGATTATATAATACTCAGTTTTCTCCCCGGCAACAGATGATGGAGCAGTGTCACATTTCTTTGGTTGTTTTGGTGGTTTTTTTAGGATCCAGGTTGTGAAGTTTACGAACTTTTGAAATTAAGACTCAGAAGGTGTTTTGCTCAAAAACTCATCAGCAGTGAACATGAAAGTTTCTGTACAATCGAAGACATTTGTTCAGCTTCAGATGAAAGAAAGACGTTTAAATATTTAATGTTCTCATAGTTTCTTTATTTAACATGCAACAGGCGCCCTCTGCTGTTTCTCCACGTTTGTACACAGAGAAAGAAAATCCTCCGGCATTATTTTCAACAGATTTTAATTTTAGTCTTTCACAAAAAAATCTGCATGTTTTTCACATAAATATGAGATCTGTTTTAAATGTACGTCTGTATTTCTGTCTATCTGGATAAAAAAATCAGTCTGTTTGCTGCATGATTGATTCAGAAACTTTGGTTTGAATTAGATTTTTATGAATATTTTGACACACGATAATGCATTCATACTCAAAAACACGTCACTTTGCCTTTTTCGATCAGTAACTCTGAAGTTTCTTTATATCAATATCCAATAAACTTCCAGAATAAATAGAAATAGTAAACATTCATATCCTCTGATAAAATATACACAGGGAAACTGTAAATTACTGTAAATCTCATACATGACATAGTGATGGTTTTATCAGCTTCAGTTTTCTTGTTTCAAACCACAACAACAAGAATAAAATACAGTTTTCTTTTAGGAAAAACCTATAAAACTGTTTTTTATGATCAAATGTCATTTATTATTTAATATGCATGTATGACACAGAGATTTATATATTAAGCTGACAGCACTCACTATCTTTACCAGGAGATATTTTAATAGAAAACTGCAGTTTTACAGCTTGTGTCTAAACTTGTGTCCAGATTTTGCAGAAAAATATTAAAAACATTTTTACTAAAGATCCAAACCAGACGGCAGAAATATTACATTAATATTAATGTAATTTATTATTATTGTTATTATTATTATTGTCATTTTATCTGTTCTGTTTCTATTTCACTGGTATTTATTTAAACTGCAGAGACTCTGAGTAATGAAGTTAAAATACACGAAAAAGTTATTTCAAATATTTCAAAAATGTAATTTCCAGATAATCCTGAACAGACTTCAGCTCACTGTTTTATTAAATATCATCACACGACTAAATGAATCACATTTATTCAGTAATACTGTGGTATCAATACTCAGTATGTTTTCTAGTAGTGCTTTGGATTAAACTTATTGTGCGTTACAACAGCAGAGAAGTTTGTGTTTATATGTTTGTTTACATGTTTGTTGTCATGACGTGTTCTCCCGGTTTACATCCTGTCAATCAACCACTTGACTTCCTGTGGGAGATTTTAATCAAGTGCTGACTTCCTGAAGTCTCTGAACCACAGCGGACGCCACTTTCCTGTAAGCCTCCGCCTAGAGGGTGGACACACACACACACACACACACACACAGTAAACAACAAATAAAAATACACTTCAGAGCATCGTTAAATGCAGGTGAAGAGAAAAGTGTTTTCACAGAAACCACAGACTGTATGTAAAGATGAACGATGTGACAGCCCCCCCACGGTAAAAAGCAGAAACATCTGGACCGCCCCCTTCCACCTCATAAGCCCCGCCCCCTCCATATTATGTCAAATAAATGTTTCCCAAAGAAGGTTTCTGTCATTTTACGTAGTTCTTATCACGTCAGTGTTTGTTAAAGTGATTGTTTTTCTGATCAGTTTGGTTTTAATTAGTTAATTGATGCAAAGGGGGCGTGACCTCATGATTGACAGAGAAGAAACATCAACAGGACACGTAACTTTAACTTTAGCAGGTGATCGTTAGCTAACAGTTTCTAATTATTGATTACTGATCAAGTCGGGTGGGTGTGTGGGCGGGACCTCGATACAGAGGCTCCTCCCCCCGATCATGACTGCATGGACTCAGAACAAGATGGTGGCGCCCGTATCTGAGATATTTTGGCTTTATTTTTGTACAGCGGGAGGAAGTGGAGACACGTCGTCCATCTTTATAAATATTGATGATGGAAACAAAAACAAAGTACAGACAGAAGAATGAAGCTGTGAGGAATATCATAAAATAAAATAAAATAGAATAAAACTGAATAAAACAGAGCAGAGACCTCTGGGCTGTCAGGAGACGAGACGACCACTGGTTTTCCTCTGTCTGACATCTCTCTGATGTTCAGATGAAGAGGAATGTCACCTGGACAGAGATTGAAAACCCAGAACATTAAAGCTGAAATCCATCAAAATGATCAAAAACAAAATCTTTAGTTTGTGCTGTCAAACGAAACAGGAAGTTAAAGATTAAAGATTTTCCTCTCCTGTTTTCTTCTTTACAGGAAATATTTGATCAAATCCATGAAATGTATACACAGCTCACCCTCGCCTCATTCAAACTAATTCAGACTAAAACTTACACATTATCAGTAAAACAGCCTCGCCGATCCTCCTACTCACCTAAAAATTGGACTCCCAGAGTTTCTGCAAGCTGTCGGGCCCCGTCGGAGCCGAAGATGTGAGTCTGGTGGCTACAGTTGGGACACTGGAAGACACTCATGTTCTGCACCAGACCGAGAACCTGCAGGAACACCAAACCAACGTCTTTACCCTCCTGTAACTTCATAACCACTCTGTAGATGAAGAAATCAGATTCAGTGGCTTTTTCACTCAAATTTTTAACCTCTGACCACGTTTATATCAAAACACACACACGCACACACAGATTACCGGCACTTTAACTTTCTTGAACATCTCGGCTCCTCGGCGAGCATCCAGCAGGGCGATGTCCTGCGGCGTCGACACAATGACGGCACCTGAACAACAAAATGCAAACACACAATGATGAATTTCCAATGAACAATTTAAACTTAAACTTAAAAACAGAACTCAATTCTGTTTTTTTGCTTTTTCTGAACGGACTTGTTGTAATTATCTAAATCATGAGTAAAATATTATTGGTTTTTACTGTGAAGCACGTTGGAACTTTGTTTTATCTCAACTTTAAATTTGCTTTATGGTGCAAAGTTATCATGACCCACAGTCAGAACGGCCTCAATAGTGAAAATAAAATACAGCTTGAAAATGCAGGATTTTATTTTAAGGTTAAAATTAGGTTAACCGTAGAGAGGGGTTTATGTCAAGGCGAGTAGGACTGTATTATTAACCTGTTATTACTTCAGCCACCTGCTCACCTGTTTCTCATTCTCCAGTCACACTGTGTGGATCATCAGACTCATCACATCATTAACTTTGCTTTCTAGCCTTTGAGACCTTTAACCTGTAACCTGAACTCTGATCTGTGCCTGCACCTTTTACCTGCCCTATCCCTGTTAACTTGTTAGCTTGTTAACCTGTTAACTGCTTGACGACATTTCAGTGTCCATTTCCTCGCTGCCCGTATCACAACCACTTAACAATTATTACCAATATTATCATTATATTATTAATATTGTGAATGAGTGCCCTCACAACTATAGCGTGTGTGTGCGTGTGCGTGTCACTGACCTGATACTGGGATATTCTGGGTGATTGACAGCTGGACGTCTCCCGTCCCAGGAGGCATGTCGACAATCAGATAGTCCAACGACCCCCAGTCCACCTACAAACAAACAAAGAAACAAACACACAGCCTGTTGAAATTCAGTCTTCTTGTCCGACCTCAGCTACAAAGTTTCTGTGTTTAAGAAAAGTTCTCACGTGTCTGAGCAGTTTGTCTATCGCCGACATCACCATCAGCCCCCTCCACACGATGGGGGCCACATCCTCCACCAGGAACCCCATCGACATGCTGAGAGAGAAGAAGGGGGACATCATGTTTAGACTGAAAGGACTCTACGATATCTCCAGACGTGTTGATGTTGAGTGTTTGTGATAAAACTGAAGGATGAAGTCTTCCTTTATGTGTTGAGAAAATTCTCCTCCTTCTGCAGATAAGATAAACCATTTAAAGCCTCCTTGGATCAGCTGCATCGTCACAAAGCTGAAAACAGGCTGTTTTTCTGACTTTTTACAGATACGTGGTTTCTTACAGGACAAACATATGATGATCTTATAGACCATGATGCATTGCTGCAGATGAAACTAGCCAACAGTATATAAAGTCGTTCAAATGAACCTGAAACATGAACAGCAGTAAAATGCAGCGCCACATTAATGCAGCAGGAAGATTCATCCAGAAACATCAGAGAGAACAGGAACACACTGACAGGAACACTTTACTGACACAGGAGGACTTTGCTGATACAACTTCTATCATATAGTAAGGTTTCAGTGCTGGACTTTACTTGTAGTGGAGTATTTTCACAGTGTGGTGTTAGGACCAATAAACGACATGACTTAACACTTTTAATTCCTTCTTTGTTGGAGACCAGTCTGATTTGATGACGAGATGTTTTGACTCACCAGGGAACGCCGTAGTTTGTGAGTGGGATCATCAGATTATCTGGAACGAAATAAAAAACAACTGAATCAGTTTACATTTTCAGAAACTTTGTCAAATAAGATCCGAAAAAAGATCCCTGCCTGCACAAACATGAACTGTCACCTGTAACTCCTAAAGGACTATATTAAAAAGCAATGGTCATCAATGGATGCATGGAGAAAGATAAACACTGTGCCGTACTGTCCGTGAGCTCTGGGTTTCCTTTCAGGTTCATCAGCTTGGGAATTGACGGCCCGAAGACGTCAGCGTCCAACAGACCAACAGACTTTGACTAAGAGAGAAAGAATGATTTAGAGATTAAATTACGAAGGAAGACAAACGTCATCCACTGAACATCTGATCTGACTGAAAGAAATGAAAACTTACTGATGATTTTTACAGTCTGAGAAGTCAAAACGGTGAAATAACAAATATTAATAACTCATTTACCCTGAAAACATCACGCAGGTTAACAGGTTTAGGGCCTGCTGTCTATAGAAAAACAAATTTATCTGATAAAAAACAGACAGATGTGAGGTGAGACAGAAGACTCCTTACCGGATCGTTGGACATTAATCCAAGAGCCAAATTCACTGCAGAAACAGAAAAACAGACATTAAACACGTCTGACTGGAAGCTTAAAGAAAACAGCCTGCTTAAAAAAAATTTCAACATTTATTTTTCTATTTTAAAACCCAGTTTTTCTGTCTGTTATCAACATTTAAGTACAAGTCAGACTTGAAAATATTTAACTTCAAAATATCCACAACAGACTCCTGAAGCTGTGTATGTTTTGCTGTGGAAGAATCAGTCTATTTTCCAGGAGTAGATTCATGTCGTACCTGCGGTGGTGGACTTGCCCACGCCACCTTTCCCCGAAGCCACAACGATGACCTGTTTGACGCCTGTGATGGGCTTCTGTTTGGGAAGACCTTTGGCCATCTGCTGCTTCTGCCTCTCCTGCAACGCCTTACTGTCCACCGACCTCTGTGAACAACAACAACACGAGACCTGAAGGTTAGGAGGACGTCAGTGCTGCTGGTTTCCAGACCTGGTTTAGAAACGAAGATACTTGAAACATCAGTTCGACTGCACCCTTAAAATAGGGTTTAATACAAATAATTGACCAAGAACTGTTCTCAGAAAACTCCTATTAATTTATTAATCTACATCACCTTAAATTGTTGTCAGTCTATATAAAATAAATGCTGCTTGATGGATCACATCGCCATCGCCACTGAATTGATCAGCAGTAGTATACATATATATATATATATATATATATATATATATATATATATATATATATTTTTTTTATTATAAAGTAAAGACAAAAGACAATATGTGAAATATGGCTGTTATTTAATTAGAATTGTATTTAAATAGAATTGTACTAATTGTGCAGGAATGTGTAAAATATGGTGTTAATTTACTTTTTAGATCAGTAGACTGATAAATAAATCTTTTTATCTGCAGATCTGGACCGAAGTACATTTATTATTTAATAGTTTTTACAACACCAGACATGCTGCACCTCTGCACCCTTTGGTTTTTGAAACCTTTCTTATTATTATTATTATTATTTCTGATCTATGAAACATTATTTCATCGTAACAACACTATGAACAAGGGAAAACCTTTCAAAATAAAAGATTTAACGTAAAAAGATATTTGTATATCAGACTTTATTAAATTATATTTATAAAGAACAACATACAAGCTAATAAAAATACAATACACTAACACTCAATTATGTTTCGCACGTTTTCTTTCTCCTTTAGCCAACTTTGTTTTCATTTGCTCGCTTTTATGTAGAAAACTTCCGGTCTGTTTCTTGTTTTCTATCTAACTTGATGTTAGCTTGTTAGCTTAGCTACAGCCGATCTGTGACAGCAAACAAACAGTAAACAAACAGTAATCCTACCTGGCAGCGTACGAGGTGTAAACAACACGCAGGTCCATGCTTTATTTCCGTTCCTGTTCGTACAACTGAAGGCGTATTGACAGATTTTCTCAGTAAATGTGACAGTCTGCTGTAAGTAAACTGCGCCATCTTGGATGTTTAGATTGGCGCGCATCAAGACTGCGCAGAACGCATGCGCGAGTTTCTTTTTAGTACATAACCAAAATCATTCAATAAACAAATCAATGATTGACCATTTATGGAGAAAATACTTTCATACCTGCAAGTGGTCTAATGAACACCTTTTTAAAAATTGATTTCTACTTGATTTAGTTTTTTCTGATTGTGATTCAGAATTTAAAACAACAACAGCAACAACAACACAAATCCTGTATATTAACATGTTAAACTATCATTTATTTTAAGATAATACATTTACATTTTAAACTACATTTATTTATTTATTTTTAATCTTTTTCTTATTCTCGTATAATTACAAGCCTTATGCTTATTTTTTGCTATTTTATTTGTACATATTTAAACATTTTATATTTTATTTTGATGTTTGCATTGCTTCTCAAAAAAGCATGTAAATAAGAACAATAAATAAATAAATAAATAAAGGAGTGAATGCGATAATGACGCGCAGCCTTGAGCCTCCTCGTGCAGCTTCACCTGACGTTAATGCGGAAGTGCGTTGCATGAGCTCTCTTTAGTTCATTGATCATCTCAGAGTGTTTAAGTCCTCAGAGCCGATCCGGTCTGACTGGACCTTCATCGGACTGATGACGGACAAAGCTCCGGCGGCCCGGGCGGTGCTGCAGCAGTGTCTGCAGGCCACCCTGCAGGTGAAACCAGCAGAGGAGGACTCAGAGGCTCAGTTTGTCCAGGTGAGACCACCTGAGCTGCTGCTGCATGATCACAGCTCTTTATCCTGATACAAACACACTGCAGAGCTGCTCGGTGAGAGGAAACGATGCATGAAGCCAAATGATTAAAGTGAAAGTGAAGCTGAAGAGTACAGAGGAGAAAACATAAAGCACTTTATGAGAGCAGAGAAACTATCACAATACAAGTTACAGCTTAAATTAATAAAAGTATTATTTCTATGGTGCTTTTGTAAATATTCATCTTCTTCATCTTCTTCATCCGCCGCTTGGTCCGGGACCGGGTCGCGGAGGCAGCAGTCTGAGCAGAGATGCCCAGACTTCCCTCACCCCAGACACTTCCTCCAGCTCTTCCGGGGGGACCCCGAGGCGTTCCCAGGCCAGTTCAGCCAGCCGAGAGACATAGTCTCTCCAGCGTGTCCTGGGTCTTCCCCGGAGGCCTCCTCCCGGTGGGACATGCCTGGAACACCTCCCTAGGGAGGCGTCCAGGGGGCATCCGAAATAGATGCCCAAGCCACCTCAGCTGACTCCTCTCGATATGAAGGAGCAGCGGCTCTACTCCGAGCTCCTCCCGAGTGACCGAGCTTCTCACCCTATCTCTAAGGGAGCGCCCAGCCACCCTGCGGAGGAAACTCATTTCGGCCGCTTGTATCCGCGATCTTGTCCTTTCGGTCATTACCCAAAGTTCATGACCATAGGTGAGGGTGGGAACGTAGATTGACCGGTAAATCGAGAGCTTCGCCTTTCGACTCAGCTCCTTCTTCACCACGACGGTCCGGTACACCGACCGCATAACTGCGGACGCTGCACCAATCCGCCTGTCAATCTCACGCTCCATCTTTCCCTCACTCGTGAACAAGACCCCGAGATACTTGAACTCCTCCACTTGAGGCAGGACCTCTCCACCCACCTGGAGAGGGCATGCCACCCTTTTCCGGTCGAGAACCATGGCCTCGGATTTGGAGGTGCTGATTCTCATCCCAGCCGCTTCACACTCGGCTGCAAACCGCTCCAGTACATGCTGAAGGTCCTGGCCTGATGAAGCCATCAGGACAACATCATCCGCAAAAAGCAGAGATGAAATCCTGTGGTTCCCAAACCGGACTCCCTCCGGCCCCTGGCTACGCCTAGAAATCCTGTCCATAAAGATTATGAACAGGACCGGTGACAAAGGGCAAGCCCTGCCGGAGTCCAACATGCACTGGGAACAGGTCTGACTTACTGCCGGCAATGTGCATGCGAACCAAGCTCCTGCTCCGGTCGTACAGCACAGTACAGAGACCGAACAGCCCTTTAGCAAAGGCTCCCGGACCCCATACTCGCGGAGCACTCCCCACAGAATACCACGAGGGACACGGTCGAATGCCTTCTCCAGATCCACAAAGCACATGTGGACTGGTTGGGCAAACTCCCATAAACCCTCAAGCACCCTGTGGAGGGTATAGAGCTGGTCCAGTGTTCCACGACCAGGACGAAAACCGCATTGTTCCTCCTGAATCCGTGGAAGGTTCGACCATCGGCCTAATTCTCCTCTCCAGTACCCTGGCGTAGACCTTCCCTGGGGAGGCTGAGAAGTGTGATCCTCCTGTAGTTGGAACACACTCTCCGGTCCCCCTTTTTAAAAAGAGGGACCACCACCCCAGTTTGCCTACTCCAGAGGTACTGTCCCCAACCTCCATGCAATGTTGCAAAGGCGTGTGTCAGCCAAGACAGCCCCCACAACATCCAGAGATTTGAGGTACTCAGGGCGGATCTCATCCACCCCCGGCGCCTTGCCACCACTGGAGCTTTACGAACTACCTCAGTGACTTCGGCTTGGGTGATGGACGAGTCCACCTCAGAGACCTCACCCCAGCCTCCGCTTCCTCATTGGAAGGCAAGTCGGTGGGATTGAGGAGATCCTCGAAGTATTTCTTCCACCGTCCGACAATGTCCCCAGTCGAGGTCAACAGCTCCCCACCTGCACTGTAAACAGTGTTGGCAGAGTACTGCTTCCCCCTTCTGAGGCGCCGGACGGTTTGCCAGAATCTCTTCGAGGCCGACCGATAGTCCTCCTCCATGGCCTCACCGAACTCCTCCCAGACCCGAAGTTTTTGCCTCCAGGACCGTCCGGGCTGCTTGCAGCTTGCTTGGCCTTGCTACGGTACCTGTCAACTGCGTCAGGAGTCCCACAGGTAGGCCAACATGGTCCCATAGGACTCCTTCTTCAGCCTGACGGCATCCCTTACTTCCGGTGTCCACCACCACCGGGTTCGGAGGGGTTGCCGCCACGACAGGCAGGCACCAGAGACCTTGCGTCCACAACTTCGAACCTGCCGCGTCGACAATGGAGGCAGAGAACATGGTCCACTCGGACTCAATGTCCCCAGCCTCCCTCGGAATCTGTGAGAAGCTCTTCCGGAGGTGGAAGTTGAAGACCTCCCTGACAGAGGGCTCGGCCAGACGTTCCCAACAGACCCTCACAATACGTTTGGGTCTGCCAGGTCTGTCCAACTTCCTCCTCTGCCAGCGGATCCAACTCACCACCAGGTGGTGATCGGTTGACAACTCAGCCCCTCTCTTTACCCGAGTGTCCAAGACATACGGCCGGAGATCAGATGAAACGACAACAAAGTCGATCATCGACCTCCAGGGGCCTAGGGTGTCCTGGTGCCACGTGCACTGATGGACACCCTTATGCTCAGGAACATGGTGTTCGTTATGGACAAACAAGCCCACACCAGCTCACCGCCGCTCACCCTGGGCAACTCCAGAGTAGTGGAGGGTCCAGCCCCTCTCAAGGAGCTGGGTTCCAGAGCCCAAGCTATGCGTGGAGGTGAGCCCGACTATCTCTAGCCGGTACCTCTCAACCTCCCTGCACATGAGCTCAGGCTCCTTCCCCCCCAGCGAGGTGACATTCCATGTCCCTATTGCCAGAGTTTTGGTCCAGGGATTGGGTCGTCGAGGCCCCCCTGCCACGACTGCTACCCAAACCACATTGCACCGGCCCCTCATGGACCTTCCTGCGGGTGGTGAGCCTACTGGAAGGCGGGCCCACATCGCCATTTCGGGCTGAGCCCGGCCGGGTCCCGTGGGCAAAGACCCGGCCACCAGGCGCTCGCCTGCGAGCCCCCCCAACCCCAGGCCTGGCTCCAGGGTGGGGCCCCGGTAACGCCAATCCGGGCGACGTAACGGTCCTTGATGTTCTTCTGTTCATGATGGGCTTGTGAACCGCTCTTAGTCTGGCCCGTCACCTAGGACCTGTTTGCCATGGGAGACCCTACCAGGGGCGTAATGCCCCCGACAACATAGCTCCTAGGATCATTCGGGCACACAAACCCCTCCACCACAGTAAGGTGGCGGTTCAAGGAGGGGCTTTTGTAAATAGAAGTAACTAAATGCTTTACTGGAGGAAGAAAAAACAATATTTATTTAAATAAATTTAAATATTTATAAAAAAATGAAATATTCAAGCAGAATTTTATATAAAGAAATAAAGGGAATGAAGTTTAAAAAGCACAAAATTAAAAGATAGATGGTCACTCCTGTTCAAACACTGTCTCTGGATTTGGATGTGAATGTGTTCTGGATCGTTCTTATAGTGTTTTAGCTGTGATGTTGTAAAAATGAGAACAGGAAGAGTCTGACTTTTAAAATGGTCCTTTGATAAAAACAGTTTTTTTATAACAATCAGCCAGTTAAATTTGAGTGACTGTGCATAATAATATTTTATATTAATGATATATGATATTATTTTATTGGATTCACACTCTAGCCTAAAATGAAGAACTGAATTTGTTTCCTCTGTTTCCCCTCATTTATTACATATTATGGATGCTGTACTTATTTTTGTACTTCTGTCTTGATTCTGTCTTATTTAAAAAATCTGAAAGTCTGTTCAGCTAATTATCTGATGACAGTTTTGACCCGCTCTGTGTTGACTGAGTGTGTTCGCCTCATGTCATTTAGACTCTGATGAAGAAAAAAGCACCTCACTAAATGTCTGTTTAAGTAGATTAATAACTGCAGGAGATCTTTTGTTCTTTTGTTGAACTGAAGTAGCGTTGATTTAAGTTTAACTGCAGGGAGTAAAAACAGAGAGAGATCATTTTATGTCACCGGTTAAAAGAGATAAAGGAGATATCATCGTATCAACTAAAGCAGATAAACCGGCTGCTGATTGGTCCACATTAATGTTTGTGTTTTCAGATCGACAGAGGAATGGTGATCTACATCTGCTTCTTTAAAGGCGCCACAGATGACATCCTGCCCAAGATGGGTCAGTGACCTTTGTGACCTTTGACCTCCATGTCTGACCTCTCCTGTCTGCTCCTCCCTCAGTGTGAGATGTAATCATTGTCTCCTCCCTCCTCCCGCTCAGTGTCCACGCTGTTGAACCTGCGGCTGTGCGAGTCCGACTCAGGGAAGCTGCTTTCGGTGTTGGAGCTTCCCGGCAGCCTGCTGATCGTCCCTCAGGCCACGCTGGGCGGGAAGGTCAAAGGTCGAGCCATGCAGTACCACAACAACATCAACAAGGACGACGGGCTGCGGCTGTACAGCGCCTTCGTGTCCCTGTGTGAGAAAGAACTGACGGCTGAATCGGTGATGGTGAAACACGGCACGTACGGAAACAGACAAGTGCTGAAGCTCGACACCAACGGACCATACACACATCTGATGGAGTTCTGAACTGTTAACGTTGCCATGGATGTCGAAAATGTCTCGTTAGAAGGTGATTTATGAGACCAATGTGTTGCTTTTTAATTCATATATTTGTAATAAAAACTAAATTAAACTATTTTTAATATGTTGTTTTGTGTAATGAGCATAAAATGCATTCAAAAATCTGCATGACAGCATAAAACTCAAATTTCTGAAGATAAAAATGTCCACAAAGACCACAAAATGTTTGGAAACTAGAAGAAATCTGGAAAATGCCACCATCATGATTCATAATGCTAACATCTACATGTTTATCATAGGAAATACTGTATTTTCACAGGTTTCTATGTATTTGACTTTTATTCAACCACGATCAAAATCTTTCTTTTTTTCACTACTACTTTACTACTACTGGCAGCAAAATTATTTTACAGTAAGCAGCATAAACAGAAAATATAAAATATAAAGAAGCATTAAAATACAATGACATCATCTTTTAAAGTCAAGTAATTTTTATGTGTATAGTTCATTGGCACAAATTACAGTTTGCCTCAAAGGGCTTTATAATCTGTATAACCGACACCCTCTGCTCTTATAGACCCTCTCATATCAGCTAAAACTCCCCCAAAAAGTACTTTCATTATAGGAAATAAAAAATGTATATGTTGAGTGTAAATAATAAATCAGTAATAATATCACATTGTCCTTTTAAAGACTTAAAATAGAAATAAAAGCTTTAGATGAATACAAATATTTTGTTGTTTTGTGTCTCCTCCGGACCAGCAGGAGGCGCTCAGCTCTGTTTCAGGAGCGGAAATGAGGCGCACTCAGTAAACTGGAGTTGCAGCAGATTTCACAACCTGCACATCTGTGAGGGTTATCGATCTAACCAACAAAATAAAAGCACATACATTATTGAAGGTATTCAATCTATTCAATTTACTTAAATAATGTAAAATTTTGCACGTTCCTGCACAACAACTTAAAAGTCTTTCATTTAAATAACAGCCATATGATACATACTGTCTGTATATTTTCTTTCTTTCTTGCTTAATTGCTTAATTTATGTTTCAGATCTACACATTCCTTGGCAAATATTTATACACAGTTCTTTAAATTAAATAACAGTTAAATAGTATTGTACAGTTATTTCCTTTCTTTTTTTGTCTATATTATTTTATACGTTATTGTTTATTTATTTTGCACAAAAATGTACTTTTCTTTAATGTAAATAGCAGTAAAATAGTACATATTGTCTTTATATTTATTTTATTATTTACTTATTTGATTTATGCTTCTGACTTGCAGTATTTGCATTCACCTTTCTTTATGTTTTTTACTTACTGTGTTTATTGCTGTGCACCAACATATCAAGACAAATTCCTTAAAAAACTTATTTGACAATAAATCTGATTCTGAAATATTTGCCCCCAAAACAAGCAATTTGTAAACCTTTATTCTGAAATGTTCTGTAGCGGAAGGCACAAAGTTGCTGCTGTTAGCTTAAATGTGCGAACCACCAAGCGTCACATTTAGCTTCAAGTTTGAGCTGAAATAAATCACTTTGGAGAGTTTATATGAAGATTTAGATTAAGTAAAATAAATTAAGCTGTTTGTCAGAAGAGTTTATTGTGAAAATGAAGCGCTGAAAGTTGAGTTCGTGTTGAAAGTTGATGGCGGTGTAACGAGGATTTGTGTTCACCGGACGGAAGATGATCTGAGGTGGGAAACTGTTTGTGATCAGTGATCAATAAACTGTCATTTTTATGTGTTATCACTGCTATTTTATTAATCAGTGTGCGTGTGTCTTTTACAGAGATAAAGATTTTATTACAGAGAAAATTAATTAATATAGATAGCTGTTATTATTTTTAATTAATAGATTGATTATTGGTTTATAAACTGTCAACAGGGACTGTAAATGTTGTCATGCTTAAAATTATGTCTTAAAATATTTTATTCTAAATAGATTATTTTTCATATGTTCAATATTGAAAAGAGAAAAATAAAAAATAATGCTGAATCTATTATTTAATAATAATTGATTATTAACAAAACATGAATTGATCATGTGTAAGATGTCAACAATATTAACACCCTCACATGATAGGAGAGGGCATTTTTTTCATGTTTTCTCCACTAAAAGGGCAAAATAGAGGGCATTTCATCACATTTTACAACCAAGAGGGCATTTTGTCATATTTTTTCTACTGGAGGGGCATCTGAGAGCACTTGATCATGCTGCGTTGCACATTTTGCACACTTTAGCATGTTTTATCTACCACAGGGACTCCAAGAGGGCACTTTTGCAGCATTTTTTCAAACAGGGGGATGATATGAGGTGAAAAAATAAAGCAAATATTTGATAATTTTCTTATTAGCTGCAACAAATACAAGTTTAGCACTGTCACTTTATAAATATCAAACATTTGATTGAATGCCAAAATTATTATCTTTTGTTTTGTGGACCATTAATCAATAAATTGACTTGTATTTACTGCTCTATTGTGTGATGTGCATGCATTAGATTTTCATTAGATTTCCACTTGCAGATGCCGTCTTTTGAGCTCCTGGATAAAGTGGAGCTCTTCGTGCGGGCAGGAACGTATCCTGTAAACGCATCGAAGACTTCAAAGAAGGTCACCAGAGCTGCCAGCAAACACTTCATCTATAAAGGTATTAAACTACTTCTCTGTTACTGTAGAGAAATTAAAGCCTCAACCATCGATGTACAAACTCTCCACACTGTTTTGGGTTTCACAAAAGTATCTCTACAGTAGAAAGACGTTTCTGTGAGATAACTAAAGCTCATAAGGACAAAAACATGGACACCAAAACAATCTGTATGATAGATATAACACCAGGGGAGGAAATATATTATTCATTATTTGGGTTAACCAAATTTTAAAATATAATGTTGGGAAATCCGTTGTCTCACTGAATTTCTTTAGACCTTCATGATTAACTGAATTATGGCTAAGCTGGATTACATACCCCTCCTTGAACCGCCACCTTAACCTGTGGTGGAGGGGTTTGTGTGCCCGAATGATCCTAGGAGCTATGTTGTCGGGGGCATTACGCCCCTGGTAGGGTCTCCCATGGCAAACAGGTCCTAGGTGACGGGCCAGACTAAGAGCGGTTCACAAGCCCATCATGAACAGAAGAACATCAAGGACCGTTACGTCGCCCGGATTGGCGTTACCAGGGCCCCACCCTGGAGCCAGGCCTGGGGTTGGGGCTCGCAGGCGAGCGCCTGGTGGCCGGGTCTTTGCCCACGGGACCCGGCCGGGCTCAGCCCGAAATGGCGACGTGGGCCCGCCTTCCAGTAGGCTCACCACCCATGCAGGAAGGTCCATGAGGGGCCGGTGCAATGTGGTTTGGGTAGCAGTCGTGGCGGGGGGCCTCGGACGACCCAATCCCTGGACCAAAACTCTGGCAATAGGGACATGGAATGTCACCTCGCTGGGGGGGAAGGAGCCTGAGCTCGTGCGGGAGGTTGAGAGGTACCGGCTAGAGATAGTCGGGCTCACCTCCACGCATAGCTTGGGCTCTGGAACCCAGCTCCTTGAGAGGGGCTGGACCCTCCACTACTCTGGAGTTGCCCAGGGTGAGCGGCGGCGAGCTGGTGTGGGCTTGCTTATAGCTCCCCAGCTCAGCCGCCATGTGTTGGAGTTCACTCCGGTGAACGAGAGGGTCGCTTCCCTGCGCCTTCGGGTTGGGGATAGGTCTCTTGCTGTTGTTTGTGCCTACGGGCCGAACAGCAGTACAGAGTACCCGGCCTTCTTGGAGTCCCTGGGAGGGGTACTTGATAGTGCTCCGACTGGGGACTCCATTGTTCTACTGGGGGACTTCAACGCTCACGTGGGCAACAACAGTGATACCTGGAGGGGCGTGATCGGGAGGAACGGCCTCCCCGATCTGAACCCGAGCGGTGTTCTGTTATTGGACTTCTGTGCTAATCACAGTTTGTCCATAACGAACACCATGTTCGAGCATAAGGGTGTCCATCAGTGCACGTGGCACCAGGACACCCTAGGCCGGAGGTCGATGATCGACTTTGTTGTCGTTTCATCTGATCTCCGGCCGTATGTCTTGGACACTCGGGTAAAGAGAGGGGCTGAGTTGTCAACCGATCACCACCTGGTGGTGAGTTGGATCCGCTGGCAGAGGAGGAAGTTGGACAGACCTGGCAGACCCAAACGTATTGTGAGGGTCTGTTGGGAACGTCTGGCCGAGCCCTCTGTCAGGGAGGTCTTCAACTCCCACCTCCGGAAGAGCTTCTCACAGATTCCGAGGGAGGCTGGAGACATTGAGTCCGAGTGGACCATGTTCTCTGCCTCCATTGTCGACGCGGCATGGTTCGAAGTTGTGGACGCAAGGTCTCTGGTGCCTGTCGTGGCGGCAACTTTAACCCCGAACCCGGTGGTGGACACCGGAAGTAAGGGATGCCGTCAGGCTGAAGAAGGAGTCCTATCGGACCATGTTGGCCTGTGGGACTCCTGGACGCAGTTGACAGGTACCGGCAGGCCAAGCAAGCCGCAGCCCGGACGGTCCTGGAGGCAAAAACTCGGGTCTGGGAGGAGTTCGGTGAGGCCATGGAGGAGGACTATCGGTCGGCCTCGAAGAGATTCTGGCAAACCGTCCGGCGCCTCAGAAGGGGGAAGCAGTACTCTGCCAACACTGTTTACAGTGCAGGTGGGGAGCTGTTGACCTCGACTGGGGACATTGTCGGACGGTGGAAGAAATAAATACTTCTTTGAGGATCTCCTCAATCCCACCGACTTGCCTTCCAATGAGGAAGCGGAGGCTGGGGTCTCTGAGGTGGACTCGTCCATCACCCAAGCCGAAGTCACTGAGGTAGTTCGTAAGCTCCTCAAGAGTGGCAAGGCGCCGGGGGTGGATGAGATCCGCCCTGAGTACCTCAAATCTCTGGATGTTGTGGGGCTGTCTTGGCTGACACGCCTTTGCAACATTGCATGGAGGTTGGGGACAGTGCCTCTGGTGTGGCAAACTGGGGTGGTGGTCCCTCTTTTTAAAAAGGGGGACCGGAGAGTGTGTTCCAACTACAGGGGGATCACACTTCTCAGCCTCCCCGGGAAGGTCTACGCCAGGGTACTGGAGAGGAGAATTCGGCCGATAGTCGACCCTCGGATTCAGGAGGAACAATGAACAATGCGGTTTTCGTCCTGGTCGTGGAACACTGGACCAGCTCTATACCCTCCACAGGGTGCTTGAGGGTTTATGGGAGTTTGCCCAACCAGTCCACATGTGCTTTGTGGATCTGGAGAAGGCATTCGACCGTGTCCCTCGTGGTATTCTGTGGGGGGTGCTCCGTGAGTATGGGGTCCGGGGGCCTTTGCTAAGGGCTGTTCGGTCTCTGTACGACCGGAGCAGGAGCTTGGTTCGTGCATTGCCGGCAGTAAGTCAGACCTGTTCCCAGTGCATGTTGGACTCCGGCAGGGTTGCCCTTTGTCACCGGTCCTGTTCATAATCTTTATGGACAGGATTTCTAGGCGTAGCCAGGGGCCGGAGGGAGTCCGGTTTGGGAACCACAGGATTTCATCTCTGCTTTTTGCGGATGATGTTGTCCTGATGGCTTCATCAGGCCAGGACCTTCAGCATGTACTGGAGCGGTTTGCAGCCGAGTGTGAAGCAGCTGGGATGAGAATCAGCACCTCCAAATCCGAGGCCATGGTTCTCGACCGGAAAAGGGTGGCATGCCCTCTCCAGGTGGGTGGAGAGGTCCTGCCTCAAGTGGAGGAGTTCAAGTATCTCGGGGTCTTGTTCACGAGTGAGGGAAAGATCGAGCGTGAGATTGACAGGCGGATTGGTGCAGCGTCCGCAGTTATTATGCGGTCGTGGTGTACCGGACCGTCATCGTGGTGAAGAAGGAGCTGAGTCGAAGAAAAGCGAAGCTCTCGATTTACCGGTCAATCTACGTTCCCACCCTCACCTATGGTCATGAACTTTGGGTAATGACCGAAAAGGACAAGATCGCGGATACAAGCGGCCGAAATGAGTTTCCTCCGCAGGGTGGCTGGGCGCTCCCTTAGAGATAGGGTGAGAAGCTTCGGTCACTTTCGGGAGGAGCTCGAGAGTAGAGCCGCTGCTCCTTCGCTCGCTTGATCGAGAGGAGTCAGCTGAGGTGGCTTGGGCATCTGTTTCGGATGCCCCCTGGACGCCTCCCTAGGGAGGTGTTCCAGGCATGTCCCACCGGGAGGAGGCCTCGGGGAAGACCCAGGACACGCTGGAGAAACTATGTCTCTCGGCTGGCCTGGGAACGCCTCGGGGTCCCCCCGGAAGAGCTGGAGGAAGTGTCTGGGGTGAGGGAAGTCTGGGCATCTCTGCTCAGACTGCTGCCTCCGCGACCCGGTCCCGGACCAAGCGGATGAAGAAGATGAAGAAGAAGATGGATTACATACATGTTCACCTGGGCGTGTGGGAGGGACAAAGTGTTCACCCATAAATCCACAGCACATAATTAAAGTTAAATTTTGCTTTCCCTTAACTGACTGTGTTGATTGCGGTTCCTCCCTCCGTCCTCCAGATGGATGTCTGTGGCGAACCTACCGAGGCCGCCTCCTCCGCGTTGTCAGAAGCAACGAGGAAGTGAAGGAGATCCTGACCCGTTACCATGACAACAACAACCATGCTGGCCGGGCTCGGACGGTGAAGGAGATAATGGTGAGTTTAGATAATGTGATTAATAGAAATTTAAAAGATTTATACAACCTGCTGTGACAGTGAGAGGGGTGTTAGAAATAAGTCTTCATCCTCCTGTCTGTCCAGCTGATGTATTACTGGGTTGGAGTGACGGAGGCAGTGAAGACCTGGATCAAAGCTTGTGCTGTTTGTCAGAGCCGAAGTCTCACCGAACCACCCGAACCTCCGGTCCGGTTCTGCCTGGCCTACGGCTGCGATGCCTCCAGCTTCGTTTACCCTGAGCTCGGCTTCCACAGGTCAGACACCATGTTAACAAAGCAAAAAACTGAAAAGAATGCTTATTATTATTGTAAAGTTATTACCTGAATCAAAAGGGTGATCTTCTTTATGTTTACTGTTTGTTAGTTCAGTTTTACATTGTCAGATTGCCTTACATATATATTTAAAATGAAAGAACACATGCTGACCAAAGTGCTTTAAAGAGAAATGAAACTCAAGGTAAGGCATGAAAATCTCTAATAATGGACAAATTTATGAAAAATAAAATTTGTGTATTGCACAGAGAATGACTGATTATCAGTCACGTTCTCTTGATATGCAGATGATGTTATTCTATACTTTTAATACTATACTTTTACAATTATTAAACCTGTTTAATACAATAATTTAGGCATTTTGCTTTTGGAAGCTGCTATAGGCTAGATATAATTTCCCTTCTCTGTGTCAGTGAGTCGTCTTGAATCCAAATCCTTGAACAACAGTAATGATTTTAACTTTGCAATAGATTTAAGGTAGAAAAGAGACCCATGAAAATAGATTGCAGAATTCTCCAGAGCCACAGATGAGCACCTAAGGTTTAGTTTCATAAACTGTAAGAAGCTTTAGTAAGTGACAGATCTGCAGAGTAAGGTAAATGTTATCGTCATTCAGTAACATATGCATGAGGGGTGAACAGCTGAATGAAACTGAACAAAGTACTTCCAGGTCAATGTGCAACTAATAACACAGACAAAACATGGTTAAAAACGTAAGAAACAACTTGCATGTCTTATAACAGACACAGAGAGACAACAACTATTTCTGTTACAGTTTGTAGATAAAAGCAGCAGACTGATTATTGTACAGATCTACATTAGAACAAATAGCAGAAGTTTTTCAAATGGTTTCAGTTGTAGGGAAACAGCTGAGTGTCGTCTGCATAATAATGACAGGACATGTTTTTTCTCGAAATACAAGCCAAATGTTGTATATTTCTTTTAGGGTCAGATTTAAAAAAAAACTTGTCTTCCTCTGTCCTGCAGATTTCCAAGGGATGCAGAGCGACGGCAAAGGTGGCTGGCGGTGGCTCAGAGGGACGAAGGTTCGCTGCGTATCAACTCCTGTCTCTGCTCGAGACACTTCGCACCGTCCTGTTTGACGCTGAATGACGACGGTCAGCTGACTCTGTCACCAGACGCCGAACCGACCATCATCCCTGTGACGACGCAGGAGGACGAGGTGACACAAACTGCATGAACATTATATATACCAACATACAAAATATATATGAAACCATCTTCTCTAAATCATCTTTTTAAGTGGTGAAGCTCAGGGAGAATCAGGAATATTATCATGTTACTAGTGATCCGTAAAAATAAACTTGTGAGGTTGGGAAGCACTTGTTTAGATTACTGACAGTTTTGTGTTCAACTAACTTTAATTTACATTTTAATAATGCATGTTGAGAAGGGGGTTGATATATATCGTTAATATAACCTGCCTCAAATTTTCTTTGTTAAATATACTTTACTGTTTTATTCATCCCCTCAAATTAATTCTTCATGTAAACATCAAATTATGCTCTCAGTTTACTACATTTGTTCTCCCCTGTCAATAAAATGAAGTTCAATTGAGAGTGTTAAGGAGAAAATATTTGATGTTAAACAATAAAACACAAAAATCAATGTATCTCGTTCACAGATAATAATAAAACTGTATAAAATCCACATAGTTCATCGTCTTTATTTTTTTAAAAACTTATTTAAAAGGTGATGATGCTGTTATTAAGGGAGTAAATCAAGTAATCTGACAGAAAAGAATTTCTAAATTCAGAAAATGATCTGTCTCTTTGGTTTTCAGGTTCCCGTCCCTTCAGATGAGGACTTCCTTCGTTCCAACACTCTGGAGGACCTCCTCTCCTCCGCTGCTGCTGCAGAAACCACTGAGCCCTCTGAACTGACCTCTGATCAGTCTGAAACCCCCGCAGAGCTGCAGGAACACCAGTACTGCCTCCCAGCTCACAGTGGGAACTCTGCGGGGGTCCACACAGAGACGGAGGTCAATAAGAGGAAGGCCGTCATCGAGCCGAGCTTCTTGGCTTACAACCAGATCGCCAGGTAGACACATGATCACCCGACCAGTCTCATTTTTACATTTACATTCATTTAACTGAGTGTTTTTAAATGTTTTTAATTTGCATCCTGCAGGTATCTGAGCCACAGAGTCTTACCTATGCAAAGCAAGAAAAGCAGAGGTGCTTTAAAAAGGATGGCAAAGCGCTTTGGCCTGATAGGTGAATGGAGAGAGTGATGAAACAGCAGCACTCGTTTTATTTGCCTCTTTTAATCTTTATTTGTCCAGATTATTGTATCTGATTAAGATTAAATGCTTTGAGAAACATCTTTCTTGTGTTTCAGATGGAGTGCTGATGTACACGCGAGTCTCTCCTCCTCTCAGAGTGCCGCGTAGCAGAGAGGAGGTTTGCATCGTTTACCTGCAGTCGATTATGAAGTTTAAATGAACTACTTTGTCTGCAAAAGTTAAATTATATTATAATTGAAAACACAGAAAACTGTGAAAGTGCAGCTACAAGATCACCTGCCAGAATTCAAGCTAAAGTCAACTTTATGCACTTTTCAGACATCGAGATCAGGCAGTGATAAACAGGATGCCTTTTTATAAACATTTCTGTCCAGCTTTGGCTTGTCACCACTGGAAAAATAAATCACCCACAGCTTTCTTATTACTTTTACTCTTATTACCCAAGATGTATCTCATTTTCAGCAGTCAGGAACAAATAAAAAAGTGCATCACTAAGACAAAGTCTTCATGTCAGCACCATGTTTGTAAAATTGGTCAACAAAACATTGAACATTGTAAAATCCCTCGCTTACTAAATGTCCCACTACTAGAAGATTTGAAATAAGGAATGAAATTACTTTAATGAAACTATAAACTCAAAAGTGTCTAATTAAAATATTACTGGTACCCTAAATAATTTCCTAAATTTTCAGGCATTGCTGGAGCCCCAGGATCAAAATGAGCCACACTTTCCCACTTTTCATTTTCCCTTTTCCCACATTCTGTGATTTATCTGCTAGAATATGTCCTACACTCAGATTTATGGTGGGATAAACACATTCATTTAGCAATATGTAAGCACAAACGGAGACTGTGACTGTCATTAACTTTTAGTTTAGTGAAGACAAACCAGCTAACACACAGTAACCCTTTTTACAACAACTGAATTGATTATGAGGCCTTTTGATTTCAGGTAAACTTGATCCTGGAACAGTTCCACGACAAACAGGGTCACTACGGGCAGGGAATCTGCCAGCGAGAGATCACGAAGCACTTCTACTGGTCCAGCATGACCCGGGACTTGGCCCGCTGGATCTCCAGCTGCCACACCTGCCTCAGCAGAACCAAGAGGAAGTGGCTCCGCTGCAGCATCCACAGCTGCACCAACTGCTGCGGGCCGGTGGAGAGAGGCCTGGGCCTCACCTTCCACAAGTACGAGGGCATTCCTTCAAAATAAGAGTCTCTGAGGTGTCCTGCAAGATGATAAATAATGACTTCTGTAGCAAAACACACAGAAACATTTTCTCTGTTCATTGTGCTTTCTTAATGTCATTTTCTCTTATTTTTATTCTTACCTACTGCTGCAAGTTGACTTTTACCTGAAATGACTAAATTAAATGTTCTTAATCATCTTTATTGAGACAGTGATGCTTCCAAAGGGTGAATTATGTCACCGTATGACTTAAATTTATCTTGCCTTCATACTTCCTTGTGTTCAGGTTTCCCCTGGACAACAAGGCCCAGCTGGCTCAGTGGTTGAAGGCTGTCGGTCGTGTGAACTGGCATCCTCGGCTGCGGTCGTCTGTTTGTTCGGCACATTTCACCGAGGACTGTTTCCACCGCAGCGGGCAGAAGGTCGTCCTCCGTCCAGACGCCGTGCCCACACTTTTGGTCCACGGCGACTCTGCGGTAAGACGCAGGAGTGATTTGCACTCTGTCCTGTTTTAAAAGCAGAAGTTTGAGTTGTTTCATTCGTCCACAGACTGCGTCCAGAGGTCCGACCCAGCCTGCTGTGGGGGAAGAGGTATGTTCAACATTTTACATTTGTAATTTATATTTTATTTATTTTAGTTTTTTTATTTTAGGTTTATATTTATATTTTATTATTATAACTTTTATTTGATATTTTCATTTTATATTTTATATTAAGGTTTATATCTTATTGTTTTTTGTTTTTATTTAATATTTTAGCTTTATATTTTGATTTCATTATTTTGTTTTATATTAGGTTTTATATTTTATATTTTATATTTTATAGTTTATATTTGTATTAATATTTACTTTATCTAATTTATTTTAATTATTTAACCATTTCACCTTTTATTTTATAATTTATTTTATGTTATATTCCTAAAATAAAATCTTGATTCTTCTGCATGAGCAGGCTTATTTCGCCAAGTACGACGCCGTTGAGCTTTACCTGAGCAGACGTACGTATCCTCCTGGACTGAGCTACGTAGAGAAAAACACCTTCAGGAGGTTCTGCAAGACGTTTACCATCAAAGGTTTGTACAAGCCGGGACCTGTAACATTTAGAAGAAATTACTTGAACCTTTTGAAACTTTTTTTTTATCTACAAATACAAAGTAAATATGATTTTCATTGGGGACGTTAGAGGTCAGAAATGCTCGCTGAATTTGACATACAGTGTTTACATTGACATTACAGGTTCACATGGATAAAACATGCAGTCTGACTCTTTTTACTTTTGATTTGACAGAGAAATGTAAAAATACGTGGTCACAAGTCACGTCTAATCTTTGGCCATGTGACTGATTGTTTTTTTGGAATATTTTTCTTACAGGTCGGTACCTTCATGAGGGCTTTTTAAATAATTACTATCATAGAAAATAAGTAGAAACTAAATTACAAACACGACACAACACAAAATCACACTTCTTCTTCTTGTTGGTTTGTTTCTACTGATGTCTTTTAGTTTAACCTCCAGTTTAACTTCTCACAACTCATACACGCTTTTTGGAAAGTGAACACTGCCAGATACCTTGATGAAACCTTGATGAAAAGATGTAGACTTTCATTTCTCAGATGATGAGCTCCACATGGTGAAGGGAGACCGGGTGCGTTTGGTTCTGAGGAACAGGCGGCAGGTTGAAGCCACTCTGACGGATTATCACGATGAGCTGAACCACCTCGATGCCAGCAAGTGTCTTCGACTGCTCAGCGAGAGGTGGGATAGGGTCATCTTTGTCACTGTTAAATAATCTATCTAAGATCTAATCTATCTAATCTTTCTATCTATCTATCTATCATTAAAAATAAAGATAAAGGGTCAAAGTTTGGCATCATGTTGGGAAATGTAGATTAGATTTATGCTGGAGGTGCAGATGTTCAGTATCATGCTTTCGGATTAAAAACCAGCTCATGATCTCCGTCAGGTTCTTCTGGAAAACCATGAAATCTGACGTGATGCAGTGGATCGACAGCTGCTCACAGTGCAGCAGGAAGAAGAGGAGGGAAGACACAGATTACCAACCAGAACCAGGAAGATCAGAGACGACGCAGATTCACGATGAGATGGAGATGGAGAGGTCTGTGGACACATTCAGGGACAAATCTGAGTGTTTAGTAAAGCAGAAACACTGTGATGGGACAGAAATGTTTTATTGTCTCAGGTAAACTATGAGATACAGTAATAGCAGTATAATATACACTAATAGTAGTAGAAGTAGTGATAGTTGGAGTATAAATACCAGAAACAAACACAGTATTAAGTCACAGAAGTTAAACTAGAAGTAAGAGTGATGGTAGGTGTTGTATTAATGAACAGATATTTTAGTTTGAATCTCTGTGGTGTCGTCCTCTTACTCTCTCTCTCTCTGTGTCTTTACAGTGGGAAGGACGACGACGTTTACGGCGAGGATGATGGTGGAGATGTTGATGGAGGTGAGGGTGGGAGTGTCGGTGATGAAGAGAGGCAGCCGGTGACAAATTCAGAGCACACAGCAGTGAGTTTATCAGCTTCACACACACACGACTTCTTACACTATCTGTAAACTTCTATTGTCATCATACGTGTGTACAAAAGAATAATCTTGAAGAATTCAGTCAGGTACTACAGCAAACTTTAACAGATAACCGACTTGTTTATCTGTTCATGGAGCAACCAAACAAATTTATTTTAATGAAATTGGTGAAAAAGAGTTGTAATTTCAATCTGATGTCATGCGAAACACAATGCAAGCAGCAGCAAAATTACAGTTTTTTTGTATTTTTGAGGCAAGATTAGCACTGACTGGTGACAAATTCATTTTCCTCTGGTTGTTTCACAATAAAAGCCCATTCCATGATTCACCAGTTGTACTATTTTAATGTGAAGCAGCAGCAGTGAGAAATGTTGAATTAGTGAAAAGTAAGAAGTACCACTAGTTGCATAATTTCCTGCAAATCTCTCATATGTAGATCTCTTCCGCTAACAATAAAAAAGTACTACATAGACACACAGTTACTCATTGTAAAACAGCTGAATGGAATTGCAGAAAAATTATAATCTAAAAAAATATGGTGTGATTTCATGAAATTCACATTCATTAAAAGTGCTAAAAATGCTGCAGCTACCTCTGAATATTCTTCTATAATTGAAAAAGAAACTCAGTTTGTTTTATTCCTCATTACTCACTGTTTGTCTCTCATTTCAGTCCAAGGAGATCCCTCTGTCCACCCAGCCTGTAACTCCCATCTTCCTTCATCTCAAACCTCCCATCAGGACTCCTGAAGCCCCTTTTCTTAAAGGATTCTGGTCTATAAAGACGGGGACCCTTCCTCAGTGTGAAGTCCAGATGGAGACAAACAGCTGTCAGAACCAGAGCAGCGTCCAGGGTCAGGTAAAACCTCCGTCAGAGTCACATCCTCCACACGAGCTCCCAGAAAAAACTAAACATCCACAAGGTGCAGAAGAGGAAATTCAACCCCCGAGTCAGAGCAGAGGACTGAAGGATCAGCCTCAGATATGGAGGACACACCTGGAGGGCGTCTCCTCAGCTGAGAGGAGCTCCAGCTGTGGCCTGGAGCCCGTTGTGGCCCCGAGCACCAAACCCTGGCCCGTCTTCACCATCGCCGGCCCTCCTCCTGCACAGACAGCCAACCCCCCTCCTGAGGTGGACGGGTACGGTACTAACTGACCTTTTTGTCCTTTAAATGTTTACATCTTCACAGTTGTAGTAGCTGTAGTCGTATTGCTGCATAACGACGTCTGTGTATGTGTCAACGAGCAGCCCTGCTCCCCTTCGGAGGCTGCAGGCCCGGACGATCATCCAGCAGTGCAGCGAGGCGAAGGTCAAGATCAAACCAGCTCTGAACGGAGCTGACGCTCAGTGGGCGGAGGTACGAGGTTCATTCATCTTAAATATGTGTAAATATCTACGTAGTCTGTCTGTTGGCATAAATATTCCAACAACTGCCAGATGGATTTCCATGAAGTTTGGCTCACATGTTTACGAGGATGACCTGTTATAACTTATAGAGAATTATTAAACTTCCCAAAGTGCATGTTCCTGTGCTGCTTTCTGATCAAAATGTTCTTTTATTAAAATAAACATATAAATGTACATAACACTGCAGCGACATATAAAGCTACTGATGATGGTTTTGTTACAATAAGATCACGTCAAGTGTTTTCTGGACGATGAGCTCTAATTCCTGGTTACCTTTTATGTTTTTTTTATGCTTTAAGATTAATTTTCCCAACATTTGTCAGATCTTCAGTCAGTGGTTTAATAATCACGTGGAAACTGTGTCTCTGCAGTAAACCGAGCTGATTTTCATTTTGTCTCTCTGTCCTCAGATCCAGGCGGGAATGGTTGTGTATGTTTGTTTCTTCCACGGAGCCACTGAGGACGTCACTCGAGAGATGGGTGAGACGTGTTTTTACTCTGCAGGCTTCACTTACAATCTGGATTATATTCCTCAAACAACATGTTGTCTTAATTAATTATCTCATTTCTAAATAAATGCATGCAAACTGATATTTAAATGTAATTTCATAAAGGAAAGTTTGTGTGCAGAAGAAGATTTTCATGAATTTGTTGCACTTTTTTAATCAAACAAAACCTTAAAAACAGTCAGTTTATTAATTATTTAAGAGATTGCAGGTTTTTTCATGCATCCCTTAAATGTATTTTTCATTTTTCCAAGAGATTTGAAAGCATGCAGATCTGATTTTTGTTACTCTGAACTCCATTCAACTTTATGCACACTGCTACCTTATCACATTTCTGAGAATTTATTATTTTCCTCAGAGGATGATCTGATCTTAGCAGAAGTTAAATGGTCAAACTGAGTTAAATATCAATCTAAATTCAGCCTCTTCTGTGATCTCTTCCACAGCCAGCAGTCTGATGACCTCCAAACTCTTCCGAAAAGACACCGGGCACTCGGTTTCTGTTCTCGATCTTCCCGGGAGCGTTTTATTCATCCCTCAGGACTCCCTGGTTGGGGAGCTGATGCCAAAGAGAAGAGTTCAGTACAACGGGGGCTGTGAGCCGTGGTGGGGCACCCAGCTCTTCTCAAACCTGGCGTCCGCCTGCAGGGATCTCATGTCCGGCTCAGCGAAGTGCACGAAGGCAGGCGCGAAAGTGGAGCAGGGCGTCTTCGGACAGAAACAAGAGATCGTCCTGAGCTCTGTGGAGCCGCTGACGCTCCTGCTGGAGTTCTGAGACGAACCCGGAGGGAAGAATAAAGTTTAAGACTGCTATTTATTTCTGCTTTGGTACATAAACTTTAAAGAGATCCGTCTCTCAGGAAATCAGGAATTGAACAGTAAAGCCCAATTTTTGCTTTTAATGTGAGTAAACAACGAGACGTGTCGATGCTCCTTCAAATTAAAATGCCGGAGTGCTCTCTACTGTTTCGTGAGTGAAGCTTTCAGAAGCTGCTGTAACATCTGTGTTTCAGTCCAGAAAACCTCCGTCCTGTTTGACTTTTTACACCTGAAACTGAACTAAATTTAGTCCCTTTACATCCTCCAGACCAAACATCCTCAGTAAAGAAACTTGAGACTGTTTAGTTTCCTCTTCTGTTACAACACATTTTCTTTTCTCCTTTAAGGCTGCCTTTTACAAGAATTATTTTCTCATTTCTTTGCCCACAAGTTTCCATCAGTGTCATGTTAACATGTCATACACTTAAAGAAATACTCTGGTGTTTGTCTAGTTTTTGTTAAGGTCAACTAATTACAATTAATGCAGATTTGTCGTCAGAAAGAAAAACAGAGAATATCGAGAATTTTGTTGTTTGTCGACAGGTGTTGTGTAAAAAATAGTCTTCTAGTTTAGAGGACTTCTTTTGTTTATATTGTTTATACTGTACAGTTGGGTGAAAAAAAAATAATATTGACATAAAAAAGTCTTTTCTGATGTTTAATTGTGAAAATATTTAATCTGAGAGATTAACAGTCCTGTTTTGTTGTATTTATTGTAGATTTGTTTTTATGTTTCTAAAACGGTCGGATTAGCCATCATGTGTTTCTGTTTGTCTTCAGTTTGTCAGTTTTATGATCCCAAAACTTTTGTTGCATATTTTCTAAATAGTTTCTTTCATTTTAAAACTCCTTTCTCTCATGATATGGATTTGAACTCTGCAGAATTGGAAAAAAAGGCTTATCTTCATCTTTCTTGTTGTTTTGGTCCACAAGAGGCAGAAACTTACTTTCCACACAAACACAGACCAAGCAAATTAGATAATTTATTCATAAATTCTTTAGGTAATGAATTAAATACAACAAAGACAAACTAAAAATCCCCCTAAAAATTAAAACCATCATAAATTATGAGGGGAAAATTGGCTGTTCATCACTACAAGTGACACTTTATTCGGTAATGAAGGAACTTAACGTGTTCGTCCTCGTATTAACCAAAAGAGCTGCAGCATAAAAACAATAAAAATAAAATGAGTTGATCTGATGAGATTAAATTAAAGAGAGGCATTTATTTCTACATGTCAGCATGCCCTGACTGTATTTCCTATTTGACAAACATCCTCTGAGAACTTTATCAGTTCACTGTCACGTTTATTTCCTCAGCACTGATGTCAGATTCAGCCCTCAGTCGCTCTAATGGACAGATCAGTGAGACTCAACACTTCCTGCAGATGTTTCACATTAAAAGCCCCAAACTCAGAGAGGATTAAGGACTTTCAGCTGAATTTACTGTGTGAGGTGTTACTGAGGTCTACAGGCTACAGGCGTCTTAAATCTCAGTGAGATAATGATTTTAAAGTCCGGAGACTCTTTATGACACCTGATCCTCAACAGCACAAGTCTTTTTGGTTTTCTGTGTCTGTTCTCGACTCTGGCGACGACTCTTCTTTGTCTTCTTCCTTCTCTTCAGGAGGAAAAATAACTACTTTCTCAGTTTCCCCTCCGTCCCCTCTTCAGTCGCCCTCCCACACACAGTCGCACTCTCGCAGCGGGTTTCTCTGGCGCATCGTGGTGATGACGGTGATCCGGTTCTCGGACAGTTCTCGCAGCTGGTTGATGAGCTCCTGCACGCCCGGACTGGGCCAGGGGTGTCCGTTCAGGTAGTCCCTCAGGATGAACGAGCGCTCCACCAGCAGCTCCAGACGCACCAGGTGTCGCAGCCGGTGGAGGCTCAGCAGGTCTTTCTCTGGCTCTCTGCGGAAAAACCTGCAAGACGAGGAGACGAGACTTTTACTGCATGAGGGGAACATTTCTGTGGAGGCGCATGTTAACATCCTAAATGAGAAAAAACTGGAGCTAAAATAAATGCAGATGTTTATAAAACCGACACATTTATACAAAGTGAATTATGTGAATGAACTTGCATTTCTTTTCTCAGTATCACAGGTATGACTACAACTATCAGACTGTAGTGTTTGAAATGATTCACTTATGCAAATTTTGTCATGTCAATGGAAAGAGTGAAATAAAGCATAAAGTATATACTGTTTATATTAATATAAACATATTTATAATATTAATAAGTTAATATAAAAAAGATAAGAAACAGAAAAATACTCATTTTATACACTGAAATCTGTGACTTTCTGCTATATTTGACTAAAAAAAATAAGTATCAAAGTTATTAATGATTCATTTTCTGTCCATCAGTTTGGTTCCCCACATTTTAACCCCTCGACCTGTTCTACACATTTAAGAGTCCACAGATGAATTCTCTAAATTTATATAATTTTTGGATAGAAGTGTCATCAACAAACAAAACAAACTGAAGGAACACAGCCCAGAAAACAGAATAAAACACTGTGAATCTATCGTCAGATTAACACTTTGTTTTTGTTTCATAAAATAAGAGAAATTAAGACGACACAAAGCTCTAAAATAAACGTGATAATTTTGTGTGTTTCCTCACCGTATCCGCAGCGTCCTGAGCTGAGGGAACAACATGGGGATCCGTCTGCAGAGGCTGCCGCTCGAGCGGTTCTGCTCGATGTCGAGGTGCTGCAGCGACGGGACTTTGGGCGCGATGGAGTCCATGTCTTTGAGAGTGATGGCCACTCGCAGCGTCAGCCGGGTCACACTGGACGGGATGGTGGTCGTATAGGCCGCTAGAGAATTCCCACCTGAGGACAGAAAACGGTCATGATAAACCTCAGAATTGCTCATATTTAAATTTTATTACAAAGTTTTTATGTCCCAGTTTGACTCAACTCATTATTTTTTAGGATCTGAGTTATTTTTAAGGATCATTATTAATATTTTTATCTTGTTTTCAAAAAGGCCATATAATTAATGTCGTAAATCTTTATTTTTAACTTCTTTTCAAATACTGAATGTTGCCATATTTCAGACTCATTGAAACAAAGCAATATCTAAGTGTGGCTTTACTGATGAACTCAACTTTTTAACTCTTAGTAATGATGAGGTGATTGCATATTCACGCCTGATTTAAAACTAGCTGTAAAAAGTGTTTGAACTTGAGTGGCACAATCAGATAACCGGAGATCAAATAAAATAAAACAACAGATCTAATTTACCTTCAGAGGTTGACAGCTGCCCCGACATCCCCTCGATAAAGAACCTGGTCCTCTAACAGACTGGGACCAAACCCGACTCACAAAATCCACCAGAAGCACCATGGGGACTCACCGATGATGGTCAGAGTCGCCAGCTGCTGCAGAGGACTCAGCCAGGACTGCAGGCGGCACTCGATGCCTTCTCTGATGTACCTGTACCGGATGGTCAGCGAGTGCAGCGACGTCAGGCTCCTCAGGGCGTTTTCAGGCAGGATGGTTTCTGGGTAATCCACCAGCTCCAGACTGGTCAGCTCTGGGCCGCTGTACCGGGACGATCCTGTAGAACCAGACAGGAGGACACTTTACAGATGAAACAATTCATCAGGGTCAGGATGAGGGGAGGAAAATCTTCTTTTTAATGAAGACTCTTTAAATGAATGATTGAATAAATGATGACATCATTTAAAAATATAAATTTGATGAACAGACAATTTGATGAATGATTAATTGTGAACATGATCAACATTAATTGTTAATTATAATCAGTTACATCGCTTTGTCAGACAATTTTCTAAAAGTTATTGCAAACACAAGAAATAGATGAGTTGATCATAATAATTAATTTCAGCCCTGACAGGAGGCACAAACAGGAGATTTGTACTTAAATCGCAGAAATATGTCAAAACAGTGGTGGATAAAACTGTTTAAAATATAAATAAAACTCTAAAGGGAGAAAGACAAACATTTATCAGCTAACTTTCTAAAATTAATTGGAAATATGATAAATGGATGAACTGATCATAAAAATGAGCTGCAGTCCTGACGGGGGGGCACAAACCGAGGCCGGCTCCCACCCCAGCAGCTCCCCCAGCACAGGTGAGCAGGTCAGACAGGTGAGCCTCACCCGGGTGCTCCGGGTCGGGGGGGCTCAGGTAGTCGTCGGGCAGCGGCTCGGGCGGCTCCCCCCTCATCCCCCAGGACAGGTGCCGCAGCTTGTTGAGGCGGAGCAGCAGCTTGTGGAAGACCCCGCGGGGCACCGGGCGCACGGTGTCCAGCCCGTAGCCCTCCCCCTGCTGGTGGAAGAGCAGGTAGCGCAGGTTGACCAGCTGCGCCGCCGCGTCGATGAACTGCGCCGCGCACGGCAGCCGCACGTTGCACACGCTCAGGTGCGTCAGCCGCTCGCGCAGCTGCGCGCAGAGGCCGCGCGCCAGCAGCGGCTCGTCCCAGGTGGCGTTACGCACGCCGACGTCACGCAGCTCGGGGAAGCGCGCCAGGTTGTGCAGGTACTTCTGCTTGTAGAGCCGCCCCCCGTCCACGAACACCACGGCGCTGAGCGTCGGCAGGAACCTGACGAGCCGCCGCCACTCTTTGCGCCGCAGGTGCCGCACCGCCACGCGGGTGAGCTGGCGGCGGCGCAGCGTGTCCCAGAAGCCGTACGTGTAGCGCCGCAGGTCGGACAGCACCACCGTGTCGCCCCGCCACAGGGACGGGTGGTCCACCAGCCCCCGCAGGTGTCTGCAGCAGGTCCGCACCGTGTGTTTGTCCTCCGTGCTCAGGAAGCTGAACACGTACACCCACAGCTCCGGGGGCAGCCGCAGCTCCTCCATCAGCGGCTCCATCAGGCCGCCCGGAGCGCAGCGCCCCGCGGGTCAGACGGAGAGAGCATCCGGGCAGCGAGCGTCCGGAGGAGGCGTGAGGTGGGGGGGTGAGGAAGATCAGCAGTCTGTCTGTCTGTTAGCTGGAGAACCTGCAGAACAGCCAACTACTGTTTATACCGCACACTGCGGGGCTGTCGCGCTTTGATGACGTAGTTTGTTGCGATGAGGGGTTACATATAAAAAAAAATAATAATGTAATATATTTATTTTTCTACCTGTGTATTCATGCTACTGCTACTGTTCATCATAAATATGTGTGTGTAATCCTTTAAATAGTAAAATATAAAGAAAATAAAAACCCGTTTTTTTCTTTTGCTTTTATTTATTCTTATATATGTCTTAGTCACATTCATGGTTTGGTATGTGCTGTTGCTGTTCGCCATAAATGTTTGCATATATTCCTTAATGATGATTCCTGAATATTATTATTATACCAAAAACAAGTATTTATTTTAAGAATAAAGCTTCAGTTTGAATTAAATATTAATGTAACCTTGACACATAAATTAAACTATTTGAACCTCATATTTATTTTTTCATGTTTTTCATGTTTTTTCATTGCCTGCACATGTAGACACGGCACAGCCAAACCAACGTCGTTTTTTTCATATTATTTAGTACGCAATGATGAGATGCAGCTCAGTACATTTACTCAGGTACTGTAGTTTAGGAAAAAATCAAAGTGCCTTTGTATTTTCATTTATTTTACATTCTTTCATGTGTTGAACATGTGAGCAGCTAACCAACAGGTTTAGTGTGTGTGTGTGTAATACAATTCACACATGTAAATGTAAATTCATATCAACTAATAAATTGTTTTTAATTTCCTTATAAGATTTCCTTATAAGATTTTAAAAAGCCTCATGATCTTCGTGTTCTCAGCGGACGTGTCTGTTCTGAACACAAACAATTGTCAGTAACTGTCAGATGAACACATTTGTTCATTTGTTGAAGAAAAGTAAAAGTTTCATGGGTTAGTATACAGAGTTGTTAACGTGTGAACTGTGAATTGAAATTGCCTTGAGAAGTGTGAAATACTATAATAAAAGAGAGATGAGCCTGAAGGTGACAAAACACAGATAAACAATCACAGCTGATCAAACCGATTTTAATCTTTTTCTTCTGCTGATGTAAATGAATACAGATAAATGAAAAGAAATCAACAAATATAGGATTTGGGAGAATGTAAAGAACAGGTTATTTATAGACAGACGACATGTTAACACCATGTTTCTACAGAGTAGGGGTCAAAGGTCATCAAACAGTTAGTAGAAGGTGAAATTATTACTCACATACAATCAGCGAGAGATTAATCTGGATCAGTTTGAAAGGTCACGCTGACATTTCACAAATCATTTTATCATCAGTCTCCAATTTTCAATCAACCCACTGTGTTCACCTTCACCTCAGATCCTATTGTCCTACATTTCCCAGAATGCTGTTTTAACCCAGCATGTGGCAAAAATGGTAATTTGTCTATGTCAGTATGCAAATAATCTGAACATGTGATTGTGCAAAAAATGTGGCTCATCAAAGAAGCTCCTGCTCTTTAAGGGACTGACGGTCAGCTTCAGTTTCTGCTGTTGCTCGGTTTATCTACAGGAAGAGAAAACACAAACTAAACCAAGAAAAAAAACAGCGGTCAGCGTCATGTGATTATCACACTTAGGCTCCGACCTCTTTACCACCAACAATTTGTAGTTTCTGCAGCCATGAGACTTGAGTTTCTTCTCTCCTGTCACACAGTGAAAAGACCTGACAAAGCAAACTGCCTGCAGAAGAACTACAAAAGCATAGCCGACTGCCAGCGTGCAGCGAAACCCAATTACTACCTGGTTTTTACACCATCACTCTGCCATAACTTACTCTACAGTCAGGCTAAGAAACATCGAGTCAGTAGTCTCAATCTGTAATCCAAAATTTATCTAACAAAAAAAAAAAGAAAAAGAAATACTGTCTACATTTAAATGGTGGAGAATTGGTCTGATTTACTTTACTTGGCTCTGACTCTGTGGTGTTTTATCAGGAAAAAGCAGCGAAACACACTTAAATTTTATGTTTTTGTTTCTGCGTTCGTGTGGCTGTGACGTCCAAGATCGACCAGACAAACGTGTGTGATCAAGCAGAAACAAAAGGAAAGTTTAAATAAATATCTGCTCCAGAATCCCCATAAAGAGGCAGAAGAATGATCTTTTTGAAGAATTTTATACTAATAAACCAAAACAGACATAACATCTGCATTATGCTTCATTAGCTTTAGAGGGTCTGGTAGGTGGATTTTGTTACCTTTAGACAGTCTTTATAAATGAATGTGATATTAATCTTTTCACACACCTCTCAGCAGAGAAAGTGTATAAACATATCTCCTAAAAATATGATATATAATCATTCTTCAAGGTTAGACAGAGTATCAGGAAAGCTCTCTCTTCATTCAACTCGCTGTTGGATTCAAGGAGTCAACCATGAACCAAGACATCCCCAGTTGGAGTTTTTTTGAGACCTTTGCTGGATGTCATTTCCTGTCACGTCTTATAAAAACACAAACGCACCTGAAAAATGATCAAATAAAACATCTTAAAAATGGACGACAAGCCAAGAACTAGACATGACAGCCCGCAGAGCCGCTCAGAAACAGCTTGACAGTCGGGTGGTTGTTCGATCTCCCTGAAAGCGTCTGTTAAATGTCTAAACATGAAGACTGTCGTGTGGAAATGTGAGCTGACGGGATGTTTTTGGAACAAAGTCCTCAAAACGGTATGAAGTTTCAAACACACCAAGAGAGACCAGAAGGAAAATAATAATATAGCCCTGCTAGACTTCAGACAGTCATTTCTATATACAGGCCTATGGACTTTTATTTATTTATTTTTTTTTACACAGCTTGTAGACATATCTGGGAACAAACCGAACAAATATGATCATATTCATCAGCTTTTTAACTCTCCACCTGCTGCAAAGCTTTGACGGGACTTCTTTGAATCTGAGTATGAGCCGTCGCTTCACCTGAAAAGAGTTAGTTTGGGGTTATTTTGGTGTCTCTGGGGTCTAAATACTATATGAGAGGCCCAGAAACACTCACAGTCAGTTCAGTAGTCATTCGTCTTCGTTCTAAAGGCAGAAACTGGTGTTTGTTTGAGTTCTTTGACTCCACAACAACCTTCCTCATCTTTGTCAGTTTATCTCTGTTTCCAAATCTGTTTCTCTTTTACTGCGATGGTGAGAATGTCAGGATCATCCACCCGATCACGAAGTAGAAGAGGAACACCGGGTACACCACCAGCGCCTTGCGGTTGGGCGGCTGGCTGTCGGCGAGGAAGGCCGTGGAGGCGAAGGTGGACCAGCCGAAGGACGCCGTCACCACCACCAGCCGCACGGCGAAGCTGACCGTCCCCGAACCGCCGATCAGGACGATCCGGCACACGACCATGGCCACCGTCAGAGGCATGATGCAGTACCCCAACACGCACAGGCTCTGGAAGAAGGAGATGGTGCCGCCCAGCAGCTTGGAGTTCAGGGTGATGATGATAGAGCCGAACCAGACGATGACGAAGACCTGGACGGAAAGATATCACTTTATATGAGGAATAATATAAAATATAGAAATATAAACAGACATTACAGTACGATTAAGTCCTTAAACTAGATTTTAACACAGACATGAGATAAAATAAATAAACCACAAGAGCAAAGACGATTTGTAAAACACACTATAGTATTAGTACTTTAACTTTGGTACTTTAAGTATCTTTTGATGCTGATACTTGAGTAATATTTGTAGTGCAGTACTTTGGTTAAAGTATCCGAGTACTTTGTCCAGCAGTAAAAATAAATCACCTCAGCGAACTGCGGCCCTCCCTGGTCGTCGCTGTCGGCGGCCCCCCCCTGCAGCAGCAGGGCCAGAGTCACGCAGAGCAGCAGGGGCCCCCACAGGTCCCAGTCCCGCAGCAGGGCCGAGCTCCGCTTCGGGTACAGGACGTGGACGAACTTGGTCCCCACGGCTCGCAGGTCCCGCAGGACGGTCTCCTTCACCGGCTCGTCCAGCGTGGAGAACTCGTCGTCCCGGCGGGAGGGGCCGACGGGCACCGAGATGTCCCCCTCCACCGGCACGTCCTCCGGGATGGAGACCTCCGACAGCCCGGCGAACGGCCTGCTGGCCTCGTCCGCCATTTCTGCTCCGGGAGAAGAGTTAAAAGACACGCGGTGATCCAGAGAGATTCACACGGAGGCTGCAGAGTCCATTTAGTGAGAATTTATCGCGAAACGGCGGTGGAATGACGTAAAGATCCGGTTAAGCTCCGAGTTCAGCCCCGGTCGGTCCGGTTCTGCTGCTCCACGTCATCTGAGGATTGTTTACATCCGCAAGGTGCGTTCACGGACTTCCGCCTCTTCTTCTTCTTCGGTTTGGATCCTTTCAGCTGCATTACTGCCCCCTGTTGATGACGTATTAAAGAGGGGCCGGAAGTTAGTGTGTTTACACGGTATCTCATTGTTTTCACGCTGAGATGTTCACTCGCTTTAAGTTTTAATGTTTTTCTGCTCTTTTTGACCCCGGGCCGACATGGACTTCTGTCGGAAACAGGTGAAAGCGGACTGCGAGCTGCTGCTGAGCCGCTTCCAGAGAACCGAGTCGGTCCGCTTCGAGATTTTCTCAAAGATCTGGAGGGACATGAAGTTCTCACAGATCTTCTAGTAGGTTTCAACCTCGTGTGATATTACATCTCATAAAGAAGTACACTTTAATCTGCATCTGCCATATTTAGTATCTGGTTATTACTCTGTGGTTGGCAGGAAATACATAATTAAACCTGGAAGAAGAATTTAGATCCTCGTATTGTACTTTTATTTTCAGTTAAAGTACTCACACTACAGTGTAAAAATTCTCTGTAACGAGTAAATGTTCAAATATTGCTTCAGTAACAGTACAAAATTATCAGCATCAAAATATACTTAGAGAACCGAAAGAAAAAGTGCTCATTTTGCAGCCTCACTTCAGATAAATAAATATTATTGGTGAGTAATTATTGATGAATGTTGCAGCTTATGAATAGTTTATGCACTGCTGAGAGACTTAATTCATACTAATACATTATACGTTATGAGTTGCTTTATATTATGAGTTAATAATCAGAATCTGCAAAGTCGCTAATGTTGTTAAATATTATGGAGTAAAAAGTATTAAATAATTATTTAATATTATTTATGACAAGAAGCTCAAAACCCCAAAATATTCAATTCATGATGATACAAAACATAACAATCATCACTTTTAACAATTAAGTAAACATTTGCAATTAGTCAAATAAACTGTCCATATTAATTAATTAATTAATTTATATTTTTACTTTGTGAATGTATAACCACTAAACTTTGAGGGTATTTTTTATGGCGTTTAAGAGGCCACTTTCCTCCACTTGTTGACATTTTATTGTCATCATAATGATTTATAATTTCACAAGAACACATTTATTTGAGTGTTTTTCATAATTATGACTGTTGAGTTGTACAAATTTGAGAAATTTAATAAAACTATGCAACAATAAAACATAATTATGAGAGAAAAACCTGTTCAGTAAATGGAGCAAACAAGCTTTTTTTCATCAGTGATGTCAGAGTACAGCTGGGTTTTTAAACAAATCTCTTATTTTTACGCAGCGGCACCATGAATCATGAGAAACGAGCGTTCAGTCGTCTGGTTCTGGACATGGCCTACGGTTTCTTCCTGCCCCCCTTCAGCTTCCAGATCAGGGTGGGAGGACTTTATCTGCTCTACAGCTTGTATCAGTGTCAGACCGCCTCGCCCACAGAGCAGGTCAGGAGCAAGACATGCATATGGGGTCTTTTTAAGGGTTAAATTAAGTGTTAAATTAAGTGTTTCTTGAAGTGCAGCTGATGAGCAGCTCTTCCTCTTGTAGATCCGTCTGGCGCTGAAAGACTGGGACGATGTGAAGAAGTTTGAGAAGGACGCCATCGACGCTCAGCACCTCGATGCCGTTTACATCTTCCGAAAGCTGATGTTCCTCAAAGCTTTCCACTTCACCGCCGTGCCCACTCTGGTGAGCTTCCCACCTCACATCAGCACACATTACTCCAGTGGAAACTACAGCAGCATGATATTGATGTTATTGCATGATTGCAATAATGCAGCTTTAGCAAACTAACACAGATGTTGCTCTACTGTGTTCATGTTTTAAGTCAAATTAATTACATCTTTTTATTTAATCTGAAACATAAAACCGCCAGTCACATCCCCCCCTCTCCTTTGTGTGCTTCTCCTCTTCTTACTCCAGCTCACCTACAATAAGAAGAGGAAGGTGGAGAGGTCAATGCTGTGTGAGGAGTTCATGGAGCCGGCGTCTCGTCCGCAGGAGCTGATCAACATTAAGCTGATGGAGGTGAGCAGAGACCTCCCCTCCAGTCAAACACCAGTTTATTTAGTGTTCAGAGCGTTAACGTGTGCTGTCTGTCCTCCTGCAGGAACTGACCAACGTTCACGAGCTCTACGACAAGCTGAAGAATTCAGTCTCCTCGACATCAGGAGAGGCGGCTCCGTCCATAAAGCTGATCCACAAAGACTTCGTCCCTCAGCTACGTGACACAGTGATGGATTTCTACAAGTGGCAGCAAAAGAAGGTGACACTGTTCGGCAGGTTTTGTGTCCTCTCAGACAAAATATCGAGAGTATTACAAGTTTGTGAACCACAAGAGCTAATGTGGTTATTTTAACATTTTCTTTCTGTTTTCAGGACAGGGCCGGCGAAGACGAAGACGACCACGGTGAGGGGACGTCGACTCAGCAGGAGGTGAGTTACGTTAACGTTGCTGAAGTTCAGGTCATCGTTTTGTTGCAGCTCATGTCTCCTGCAGGATGTAATTAACCACACTGTACTAATAAGTCCGTCTGTTTGTGTCCTCAGAGCTCCAGCAGAGCCGAGCTCCTCGCCTCCATCAAATCAAAGGCCTACGGACAGGCTGCAGAGGTTTGTGTCCTCTGATTTATTTTTATTGATATTTTTAAACCAATTATCAAATAAATCATCCTAAAATGTGTATATGTGCTTGTTTCAGGCTGCCAAGTCACGGCGCCATCGTCAGGTGGAGGTGGATTTGACGAGTAACGAGGCCGGACCCTCCAACTCGTCGGGCTCCTCAAGAATGACCAAACTGTCTCTCAAAGCCAGAACCAAAGAGAGCGTACATATTTCAGGTAAATCCCTCCCACAACCACCTTTAACCCAGAAAAGATAATTGAAATGTCAGAAAATATTACAGAATAAGTTTGAAGTCCACACACAGAAGATAATTAGACCTCAGGCAAAGACAGCTAGAGTTTTTTTAATCATCAGGTCTTTTTACTTTGGGTGCTTGTTATTTATCTTAAATGTCTATTTATTCCCATCTCTTCACATCTGACATGGAAAGCACAAACGCGCAAAGAGAGAGAAAAGGAAAAGATGCAAGAAAATGAAGGCGTCCTTTCCTTTTAGGCTTCATCAAAGCAGCGCCACACCACAGACCTGTGTTAAGGCTGTGTAGCTCAATCAAACCACTAAATATACATGAGCATCTCTGTCCACATTTATGGATGTTTTGGCTGTAAATTCATCATTTAATCACATAACTAAAGATTAGAGTCATAATAATGTGCTGAAATAATTTAGTGGCCTCAATTTTGTTCTGGAAAATGGGAATGATGCATCACAATGCACAGTTTCTACTTGACAGACAGAGACTTATTTGCAGCGTTAGGACACCAATTAATAATTAAAATGTCTTTATAACTGAATAAAAACAGACAGTGATGCTATTGTGCTCTAAATAAAGTGTCAAGATTGTCCTCCTGCTCTTCAACAGTAGACGAGGAAAAGGCAGGCTGAGGGAACGTGGGCTTTAAATGTTTTGTGAAATAATCTTCACTCACTGAAGCTTCTGTCTCCTCAGGTGACATGTGGAAAGAAGCGACAGCGACGACTAAGATCAACCGACTCACCACGCTGGACTTTGTTCCTGAAGGTATGCAGCCTGTAGCTCCTCAAAAACTTCATTCTGCTTTACACTTTCTGCATTACTGAGATTACTGAGAACATGCCAATATGTGAGGTTAGCATGCACGTGGACTTTGAATGTCTGTACCAGATTTTATGACCAAATATGTGATAGTTTGTTTGTTCATGCATTCATTTACTTGCTTGTGTCCTTTTCTGATGTTGTTTTCTTTTTCTTCCATCAGTAAAAAAGAGACCGAAGAAAAAATTCAAGTGGTCCTGAAGACGGCGCGGGACTCCACCTGATTTAAAATGTGGAAATGACTGTAGTTAGTGTAATGAATTTTCACATAATGTTTAATGTTTGTGTATGTTTTTACATTTTAAAACGTTTTAATTTATTTTTTAATGAGTCTTATAATTCAGACTAAACAGTTGGCTGAGATAATATATCTAATGTCCATAAGTATGTGGACATCAGAGTACACACACGTATTTTATTCTGGAGCTGTTTTCCATGTGAATCAGGTTTTATTGTTCCACTTCTGCAGTTTTATTGTTTTCAACTTCTTTAACAGTTATTTATTGTCACTGTGTTTCATGATTTCAGTATTTTTACTTACATTTGCTTTTATTCTGCATTTTGTAACTTTAAGACAAGTGCGATATCACGAGTTTTTTAGACGTCTGGTGAGAGCCGACAGGGTCATGATGCTTTCATGTTGCGTGTCCTGAGAAAACTTCTTCAGATTTGGAACAAACATCCACTTCGACCCAAAGAGGAACTGATAAGAATTATCTGGTGGCCATGTTTTTCCAGAATTCGAACATTCATTATTTCTGACAAAATTTCACACAAATGTCTAATAGGATAAAAAAAGATTTTTTTTTTTTTACCCAAAGGGTCAAACGTCAACTTCACTTTGACATTATAATGTCCTGGAAAACACTTTTTTAGCTGTATTTCAACACTACAACAGGAGCAGGATGGGAGATTGTGACCATATTTCAAATGTGGTCAGATGCTGAACTGGTGACACTAATTTTGGGCTCCCACCTTGAAACTGGTGATTAAAAGATGGTAAAAGATCATCTGTGCTGTCGCATTGAAGATGAAACATCCACGTTTAAGAAGCTGTTCTGCTGGTCGTCCACTACAAACTCGTCGATCATCGATATTGATCTTCAGGTGGTGGTTGTTGCTTCTTGTGACAAAGCTCTCTGTCTGTAAGTGAAGTCAGCATGTTTCTCACTGGAATCTCAATGTAGTCATAACTTCCTTTTTACCAAAAAATACACCTAATACCTTTTTTTAGTCTTTACTACATATATCACATGAGTCAGGTGTGGATTCTAGTTTTATTTAATACACAAAAGAAAAAAAAGCAAAATGTTGACTGTAGACGAGAAATGAAAAAACACAGTTATTTTTAATACTTACCTTGATATTAATATGAGGATTTAATTTTTAATATGAGACTTGAAAGTAGCTCATCCATGCCGAATCAGTAAAAAAGAAGAAAGACTGTATATACACATAAATAAAGATGCAGCTTTTTGCCTTTGTATGGCTGATGGATGCACGGTGCGTTCAAAGACCCTTGGATATATGAGGAAAAGATGAATATGTGCCCATTCTTTTGGAAACTGTATCAATTTGGGCGGATGATTTTGATATTTTAAAGCAAAAGATTAAATCAGTATGATAATTATGAACTGATGGTGTTTGATGGTTGACTTTGTAGAGAGAGATGATATGAGTGCCGGTGTTTCCCACAGCCGTGAGGCCGTGAAGCTGCGGCTCGGAGGATGAGCGGCGGCGGGGACGCTGCTGCCTCTGCTCCGCGGTCCGTCTGAGCGGGGAGAGCCGCAGCCATGGCCTCGGACAGTAAGTACAGCCTGAGTCACCGTGTGTGTGGATGGAGGAGGGATGATGGAGGGATGCTGGAGGATGGATGCTGTTTCAGCCTCTCCTCCTGGATGTCTTTATTTTGGGGGGTTGGCTGACTGAGAGCGGCTGGATGTGTAGGCCAATTTATCCTCTTTACATCCAATACTACTGATTTTCTGCATTTTAGCCCTGTTAATGGTATTTAAGGGAGTTAATGTGTCTCTAAACAAAGACACATTCAGGGTTTTCTCTTTATTCCTGCAGAGTGAGTGCTGTTACTCACTGGAGAGTTGATAGTTGCCTCATCATGGCCACTTAATGGAAAACCTATTTATATCTCCTCTAGCAAATTATGATTTATTCCTATTCCTTTCTTCTTTTTTCAGTGATTCTGCTGACATTATATGTGTTTTATAATGCAGGCCTACTGAGAGCCTGAGCTAACTACGATGACTGTAAACACCTCATGCTGTCTTATACTGCCTTTTATTATTAATACTGTAATAATTTATACCTCATCTATCTTGTTAATCTAATTTTATTATATTTTTAAATGATAATTTATTGTATAAATTTTATAATTGGAGCCTTTCAGTCCAACAATCTTAATAATTGTATTTTTTCATAATTTGGTTTCAACATTTTGGACTTAAACTAGTGTCATCTGCATACATCTGAACTTTTTTCACGTCTACATCAACTTCAAGCCCATCGGTATCATTATTAGACCTCACCTCGTGATAAATATAAAATGAGCTTGTTTGATCCCTCCTAAAGACAGACTGATAACCCTACAACAAATATTGCACTCAGCACAATCACAGATTAGATTTTTCTTTTTTAGCTTAAATAAACTTAGAAAGTCTTGACAAAACTTCTCAAAGACTTTTTCCAAATCAGCAAAACGAAAGATCCACCTTTTCTATTCAGTTATAATAATCTCCAACGATGGTCCAGTATTATTACCAATATAACGACATGCAGATTTCAATAGATGAGGCTTGTCAGCACACTCATACACTTATACACAAACCTCCTGATGTGGCATCGCTCCACAACTAACATATGAAAATATATTTGCTTTCTGGTTGTAAAATATCTGAATCCCCTGAAGGAGGATTATTAATTAATTATCCTGAACTCTCGGGATGCTCAGTATCGCTCTAACTATCGTCTGTATTTGCTCATCTGCATTAAAGGGACGTAAATAAACAAAACAAAAACAAACAGGGATGCACCAATGTGACACATCAACCACAAAAACATGAACAAAAAACATAAAACCAGGAAGTCAGCACTAAAATGAGGTTCACACATGGAGAGAAACATGCAGGAGATGGTAAAAGTAGAAAAACGTGAATATAAGTGAGTGTAAATATGTGTAGTGTGTCATATTTCTGTGTAACATGGAACAGAAACGGCCTCTGGGCTTGTCTTGAACACACCTCCAGTCTGACGGTTTCACTACACGGCTGCGACGGTTTAAACGTGTCGGTGTCGCTTTCCATCATCTCGATCCTTTACGTTGGACTTGTTCAGGCTGGATCTTTTTAACCTCCTCCTCTGGATTTATGAGTGCATGAATGTTCTCTCAACAGCGCATCAGGTCCAGTGAGTTTCCTTCTCCATTTCTTCTTCTCCCATAATTAGTCGTTTATCCCTTGTTTAACTACTCTGGAGGACCAACGAGGTCATTTTGAGTTTTGCTTTTCACTCACTGAGATGAGATTTCTGCTCCTCCGTTTAGTTCTTCCATGAGAGAGTTGGACTTTAAATCTTTTAAAATGTCCAGGACTCACTTTAAACGCCACATTTGGGATCCAACGTGGGCATAACATCCACCAGGGACACTTTTTTTTACTGTCATCCATTATTGTTATGTTTGCAGGAGAGTTAAATTGTAGACAAGAACAGAGAGCTGATATGGACTGAAATGAGATTTAATGTGGCAGGAAGACAGGAAGATGAACAGGCAGGTACATCACAGGAAATAGACATGAATGGAGTCCAAATAACAAGATAGCATAACAATTAAATGCATGTATGTTTACATTTACAATTCATGCACATATAGTTTTAAATAGGTAGCATATCAAGCTAACACATCAGTGCATATGTAAATTAAACACTTGAAAGATGACATGCAAACATAACTGTCACAGTAAACTTCATTTAAAAGCTAAACAGCCTAATAAACTCGCTGCTAATGGCTCGAAGATTGGTTCGCTGCTTTAATAATAAAGGGGCTGAATCTTAATTGCTTCCCCCTTCGTCTTCTTTCTTCGAGGTTTCACACGATTAAAGTGCTTAATTGTTTGCTAGGGAGCTCGTTTGGTGCTTTTCCTGTCAGCGCTTTTGTGGTTTACCTGAGGGTGTCGAGTAATTAAGTTGTACAAAACAATACACCGCCTTTTATTAGTTTCGCCTTCAGGATTACTGGTAGGAACATTAAAACCTGCAGGGGGACTGATTAAATTAAACTGACAAATGTGTGGCAGTTACAGAGGACATCTGTTGGTATGAAGGAGAATGACAAAAGACCAGAAACACAGAATGGCACTTATAAGAGGCAAAGTGATTTCTTCAAATAGTTTATTTTGGTTCATCAGATAATTTAAAGCAGCTCAGTGTATCCTTTCATGTTGATTTTGGCGCCTCCCTGTTGTCAGAGGTGGTAGTGTTTCCTCTAACTTTAGCTCACACCAGTTAGCAGCTGGAGAAAGTTGAATTGATCCAGAACAAACCGCAGCACCGTTTAGTCTGATGTGACTGAAACATCTGATTAAGAACTGATAGAAACAGAAAACCTGCTGTCTGCTGGTCTGGTTCGCTTCATACAGAGACATCAGGATTAAACTGAGACTGATTTATAACTATTTAAAAACTCCATCATCTGAGATTACTGACTATCATTCATTTGTTTCCTAAATTCAACATTACTCTTACAGGTGCAGTGAGATAAACACATAACTTTAGATTATACAGACAGCTTTAAATTATGGTGAATAGGTTTCTATTTTGTATGTTATTAAACCACTTTGAGTGAGCTAAAGAAATGACACTAAAAATCTTTACCATGATGTGAAATTTAATTTTCTTATCATAAAATAACATTTGATCAAGTCGTTAGGGATAATATATTATTTTATCTTATAAAATGACTCCCGCCTGCAAACATTGACATATTTGTGGATCAGATTTGTGCACGTCGTCTCAACCTGCTCGCCTTTCTGGGTTTGAGTTATTGAGCGCAGATGAGAAGCAGCATCGCCGTTAAACAGGAAGCAGGCCGCCGTGTGTGTGATGTCGTCTCTGGTTGTTGTGGCCTAGTTACAGACGGGCTCGATGTCTAATTCATGGCTGCCTCCTCCTCAGGCTGAGAGAGGAGGAAGCTCTCAGGAGGAATATTTAATGCCTCTCTGCGTCTGATGAGCTGTGTCAGGAAATTGAAAAGTATGTTTGTTCCTGTTTATTCGAGCACTGACGGGGACCTGACGGGAAAACCAGACTCGTTCTGACTTTCACTTTCCTCTACAGGCCGATTGGAGTAAAGATTTCTCCGAGGGGAAATCGATGTTCAAATCGAGTTAAAATCAAGTTAATTATCCATAGTTAGAACGAGGGGGGGCATAAACACATCAGACAGTCAGTTAGAGAGCAGATGGTGAACAAAGTGGAGCGTTTAGCAGCTAAAGAGACAGATGCTTGTCCCTCAGGGGGGTGGTGGAGACCAAAAATAGAGCTAAAAGAGAGACGATACTGGACTTATATTCACAAACACAATGAAGTGAATGATTGTGTTTCTCTGTAAAGTTCAACATCAACTTAACAACTTTTAATTTCACCACAAGTCACCAAAAACAGTTATTGAAGGTTTAAGCAGATAATAAATGATAAATATACAAAACTAAATGTTAAATGAGGCTAAAAAGCTCCACAGAAGTTTTTTCAAACACAAATAAATTTTCTAAAGGCGTCAAAGAGTGACAGCAAATCAGAAAAGTTCCGCCAAAATAATGTTGTAGAAACATGCAGCATTTTTTTTGCAGAAGAAAATATCAAATAATATGAATTATAATACTTTGGGATAAGATTTGTCTTGGCAAATTATTATTTCCAAGAAGAAGAGTGAACCTTCAAGCTTAAGAAAACAGTTTGTACTTTATTTAACTTTGTAAGTTAGTAAATCAGCTCGTTTGATGGACTAAAACAACACAACTTATGTAAGAGACATATTTGTGGAGCTGTCGATCGTATCACACTGTCTTCATCTGCAATTTGAGTGCTCAGAATCATAAAAACTTTATTTAAATCTGTGTAAAACTGTGGAATAAATTAGTAAACCACTCGAGTAAAGATAGTTTTGTTTGTGTAATTTCCAAAGAGCTGTCGGGTTCAGGTTTATTGTAGCCCTGAAAATACATCAAGCGTCTAATATTGAAAAGAAATCTTAAATTTTAGCTGTTCCAGCCTTTACTATCCGACCCTTCCGAGTATCTTGGCTGACTTTCTTCGCCTTCTTTAGTGTTGTTGTGTCTTTGTGGTGTTCAGGAAGCGCCGTCGCCCAGTGGGAGGCAGGAAGGCCGTGATGACTGACGGCTCAGAGAACAGCTCAGACCAGAGAGTCAGATTTTATTTAAAAAGGACGAGGAGAACATGAAGGAGATGAAGGAGAGAGTTTAGGAGAAAGGTCGAGTTTGTGAATCTGAGTTTGGGCAGGAAAAGGCAGAAAAGAGTGAGAGAGGAGGTCACAGGAAGGAGGTGAAGACATGTCCGGCAAAGGAGCAACGACTGAGACTGTTCGGCCGACTAAAGGAGGCTGTGAGCTTTTTATTTTATTATTGTATGACTGAGCCCAGTTTCTCATGTCTTGATTGTTTACTTTCATCTGCTGTTTTTCAGTGAGATTTTTACTATCTGGCGTTGATGTTTGAACGATACCGAAACACAGAATCTCATTGATTTTGTTCAATGACATGATTGACAAAAGCAGTTTGGTGGGTTTTCATCTCACCTGTGTGGAAATGTGGAAAGTTTGGAAATAAGCTAAAATATTACAAAAATGTCATGTTTTAATTATTTTTTTCCACATTTGTTTCTTCCATTTGATGTTTCAGTGGCTTAATACACCATCTTTCTTCTGCTACAGTGATTTTGACTGTAAAATTAGAGTAATGTGATGTTATTGCAACAAGCAGATCAAAATGATTTTGGAGTAACTAAATGATGATGCCAACTTGGAAAAAGGCTGAATGCTCTGTCAGGCAAACAACTTTTAATGCTCGCTTTCTGAATGGACCAGTCGGGTTTATGTCACCTAGTTTAAGCAGAAATACGGCGATATTATTTATTCTCTGTGATATCTACATGCTGTGTAACTTTAAAATGTATAAACTCACCAAAGGTGAAGTCATATCATCGAATTCTGGGCGCTCACAGATCCCTACGATAGTTTTCTTCTCTGTTTCTGATTCAATGTCACGATGATCTCAGCATGAAAGGCTGCTGCAACATCTCATGCAAATTTAAAATGATCACATATGTCGTGAATTTATATGTATTTGTGTGTTTGCATATACTTTGCCTGTGATCGCTCTATGCAAAAAAAATTGACACGTATTTGGCGTAAACACACCATAATTATCGTATAACAGCAGTGGATGGAAACACACATAGTTTCCTTTTCTAATTTCCAAAACGTTGATTAAAATTTTTTGTAAACCTTTTTACTGATGCTTCAGAAAGTGATTTATTAGTTTGACAGTTTTAAAAGTTTTGTTGTTTAGATATTTGTTGAAGCGGTACCTGCTGTAACATCGGTGACAAGAGACAAGATTAGTTGGCAGTAATAAATATCCAAAAAGCTGTGCTGCATGAATCAAAACAAAGAATCTAACTTCTGTCTTACTTGTCTAAATTTTTAAAATATAGTTTGTTATTATCATCTTTATTAAATTCAGATAGATCAAAATCTCTTTAAGAAGATAACCTCCATCAGTCATGTGACAGCAGGTGTTGAAGTTCAGCCTGTAACCAGCAGATGGAGCCTTCACATCAGAAATATAAAGCTCAATCATTCTTCAAGTTTTCTAGTGAATGTTTCTGCAGTAAACTAGTTGATAATTGTCCCTTGACAGTCAGTATTTGTTCTGTAGTGAACAGAGCAGAGCAGAAAAACATGGTAAACTCTAAATATTAAAAATGAGCTGCTTGGCAAAGAGGGATGAATTATATATGTATTAATTATTATCTGTATTAGTGTTAATAATTCAGAATAATTTGTGCCAGGGGATCGTTTGTGGCCGATCTTAAGTTGAATAATTGAAACCATGTTGATATGTGAGAGTAAAAAACAGATGATTTAGAAAAATCACTGAATTATTGAATGAAAATGACAATGATGAAAAATATTAAATGAAGCAGTAAATTTTACAGCTGCAAAACAACCTTTATTATTAATGATGAAAGTTCCAGTAAATGTGATATAAAGGTGTGTTTTTAGGAGTAAAAGTTATCATGAATAATTCAAATGAAAATGTATTTTTCACAAAATTCACTCTGCATTGGTTCGTCTCTACATCCACAGGCGTGCGCTCATCTAGTTGAGCTATCCGGCCACCTGTAATCCAAAATCTCACTCTTTAAAGGACAGAGAAAAGAGAGGAGGTTTGATTTAAATGCTTTTTTAAAAACATATATTGAAACTTCAGGGACAAAAAAGGCAAAGTTCCCGGTCTCTAAGAGGATCAAAAGAAAGATGAATATTAAGTCATGAAAACTAACAATCAAATATACATTAGAAAATCTGACCTGAGTGATTTGGTTCAGACATCAAAAGCACTTTGATTACGATTAAGAAAAGTTAAATACTGAAAAACAGACAAATCCTTTCTCTCACCAAGTACTATGAGTCATCTAATCATAACTATAAAACTTTATTTGTGCTTTAATTTAGCAGATTTAGTTTAAAAATATCTGAAATTTGTCATTTTACAGACAAATTCAATGTTAAACTTCGCACATAAGTTGCATACAAACATTTCTTTTTGGCTTTAATTAAGTTTCTAACCTTCTGTTTTTTGCACATTAGCGATATATGAACATCATTTGTTGTCTTTCTCAAAGATCTTTCTCTAACTGTGTACTGCTAATCGTCTAAACATAACTATAAGACTTTATTTATGCTTTAATTGTGCAGATTTTGTTTAAAAAATAGCTAAAATTGGTCAGTTAATGTAAGAAAAACGTAATCATTACATTTCTAATCTTCTGTTGCACATTATATGAACATCATTTTTACGGTTCCCTGAATGCAGCACCTTCACTGATCTGCCGCTTCAGACTTTGAGCGTCTCTCCAAATGAAACCTCCCCCGAGTTGTTATGTTTTTTTTTTCTTCTTATTCATCATCTCTTCATCTCAACCCTGAGACGCTCTCATCCTGCCAGCCAATTAGGACGAGCAGACAGACAGCGCCATGGTAACATGAGACCTTCTTACATGTGGGTGGGAAAAAAAGGCACATTTATTATACCTTAATGGAGCCACTGGGCTGTTTCCACGGAAACTATGATTTTCAGGTGTGTGTGTGTGTGTGTGTGTGTGAGCGTTTGCCTTGCAGTCATTGGGTTTGAGTCACACACTGAAAACACGATGTGCTGATGTTTTCTGGGTTAATTTGTCCGCCTCGTCCTGACAACAACAACAACAGGTTTGTGTGTTAAGTGCAGCGAGGTCAGTGAACGTCACGTGTGAGCTTCAGGAGCTCAGAGCTGCAGGGACGGAGGTCTGATCAGCCTTTTTAAGGATAACGCAATCACACCTGAAGACACCAAATACGGCCCTTTTGGCCTTAATGTTGTCAGGACGGAGTAATCAGATCAGCCGGTGTCTGCTCTCAAACATTTTCACAGAAAGACAAGAGAGTCACAGAGTTCAAGATATTTTTAGTGCCCCCGGTACAGGAAGTGAGTCTTTTTGTAATGTAAATAGAAAATGTGGTGATGCAGCACTTTTCACAGTTTGGATGCACCTGAAACTTTCCTGGTTATCAGTTTAAAAGGTGAACAGCAGTGTTAGAAAACATCTGGTTTAAAGAATTAGAGGCCTGTGAACATAAACACGTAAGGTGAGAGGGTAAATACAAATCCCATGATGCATTTCAGCAAGAAACATCCAATCAAAATTCTGATAAATGCACCGATTCTGCGCCAGTTTTGGATAAATTTAGTATCGATGCTGCAGTTTTGAAGCTTTTTAAATTTGCTGCAGCTCCAACTGGCTTCAGCTCACAGCAGCTGAGGCATTATGGGTATTGTAGTATTCAGAGCCTAGATGAACATATGAAACATAAGCCTTTGGACTGTAAAGTTATCCATTTTCGAGATCTCGAGTTTCCATGTTGAGAAACTTTGAGGATTTGTGGCTCACAGCTCAGTTTCCCTCATTTTGAAGGATCAGTGCTTTTCTGTTATACTTTAAGCTCATTTTGACATCTCAGCGGTGTGTGGCGAAGCAAAATTTCCAGTTTGATGAGGAAGAACCTGACTGGCCTTTTCATATGTTGGTTGTGATCAACGTTATCTGAAGGGTTGCGGATCAGATCAATACCAGCTTACGTCATTTAAAACCAGGCGAGAAGAAGTCGTCTTCTCAACACACGTCTGAAACGTTTGTTGTTTTGTTTTTTCACACCCACGGGACACGACTGGCATTTTCTGATTTTTCTGTGGGAGTTTAAAAAAAAAACGCCTGGTTCAGCGACGACAGGAGGCCAAAACAGAGAGGAGGAAAAAAACGAGATTAGCATGAACGTCAAGATTTATTTCTACAGAGGAATTATCTTCCTCTAAGACTGAAGACAGAGCATCCAGCTGTGTGTTATCGTAATAATCTACAGGCAAAGGGCCAGGAAACACACACACACACACACACACACACACACACACACTCCCGAAACTAATTACCCACAATAATGAGTGACCTTACAGCGAACTGACAGAGACAGTGGGCGCTCTTTTTATTCATGGCTAAAAAAAGAAGAAAAGAAACTACAAAGCAACCTCTTCTCTTCGTTAATGAGCAGAAATGACGCGGCCTTCGCCGCCGCCATCGCATTCCATGTTCGTGTCTCCATCTTCTTCTTCTTCTTTCTTTTCTTATCTAACGCTCACATCAAAGTGCTCCCTCTCCTCTCTCTTCTCCACCTTCTCACTTCAAAGCCGGGGTGGAAAAGTCAGCAGCTGCGTAGTAATCAGGGGATTTTAGTATTCACACACACACACACACACACACTCACACACACACAATCAACCTTTCACGAGCGTGTCCGTCACAGATTAGCGATTGTGAAATGTTTCGATCTGATGCCTCTCGTTGACTTCTGGGTCACGTCGCCTCTTTAATCCTCATTTGTACGTTAATTCATCGCAGTTTAGCTTTTTAATACGTTCAACAAGCCGTTTCGTCGATGCTGCACATTTATCCTGTTTCTTTCTTTTTTTTTTAATCTCCAGCTTTTTCCCTGCTGGTAACACACACAGATTATTTTAGATTTATCTAATCTCGTTTATTCTGATGTAAATATTCTTATCAGCGAGTGAGTGAAAGAAAAGTGATGAAAGTGAAGCTAAAAACTGAAGTTTCTCAAAAATGACCGATATTATTATTCTTTCATTTTTAGGGTATTAAATTCAATCTAAATTAATTGTTGTTTATTAATTGACTAAAAAATGAGTGTTACTAAAACTTAAACATGAAGTTTTCAGTCATATAACGAACATGAAGGTGATATTTTCTTGTTTCACAGCGTTTGTTCTCGAGCTGAATCAGTTTTGAAACAAGTTGTAATTTTAATTCTTAATCTCTTAACAGTTTTCATTAAAAGTGGTCACTTAAAGTAATTAATCAATTAGTGGATCAGAAGAAAACAATGTCTTTGTGTCTAATCAGTCATTTATCAAACAAAATTGCAAAAACCTTTCTCTCTCCAGCTTCCTAAATGTGAAGGTTTGATCCCTCTCTCTGTTTTTTTTTAAATCATTTTAAACTCTATATATTTTGTTTTTTGGTCATTTGAAGACATCAGCTTGTGGAGGATGTTTCCTAAAAAGAGTCGTATGAAGTTAATGTGTGTGCTGTGTGTTTGGAAAGAGCCACCAAACAGGGATCTCTGCATCGGGAATGAAGTGTGTGTGTGTGTGTGTGTGTGCAGCAGGTGTGAGGCCAGACTTTGACCCGGGGTTTCTTCCTGTCCATCTGGATGCAGACAGTAGGAGGCTCTGAGCCTCCAACACTGAGCTCAGTGTCTGACGGTCACGGCAGCTGAGGGGGAATCTCCACTTTACGGCCGCGCCCGAACGCACCGTCCAAACATTTACTGTCTCGCTGTTCATTTCAGCGGGGGGTTTACTTTTGTAAATTAATTTGATGCATATTCACAGGCTTTTCCTCACTTTGCCCTTATTTTAATCTAAAGTGTTGTTTGAAGTAACATCGGCATATTTCCACCTCGTGAAGCTGCTGTAATGAACATTTTAGCAAACATTTACACATCCAGCAGCTGCAGCAACATTAGCATATTTTAGGAGTCGTGTTAATGAGTCCAATAATCTCTTTTATCTTCATTTTTCGGTTCAGTACTACGAGTGACTTTCACTTTCACATTACACACACATTTGAGTTATTGTTAAAATACTGTAAAATATACTGAGATTTTACTGATCCGGTCAGTAAATGTGAGAAAATCGCTGCTTTTCTTGGCTTTTGAAGCATGTTGGTGATGTGATATCATATCCTGATATGTTGACATGTGTTGTCTTACATGGCTGACACGTGTTTTGATATTTTAGAGGTTTTATATAAGTCAGTTTTATTCTGTATCGCCTAACATCACAAATTTACCTCTGTTTATAATCTGTACAGCAAACGATTCAGATGAGGAAGAACTAACAGGGCGCAGATGGAAAAAGTGAATGAAAAGTCACAGAATAAATAACCAATATCACGTCCCTCCCAGGTCTGTGGAGACAGGAACATCTTCTCCGTCGCCCTCATCTCAAGTGTGTTAGTGAGGAAAGAGGAGGCGGTGGTGCTTTTTTAAAGTGAAACTTGATGCATCTGTCATGTCACGTCTCCATCTTTCTGTGGGAGCGAACAGCAGCTGAACATGAGAGAAAGTCAGGGTGGTTTAACAGGAAGATGCATCTAAGAAAACAGCGCACGATTCCCATTTTAAAGATTGTTAGAATATATCTGAGGCTTTTGTAGCTCCTGTTTAACTCAGTGTTTGTTGATCTTATGACCTTTTCAAAATCTCAAAATTTATGGAGATATTTGACTTTTCTTCAGCGTTCTCGAGAGGCAGAGATGTTCTTGCACCTCCTGAATATAAGAGGACGTGATGAAGGATGGAGTGAGATTCTCAACGCAGATCTAAGATACGAACGCGGCAGCTTTCGTGCTGTTTGGCAGGAAGTTTGACAGTTTCAGCTCTACAGGAACCAGCTGCTGGTGTTGCTCATTATTTTGCCACCACACACACACGCGCGGTTGCTTGATGATGTGAGCGTAGATTAACGAGGTACATCTGCACAGCGTGGGAGATTCAATTCCTAAAAATGACACCGAGAGAGAGACATCAGAGTGAAAAAAACAAATAAAAAGGTGGGGTATGAAATAAATAAAATATAACACTATCACATCCTCACACACACACACACACCTACGCTGTCGAGTCCTTTTATTTGGCGCTCGGCGGCATGTGTACTCGTCTCCGTTTGCTCCCATTGATTCAGTCCTCTGCTCGCTGAAACGTTACACCGTGGAAACGGGAGATGGCGACCCCCCCCCCCCTCCTCCGTTATGCTTTTCTATTCATCTGTATTGAGTCTCATTGAGAGCAGAGTATCGCGGCTCGCATCACCTCACATCTCTCTCTTCGTTTCCCTCCATCTCCTCCATCTCCTCCTCTTATTTTTACTCTCTGTTTTGGTTTCCTGTTTCTCCTCCTTTCTTTCTCTTTTGGTCCAGATGTTTTTCTCTCCTCTCAAAGATTTTTCCTCTCTCTCTCTTTTTTTATCTGAGCTTCTCTCTATTTGACATTTACAGTATCTGCTCTCTATTTTCTCTCACTTTCTTTCTTTTTGTGTTATATTTTACTCTTTTTCAGTCCTTTCAGGAATTTTGTGATATTACGAGATCTTACAAGATGTTTTTCTAATCTAATCTGCAGAAAAAACATTTAACCACCCTCCTACCAATCCCCACAAACTGAGGTCAAATTCAGCTCAAAGCTAAATCTTCCCTTTCGTCCAGTTTCATTCCTCAGTGACTGTCTTTCAGGCGATGTGTTTTACTCCAATCAGTCCTCTCCAGTTGACCACAGGGAGGGATGACTCACTCAATGAATCAGATTTATTCACATTTTTTATTTTACACAACATGCAGATGTATAAAGCGGCTACAATGTGTGAAATATACATTATAAATCCACAGCATGCACAGGAGGTTATTTCCAATCAAAAGTAATGTCAATGAGCGCGGCTACATTCACTGTTTGAGTCGTAAATTGTAAAATCTGAGTAGTTAAACTCTGTCTGCTGCAGTTTATAAAATCAGTTGTCATTTCAGCTAATAAATGACTAAAACTAAAACTATTATAAATGATATTATGTAGAATATTTAACTGTTTCATCAATGCAAGACAAAACTTGTGTTTCTTTTACATCATTTAGCTTAACATCTGTCCTGGAAGTCAGCAACAGATCAAATCGAGATGGTGTTGTTGTAAAAACACGTAGTCGTGTGTTTACTTTCTACTTGCTGAACTCCTGAAGGTTACCCAGGTTTGAGCTGACATCTCTCCAGCTGCTGTTACAGCTCCAGGTTTCTCTGAACAAACATAATCAGCTGCTCTTCCATCTTTATTTTGGACAAGCTTTCCACCAGATGATGTGACTTCCCTAGATAAAAAAGATGAAGCAAGTCTTGTGGAACTTAGTGTGTGTGGGGGGAAATAATGAATTCTACGATGCATGTCGATGTTTTGTTAAATGATTCTGTATCAATGCAGTAAAGTCTATAATCGATTATCAGATCAGTTTCTGTCGTTTCTGGAGTTTGGTGCTGCTGCTACGTAGAACGTGTCGCCGTGTTTCCATTTTAAAACCGCGACAAGATGGCAGAGAGCAGCTGCAAGAGACAAAAGAAATCATGAGAAAAATAGACCATACGGAGAGAAATCTGAAACTGAGATGATCGAGGAATCGTTTAATAATCGAATCGTGAGCTGACTGATGATTCCCTTCTTCTAACATAACCTGATCCTGAAAGATTTTCCCAGAAACAGGCACATTGCAATGAATGTGCAGAGTAACAGCGTCACTTTCTGTTTTGAAACGAATGAAAATAATGAATCTGTGTGCATGCAGCAGTATCTTGGCAAACTCCAGCTAGCATATTAACATTTCTCAGATTAAGAGATAATCCATCTTTTTGAAATCGGGGTATAATGTTCATATGTGCAAACAGAAAAACGGGACACCTCTAAAACATACTGATAATCCGGGATGTTCGACAGGTGACAGTTACTGAGTGATGTCTGGATTTGTGAGGCTGCTGTGGATTATAGTTTCTTTCAGTTCAGTCGTTGCTGGATCAGATTTTCCCCCTCAGGACAACTTGTCCTGCAGCTGGGAAACCTCTTTTTCCAGCAGCTGTTTTATTTACTGACTGTGCTCTTGAGCAAGGCACCGAGGGTCACTCAAATACTAAAGTTTCACTCATTCTGTCTGTGTGTGTATCACATGTACCATGCGTACTGTGTGTGTGTGTGTGTATCCAGACTGTCTGTTTGTGTGGTCTGATCAGTGTGTCATTGTGTGTCCCCTCTCCCTCTCCCTCCTCCTGCCAGTCACCCCGGAGGCCATCGGCTTCCTGTCGGCGGTGGGCGTCTTCATCGTGGCGTTGGCCGTCCTCTTCCTCTTCATCAACAAGAAGCTGTGTTTCTCGCGCGTCGGCGGGCTGCCCTGCCTGGAGCCGCGAGGCCGCCGCAAGAAAGAACGACTCGGCATCTGGCAGGGGCTCGGTGAGTGACCGAAGGAGACGTTTACCTGACGGGGACACCCGGTGACGCACAGCTCAACATTTTAAACCACAAATACACGTTTATTAACCTTCACCTTTAAAGAGTTTTACCAAGGAACCTGTTTGTAATTTCTTTGAAATAACTCCTAGACCCCATTATTTACCCAAAACTTATCAGAAAAATACCCCATCATTATTGAATCATTATATTCTAATTTTTTTAATCCCCCAACAAGGAGGAAATAAATATCTGCTCATTTCTTTTATACATTACCAGGACAGTAACACGAATTTAACACGTTTCCTAGTCAGCACACTGCATGATAACTGAAGAGTGAATGAATGAACTTTATTTATAAGGCACATAATGCAGATCAAAGTGAATGAATGAACTTTCTAAGTATATTTGTAAGACATTTCAGAGAAGTTGCTGCTAATTTCAGCTGCGTTTTATGTGTGAAAGGTGTCAATATTCATTCATTCATACTATTGTTCAGTTCTCATTCAGTTAGTGTATGTACTTGGAAACGGTGGAGTATTAAATTCATTACTTTCATGGTAATCTATAAAAGAAATGAGCAGATATTTATCACCTCCTTGTTGGGAAATTGTGGAATATAATCAATAAATAATGTTGGGGTGATTTCTGAGAACTTTGGGCTAAATAATGGAGAAATTTGATGATAATTTCAAAGAAATTACGAATACGTTACCTGGTAATTATCACCTACTTAGTCATTAGCTCATGACATTATAGTGTGTTAAGGTAAATTAAGAGCTTCGGCCTCAGGTTCCCTTTTCAATCATTGAAGCATTTCATAACTGTGATTTTTGGATACACTGACAAATGAGAAAGATGCTTTTCTGACGTTAGCAGTGTCAGATGAGAAAATGCTCAGGAAATGGGTTTGTCAAAGATAATGACAAACAAGGATTGGACTGGGGCAATACTTTCTGTATTTCTATCAGACTCAGGCACAAAAATTTGAAATAATTCATGGAAAAAAATCACATTTATTTTGAAAGGCTGATTTACGTCATTTTGCACGAATCTTTGCAAAGCCGGCACGAGCCACAAAGCCACAATATGGGAAATATGGAAATTAAAATAAACAAAAATACCATTTTTTTTTTTGTTTGTTTCCTAAAATGCTGAACTGAATGCACCTGATAACATTATAAGACAGCATCTCTGTATTTCAGATTTCATACAAGTGTCTTTTGAGTAAAGGTTATAAATCTGAAAGATCTCCTTGGGAAATAGAAAGAGAGACTCCTGAATGCATTATGACTCCAATTAAACTCTTTAGTAGCGGATGGGTGGGTAACGTGGGCGAGTTTGTTTTTGTACAGTGGTTTCTGTGGGCGAGTGTGTTTTGTGTGAGAGAAAGAGCTGAGTGAGTCAGCCACACACTGCCACAAAGCTCACAATAAAAAATATTAACATCAAAAAACCTTGAAGAAAAATTCAGCCAAGAGAGAAATAAATGTACAGAGAGAGAAACTGAAAGAAAAGGACCCAGTTTTTTTTTTTTCACAGTGAAGTCATGGAGGCAGCTGCAGGCGTCTTTTCAGGAATTGCACGTAGGGATATTGAGAGGGCAGTTACCAATGACTAATTATTGATTACCAATCGAGTCAGTATAGTTTATGGAAAAGACATCACATGCAGGAAAATACATTTTTAAATTTCCTAAAATGTCAAATTATTCTTTTAATACTTTAAACATAATACTTAAACATAATGAACATAGTCACTTCAGTGTTGAACTACTCAGACAAAGTACGATCAAATGTTGTGATAACTCGACTCTGCTGTGCTGAGAGTTTCCTCCATGTGGGCTGAAGAGGGTGAATCCTGAACACTAATTGAATCCTGTCTGAGCACCTGTGAGTCATTTTAACTCAAAGATCAAAGTTTGAGCCGAGTGGAGATCAGAGAAAAAGAAAAATATCCTGAATTTGATGCCAGATAAAAAAAAGTCACATTCCCAGCAGCAGGATGAATCCAGGTGGAGACGCTGAGTCAAACACTGAGCAAACACTCTGCTGGTTTGTTGGTTTTCACCTGCGGCAGGTGGAGTCTCTGGTATTTCTGGTTAATTTCCTGAACAAACATCACATCCTGTTCAGAGTCTTTCGTAACATTCACAGTCCTCTGGAGCTGCACAGGACCAGGTAGGATTTCAACAAGTTTAGTAAAACTTAATGTGAAAGTGTCGTTTTAATCTGGAAACTTTAGATTTAATAGTTTAGTTTGTACAAAGAGCTGTGAAAAGCTCGTGTCACTTTCAATCAATACAGTGACAAAACACAAGCTTAAAGTAAAAAACTTGTCTCTTTTTTAATGAACTAAACTCAATGTTGTTATTTTATCTTGATAATCCTTCATTTCTGGCTTTATTCAAATAGTTTTTAAAGGATATTTATGATTTAGTAGTCAGAAGTTAATTAAATTTAGTGTATTTTATTGAAGAACTTTGACTCACTTTGACTTTAGGATGTGTGTCTTGTCAGGTTGAGTCAATATTCTGTGTACACTTGAGTCTTTTCAACATACTGTAATGTAATGTGTGTAAATGAAGTATGACGCATGTTATGTTATGTTGAAAAGTAACACAAATGTGTGTCTTTACATGCTGAACACACACTCTGTTGATCAGGTGGTGTCGGTGTGTAATTTTTTTAGCAAGAACATTTTCTTACCTGCACATTTAAAAATGTTTTCTCTGTTCAGTAATGACGAATAAAGGTGGAAATTAGTGCAAGAAATGTGACATTTTTTACCAGAGGATGCACTGAATGGATAATATATATATTATACATATATTTATCATATTTTTCAGTGTATATTCTTGTAAATAACGACTGATGGAAAGACAGAAGGTGGCACATGCAGATACCAATGATTTTTATGCATGAAGACATAAAATAAAGTAGATGGATTTCATACTTTGATTATTTTTCAGTATTTGCATCTGTCCTGAATTCTGAATCAGACTGTTGGAGCGGCTCAGCTGGAGCTCAACACTGAAATCATCTGTTTCATTCATGCTTCGCAATCAGCGGCTCATTCATTCATTCATCAGCTGCTGGTGAAGTGAAGTCCAGTTGTATCCATGCAGCAGTTCGGCCATTATAACCTTCATTATATGTCTCATTACTATTCTGCCATACGCTAGAAGACTTTGTAAAGATTAAAGTCATCACACTGGGCCTCATGCAGCAACTTCTGCTTAAATTTTAAAGTCCACATGCACCAAAACGCTCTTAATCATCTGTTCCTCAAACTGAAAATGTTTGTTTCCTGGAAAAATAATTTGTGGACTGAGCCACATCTAAAGCAAAACCCTCGTGATTTTTATTCCAACATTGAAAATTTGACAGTGAAATAACTTGATGAAACTCCCAGTGTCCTCCTGATGTTTAAGATTCAACTTAAATTTAATGCCCACATGTGTGTTTTTACTGGGAGGCATCAGTTGTCATTGCAGGATATTTTAGTAAATATGACTGTTAAAACATTTTCTATAAATGAATTTGTGAATTTCTTGACTTTTTACAGCTGCATTTCCAGCCTGGAATGATTTGAAACTCAACAAATTTTAGGTTGCACTACTTTTTAAAGCCTTGACATAACACATACCTGCACATCAGCTGTTGCATGAATGAATAAGCGTTTAATATGTTTTGTATTATTTTCTTTTCATCTGCTAGACAGGGAGTAGATGACTGACAGGAAATGAATAAAGAGACGTGGAAACATCCATTATAAGAATATTTATCTATAATGGAGCATTTGTTCAATCAAGAAATGTTTCTTCCATTCGTGTGTATTTGAATTCATATATGTGTGTGTGTTTAATCATTACTCCACTCTGAACAGCTTCAGGAGACATAAGTTAACCGACCAGTCGCTCGCCCACTCTCAGACCTGGGTAACCATGGTTACCGCTCAGGTAGAGACGGCGACCTGCACTTCGGAGAGGAGGGTCTTATCGCTCCGCCGCCACCGCATCACTCATTCAGCTGTTGCTATCCAATTATGGGGAAATGATGATGTGGATGGAGCGACCCTTCACCCTGTTAGAGAGGCAGAGAGCGAGCGAGCGAGCGAGCATGGCTTTCTGTGAGCTCTCTCCTCACTTTATGAGCTCATAAAGGAGGCATTATTTCAGTCAATAAATGCTGCACCTGTGAGACGGTTAATGTGGTTGTTGATAAATCGTGATTTTAAAATCTTTTAACGTCTTTTTTTAAAGATGGACGACACGTCTCCACTTCCTGTTAAAAAAAAAAAAAGAGAGCCAAAATATCTCAGGTATGGGCGCCGCCATCTTGTTCTGGTGACGTCATTTGCAGAGTCTGTGCAGTGGTAATTATTGGGAGGAGCCTCTTTATCGAGGTCCCGCCCACACACCCAATCGACTCGATCAGTAGTCAATAATTAGTGACTGTTAGCCAACGATCACCTGCTAAAGTTAAAGTTTACGTTTCCTTTCGATTTTTTTACTCTTTGTTCATATCCTGAAAAGTCGTCTCCAGGCGCCTTCACGAGTACTTCACTGTGATTGACAGCTGTGATTCAAGAGACCACGCCCCCGCCCCCTTTTTTTAATAGCATTAAATAACTAATTAAAACCAAACTGATCAGAAAAACAAACACTTGAACAAACATCAGTGTGATCAGAACTACCTAAAATGACAGAAACCATCTTTAGGAAACATTTATTTGATGTTTTGATTTTTTTAGTTTGTCCCATCTGCTAACATGGAGGGGGCGGGGCTTAAGAGCTGCAGCCACCAGGGGGCGATCCAGATGTTTTGTCTTCGTCAACTTCTTTATATTCACTTTTTGGTGTTTTCCCCTGCTGTGATTCATTTGCTCTGAACCAAACCATCCTCACTGGCTGAGGACCGACCGGGTCCACAAACTTTCCTGTTGTTCCTGCTTCACATTAAAAGCTTTCCACCAGTGAACCAGTAGGGTGCTTTTATTTTGAAAACGGCACCTCTTTAGTGTTAGCGAGGCTCGACCGCTCGCCAAAACTGATTCATTAATGTTTTTATGATTTCTGTCAACCTGCATCTCCTTTCCTCGACTTTCTTCCTAGTTTCCTCCTCTCTTTCCTCTCTTTCTTGTCTCCTCCTCTCCTCTCCTCTCTCGTCTCCTCTTGTTTCCTCCTTCCTCTCTTGTTTCCTTGTTTCCTCTCTCTCCTCTCCTCTCTTCCTTGTCTCCTCCTCTTCTCTCCTCTCTTCCTCGTTTCCTCATCTCCTCCTCTCTTTCTTGTCTCCTCCTCTCCTCTCCTCTCCTCTACTCTCCTCTCCTCTCCTCTCCTCTCCTCTCCTCTCCTCCTCCTCTCCTCCTCCTCTCCTCCTTCTCTCCTCCTCCCTCTCCTCCTCCTCCTCTCTCCTTCTCTCCTCCTCCTCTCCTCTCTCCTCCTTCTTCCTTGTCTTCCTCCTCTTCCTCTCTTCTTCTTGTCTCTCCTTTCCTCCCCTCCTTCCTTTTCCTTCCTTCCTCTTCCTTCTCCTCTCTTTCCTCCTCTCTCCTTTCTCCTCTCCTCTCCTCTCCTCTCTTCCTAGTCTCCTCTTCTCCTTTCCTCTCTTCCTTGTTTCCTCCTCTCCTTTCCTCTCCTCTCTTCCTTGTCTCCTCTCCTCTTTTGTATCTCCTCCTCATCTCCTCTCCCAGTTTTTCCTCCTTGTCACCTCCCTCGTCTCCTTGTCTCGATCTCCCTGCAGTGAGCAGTTACGGTGATGAAGATGAAGATGAAGGCAGCAGCTCCTCTGACAGTGAGGAGGAGGTCCTGAAGCAGTTTGAGATCTCCGTCTCGCGTTCGCAGAGTTTTCGTACGGCATGCAGCGGCAGCGAACGGCAGCGAGCAGCAGTCACAGCCGTCGTTGTGCCGACGGCACAAATTCAGCCATGCCCTGTCGGACCAAGAGGAGGGCAGCACGGAGCCGTCGGACTGTGAAGGTGAAGGCTTTTATTTAAACCATCATCGGGGGGCAAAGTAACAAAGTACATTTACTCTAATAAAGTACTTAATTACTAATTTAAGGTACTTGAGTATTCCACCACATCTGAGAAGGAAAAACGTTTTACTTCACTACATTTATCTGACAGCTGCAGTTACTCTACAAATTTCAGAGTTTATAAAATATGATATTATTAAATTAAATGATCCAAGAGTAATGTAGATTCATTACTTAGTTATTATTTATTAAGTGACAGAAAATGAAGCTGCAGCTTCGTTATTAGATGTTATTTTTACAAAAACATTTCATAACTCATAATGTGAAGATTTGCTTCATTTTTTAAAAACTTTTTTACAGTTTATTTTTTGGTTGGTTTTTGGTTTAATTTTTCTGTAAGAGTAAGTTTTACTTTTATTATTTTAAGTACATTTAACTGATTATACTGAAACTTACACATTTTTAATGCAAGACTTTTATTTTTATGGTCTGGTATTTGTACTTGTGTATTTTAGAAAACGATTTTTTATTTACCTGTTAAACTGTTAAAGAAAAAGTCTCAGCTGACACATGTTGAAGGACTTTATATTTTAAATTTTTAACACATCATATTTCTTATTCACGTAGTTTTCTAAAGTTCTGTTAAAGATGAAGTGAAAATGAAAATGAATGAAAGGCATCAAAACAAACTCGACTGGTTGCCTCCAGCTTGTCGCTCCCGCTCATCAGAGGACATTTTCGTAAAGTTAAATCTTTCACAAAGTCCAATAAGACGACTTTTGAGTCACGAGCAGCATCTTTTTACAGGTTTACTTCAAAATAAATTACATTTCATGACATCGACAGAGTGAGAAATAGAGGTTAAAGGGCAGAAAGTGACAGTAAAAGTACATCAACTTCCACTTTCTGGCCTCCAGGCGAAACTTCGATGAGTTTTATTTGCCTCGTTTAGTCTCCCAACTTCCTCTGAATCACCTCCTTCCTCCCTCCTGTCGCTCTTCCTGTGCAGGTAACTTTCACCTGACCTGGTGTGCAGTAAACAAATGATGTTAAGATGAGTCAGAGTGAGCAGATTTTCACCGGTTTACTTCTGCAGAGATGTGAAACTCCAGCAAACAGAAAAGCAGCAAGATCCAGCGTTAATTCAGCCTAGAGTCAGCGAGCCAAAAGGCCCCAAATAACGTTTTTACTGCAGATTAGAGGCCGTAAAGAGCTCAGAGAGGCTCAGGGCGATTGGACCGCCGAGGCTGGATGAGCGTGGACGGACAGCAGCTTTAATTAGGACGCTTGTTTGTAGTCGGTCGGTTTCTGGTGTTTAAAGAACGACCTGCAAGACGAGAAGGAAATAAACAAAACCAGGCTGTTTTTATCCTTTTTTTTTTCAGTTTTTTATTTTTGTTTGCCTGTTTGCTTTTTATTTGCAGGATTTTTAGCTAATTAATTAAACTAAAGGCTGAGAAATAGGAAAAAAAACAGAAGAGAAGATGCAAATTTTTCCTATTAATTATTTCAAGGTCTTGGATTAGGATTATAGTCATCGTGCCATCAACCATAAAAGAATATTATATTTATTTTTATATTATATTATTATTATATTATTATATTATATTATATGGAATATTTAGAGAAAGAACAAAAACCATCATATATTTTGTGGATATTTGTAGTTAAGTGTTAAACATACATTGGCAGCAACGGTTCCTAAAATTTTCTTCCTAAAAATTGTGATTAACGTTAATCCCAACATCCAGCAAGATATAATCTGGATTATCATCTGAGCTTGAATCGTGCTCTGGTGGTGATATTTTCCCACCCAACAAACCAAACCAAACTCAAAGTATAAATATGAATAAATAAGAAAAGTAGTTTAAAGTTTAATAGTAAATTAAAGCCACATGGGTCAAATTACAAGATTAAAACTTTGGTGGCATTACGGTTAATTGAATTTGCGTTTTTAGACAGCAGAGACATTTAATCAGCAGCACAGCATATCACCAAAAATGAAAATTAGAGAACTGACTTATTTTAGGAAATCTTAACAAGTGAAAATCTCTTATTTACTGTGCTGGCAGTCAGATGAGTTTATTTCAGGCAAAAGAAAACTCAAATCTAAAATTGTCAGACACACATGGAGATGATGAGGCTGTTTGAAACACTGACTCATGAACAGAAATTTTCTGTTTTTCTTATAAATGTATGAATTAATTAAATGTAATTACAGGTAAAAAGTTGGAAAAATAACATCAGAAGGAAGCGGATGATGATTGAAGTGTTCACACTGCTGCACTAAATGTTCATGGGAGCTGTAGTTTTTAGGGCGTTAAGAAATTGTGTGTAACTTTATTTAGATTATAAAATTTGAACTGCTTCTGCTGGAAATTACTGGCAGCTACTTTGATAATCGATTGTATTGATTTTTCAAGTAGAATTACAAAATATTTTCTGATTTTAGCTTCTCAAATGTCAAGATTCAAGAGTTTGCAGCAAACCTTTCTATAATCTATAAATTTGCGGCATCCCAGCAATAAAAAGCAAACATTTAGACCAACTTAAAACCACCTGCTTTCTTTTAGACGAGCAGCTGCTCGCTGGTGGGTCAGGTCACTCTGTCTCAACAGGTATTTATTTATCCCTCTTGAACACACACACACACACACACACACACACACACACACACACACACACTGCTGACTCACCATGCAGCCGCTGATATAACAGTCAGACCGACCGACCTTAATGATAGCGAATTGGAGATAATAGCTATTGATTGTTGTGACGTGCGGCCTGTTCTGCGAGTGTTTCTGTCTCAGGAAAAGGCCAATATTTGACGGATTATACAATATCACCTCCGCTAACGCACAAAACTCCCAAAACAAGGTCCAGGCTGCTTATTTTAGACTAAAGTAGACCAGAAGAGACGATCGTGTTTATTTCTGCCATCAGGTGATAACTTATTTGATTCACTTCATGTAGACCAAATTTACAAGAATAAACACATTGACACACTCTGTCCGGAGAATGAAAGCGAGGGAGTTTGTATGCCGTCACATTTAATCAACACAATGTTTAGTCAACCATTATATTTAATGTCACATATTTAGAGAGCAAAAACTGGAATTTTTTGTTTCATCTAAGTCAAGTTGAGTGTAATTACAACAAAAAATATCTGATTAGTATTTATAATGAGTTGATTTTAGTTTCAGATCCAGCAGCTGTTTGCTGAGCGCCGACAAATCTCTTATCAAATATTTAATTTCTCTTTACAAATTTAAAAAAATATTCAGGTAACTTTATCACAATGCTGTTGGGAGATAATATCATCTTCAATATTCAATAATAAAAAAATAAACTGATGAAAGTCCACAATGAAAGTTGATATTCTGAACTTATCGATTTAATAGTTAATGAATCCGAGCTGCTAATATTTGGTGTAAGTAACTCGTGATGTTTTATCAACATTATATCTCCTGATAGTTATCACATTTTTTAGTTGTATTTGCAGCTTTTTAACATTAATCAAACTTAAATGAGTTTCTTGCAAATGAGGCAGTCTGAATTTGATCAGTCTGACAAACCCTCTTAGACTTGAGGAAGGATTTAGGTTCAATAAGCAGATCTGAAAACCAGCCCTTCCTCATAACCATCATCCTCAGATTTAAAACCACCATGATGCTTCGCGCTGACTCTCCTGTCCTGTTCCTCCTGCAGAAATGGAGGCTCAGAGCCGGCAGGGTTTCCAGGATCCGCTCTCTGCGGCCCTGCAGGAAAGTGAGAGGGCGTCGTCACTGTCTTTGGACAAACCTGCAGGACTCGAAGCTTCGAGCGCCAGAGAGAGTCCCACCCCGAGTACGAACCGGCAGGCTGCAGACGGCAGCGAGGGGACGGAGATGGCCGTGATTAATGACAAAAACGACGCCACGGACAGCTCCTCCACCTGGAGCCCCGAGGTACTGCAGCCTGACGTTTTCAGGGTCATTTCAGCTCTTTAAGGATTTTTGTGTGTTTTGCTGATGACACTTATAAAACTATCCAGTGGACTCACACATCAACCAAAAAAAGCTGGCTAGCAACAAGAGGTCTTCATGAATATGAAAATTTATTATTTATTACATTACCTGAATCTAAAGACTAACCTGACCGCTCATTAAGGAGCTCAACTTGTTCTTCCTCTTGTTCTCTCTTCTGAGTAAAGGGAACCATTTATAATTAAAAACCTGGACCCAAACATACGGAAAAGGGGAGCCAAATAAAATGAATATCTGAGTTTGTTTGAAATGGAAAGAGGGAAAAAAAAAAAAGGTCACGTTGATCCTCGTGGCAACGTGGATGTTTATGATTTACTGAAAAGGAGAAAACCTCTCCTGAATGGGCTGACTAATGTCAGAAAACCATTAAGCATCGAAATTACTGGTGCATTCAAAGACAGGCTGCATGAAAGTAAACAGGAGGAAAATGGTGGTTGGTTTTATTTAATTAAGTTGCAGCCTGCTGAAGCTTTTTTATGCTTTTAGTTCCTGGAAAAGGAGCTTGTTCTCAGTGAAACTTCCCCGAGTAAATAAAGGATAAAAAAAAGTGAACCTGGGAGCCTTAAATGATTGTTTATATAAAAAGTTCATATAAAGATTAATAAGTTGGGGTAAATCTGAACTATTTCTCTTTGAGAGTAAATAAACAACACAAAGTTAAAGTTTGGACAACTAAACATCAAACTCATCAGTATCGAGTGTCCTGCCGAGTCATTTTCTGTCAGCGTTTTTATTTTTATGAATAACTGGAGAAATATGCAGATTTATAATTTGGTATTTCTGTGAGACGACCCGACTAGCAGCGTCGTTTTCATCCCCATTTTTGCTGCTATTTATAAAGATGGCATTCACCTTTCTTGATCTTAGTGACAAAATAGAGCTGCAATGATGAAGATAAGATAAGGTGAACTTTATTAATCCCACATTGGGGAAATTCACTTGTCACCGCAGCTCACTAATAAAACAAATATGAAAGAAGTACAAAAAAAGTAGATAAAAAAATAGTCCTCAGTTGTTGCCCTTCTACAAAACTTTGATTGTTTGACAACTTTTAGTGCAGAAAAAACTTATTTAAACTTATTTAAAGGAGTGTCACCAGAAGAAAATGTAGGAAACATGGTGGAAATGTTGCATTTATGTTAGTTTCCTCTTCACTCCTCACAGATCTGATGTCTTCTGTCTTCTCTTTACATGCTTCATGTAGATTTTGATTTATTTACTAAGTCTGTTTCCTTTGCATTTGCTTTTTACAGGCACACCAACTTTTCAATTAACCCTCAGCATTAAAAATTGAATTTTACATGTTTTTTTTTTTTGCGCAAATTAAAAATAAGCATTAAAACTGTTAGACACAAACTCACTAACCGACAGCTACGCCACATATATTTGAACAAATTAGAGATGTAGGTGACGATTCGGAGGTCTGGAAACAGACTGATCTTATTTTATAACACAAGAAAACAACTGTCATCTTATTCTTATGTTGTTAAAATCTGATCAGTAGATGGATGCAGATGTCTTCAGACCAGCAAAAACTCGAATACAGAAGTCTGTTATGGGAAATAACCAGCGTTGTTTCACAGGAAATAGTGTGTTTATATGAGACACCTTCATTTATAACAGTACAACCAGTAGGAAGCTGATTAAAAAAGTAATTTACTTTACTCCTGTTTTTGTACTTTTACTGTATTTATGTAGGAAACTGTGACCTGACATGCTCAGAGACAGATCTTGAGAAAACTTCAGCAACATTTCTCACTCCTCAGCTTACAATAATCACTAAAAATAAAAAAAATACAGAGGCAGGGATTACCTAACAGGGTCATTGAGCTGACCGCAGCCCTGCTGTTCCCCGTCGAGCTTGGCAGAGGTGTCGTTGTTCGGCTGTGAGAGGATTATCGCTCTGCCGTGTTATTCTCTCAGGTTCATTTTGGAAGAAACAAACCAAACACGGCCCACAGAGGCCTCGAGATTTTGTATAAATAGTTGATATTTCCTCCGCCCGCCACGCTGCGTTGGGTAACAAACAGAAGCTCATGAATAATAATCACTGTGTGTGTGTGTGTGTGTGTAAACAAAGAATACATAAATATGTGCATACATCTACTCGACACATGTATTTCTGTGTGTGTGCATGGGGTGTGTGTTTATGTGTGTGTGCAGGAAAGTGGGAATGTCGAAGCTAACAACCTCTCAGTCACCGAATCACACTTTGAAACTGGGAGCAATCTGTGCAGTCAAAACACCTCCCCACACACACACACACACACACACACACACACACACACACGGTGACATCTAGAGATGCTTCATAAATAACAAATGAGTTTGGATCAGTGGAGCCACAGAAAACCGTGTTGTAGCACTTTATTTATGCGGTTATATAACAGACTAATGCTGCTGCTGATAATAATAATAATAATGATAACACATGTTAGACCAAACACTGATGTAAACTGCCATCAGTTGTCAGTTCACAGAACATTTTTAGTCGATTTATTTATTCTTTTTACTTTGACATTTGATTATTTTTCTTACTAATTTGATTATGAACATTACATAATGACCCATGACACTAACAGTACCAAAGAGATACATAATTCTCTCTTTGCAAGAGATTAAAATTTTACTAGGTTCCTAAAAAATTCTCAAATAAAGGTCAATAATTTGATTTTTTTTGTATTCTTTAGAGAAAATAATCAGATTCAGAGCAAAAATCAACAATCTTAGTTTCGTCTTAGGTGCATCACTTCTGCAGTTTTTAGCATTACGAAGTTAATACAGATTACGATTACTTCAGCTAGCACTGTGTTGTCTTTTACCACTACTTTAATAATCACTAATCACATTTAAACCACCTGTCATAGTCGTAGTAATAGTAGTAATAGTAGTGGAAGTATAGTAGTTGTTCCAGTATTATTGCAGTACAACAGGTGCTAGTAAAACAGTAAATCTACTTTTAATACAGCCATACTGAGACAACTACAAGTAACGCTACTGCTTCTAAAAATACTAACATTAATGCTCCTGCAGCACTTAAAAATATTATTATAGTATTATAATTTCTAGTACTTCGACCCAGCAGGTGGTAAAACCTCTCTGCTAAAGCTCAGATGCAAATATTCTACTTTCTACTTATTCGGTTTTTTTTTTTACTATCTAACTTAAGTTTGTAGTTTAGTACTTTACATTTTAAGATTAATGAGGATATAAAATATAATCAACCAATAAATTATGACAAAATATTTTCGATTAAGATAAAACTGATTAATCCACAGGGAGAATTAACAAGCTCCACCTCACCATCTGCAATTAAAATGATGAACACTAACTTTTTGTACTTTAAATTACCTTGGCACTAATACTTTACTACTTTTACTGAAGTACTTTTTACTTCTTCTGTTTCTACACTGTGGTATTACTACTTTTATCTTATGAATACAATAAGAAGAGGAGATGATGAACCTTCTCAGGTGCTGTTGTGTTGATCAGGTGAGCGTCCGTCTCGGTTTTTCTTCTTCGTGCGTGGACCTCCTGACCTCCACGTTCAATAGCAGCAGCTCCGTCATTATCTTATCTGCTCTGCAGTTGCCATGTCGACGGCGACACTCAGCCACGCTCTGTCAACACTCGACACAATCGATGTTGTGTTTGCCGACTGTAGGGAGGCTGAGATCGAACTGAGGAGGAGGAGGAGGTTTATTTCTCCCTTTATGACACAGACACAGTTTCTGTCTCGTGGAATCATCGGTGTCTTTATATCTGACAGGAAGTACATTTACTCAAGTACTTTTTACAATTTGAGACTTAAATAGCTACTTTTCTTCTGCACTACATTTAATTTATTGTACTTTCATTTCTTTTAAACAAATTAAAACATTTGCAAGCAATAAGAATTATTTCACCTGTTTCTTTGCTCAACGACTTTTGCCATTTTTATTCATTCTAGTCAGATAACCTGCAGTATTTTTTGCTTTATTTTATTTATTTCGGCTGCACAGTAAACAACAGGAGGAGGAGTGTTTGAGATCTGGATTACTTCAACATTTATTTACTATATCCTCAGTTTCTAAAGGAGAGCGTGGATCTGTTCATGCAGCTGATGAGATTATCGTCATGCTGTGAATCGGGGGGGCTGGATGTCTAAACGATTCTTTGTTTGCCCTCCTTCTTTTGCCTTTTCATTCACATCTCAGCATGTTAAGTTATAAATAGTCTGTAGCAGCGAGGCAGGAATCCTTCACGTTTTTGGAAATAAGATTTAACTTTAAGCATGAAGCCTTTTATAGAATATAAATACGTTTTCAGCACACTGTAGTGTGCTCACAGTGTCTCAATCCTCAAATTTACTGTCACCTGTACATGTGATTTTTCTTCATTCAGCGTCTTTCCAACCCTAAGAAGTAAAGATGATTTACTCACAGAACATGTGGTAGAAAGAGTTCACTTACGTAAACTGGGTTTATAGACATCACGAGTTAAAGGTTGTCCCGTTGTCATAGGCTTTGATTTTTAGTTGCGGTGGAGTTACATCCAAGTTATTTGTACTATTTAATTTCTGAAAAGCAGATTTGTGAGTCTTTCTTCATCTTACTTCACAATGTCTTCACTGTCAACCATCTCTACCAGCATCTGAAAAAACAAAAGCCGACCAACATCAGTTCCTGCATCCCCCACTCATTTATATCTGTTACTGCACTGAGGTCAACTACGGTGGAGTAATGATGGAGTAACCTCGGAGAACGATACCACTGTCATGTTTGCTGTTGGTTAGCTTAACTTATCATAAAGACTGGAAACAGAAGAAACAGCTCACACATCTAAAGCTTAGTAATGAATTTGTATATTGTTTGTTTAATAAATGCAAAAACAGCAAATGACTATTTGCTTCTTTTAGTGACCTGCTGTAGTCTTCTTTGGTTGATGGCAACTGGTCCTGCCCAACAAATAAAAACAAGAAGAGAAAAGCTTTCCTCTTCTCTCCTTTTCTTTATTTACTATAAATGAATGAGTGAATAAGCTTTTGAAATAAATAAGCCTGATGTAGTTTTCACTCTCGACCCTCTCAGCAGGAGCATCCTCCCCGTGATGAGGTCTCCTCCCAGCCGGTCAGCTCCCATCCTCGCCCCCCCATCTCTAAATGTGGAGACCTGGTCCTCTCTCTGGAGTACCGCCCTGACACGGAGAAGCTGCTGGTTTCCGTGGTGGCGGCCCGGGACATCCCCGACAAGGCTCGCAGCGGGATGGACTCCTGGCAGGTGCACATGGTCCTGCTGCCCTCCAAGAAGCAGCGCCACAAGACGTCGGTGCAGAAAGGCTCCCTGCCTCACTTCAACGAGACCTTTCGCTTCTCACGCCTGGACCCGTCGGAGCTGCACATGTCGGCCGTCAGGTTCAGGCTGTACGCGCTCGGAGGCAGGATGTCCCGCGAGCGCATGATGGGCGAGAAGGTGCTGCGTTTAGGAGGCCTCGACCCGGATGGGGGGACGATGGAGACGACGCTAGTCCTGGAGCCTCGCAGTAACCTCAAGGTGACTTTGCTGGAAGAAGCATAATGTTTTTATCTTTGTGTTTGAGTTTCTTTAACACTTTAATTTGTTTTTTCAGAGCGTGGACTCCCAGCTGAGCCTGTCTGCCGTGTCTCAGAGCGACAGCGCCTCGTCCACCCAGTCTCTGACCCACGGCGGCGTCCCCGAGCTGCTGGTGGGTCTGTCGTACAATGCTACCACGGGACGCATGTCGGTGGAGCTCATCAAGGGCAGCCACTTCAGAAACCTGGCCATCAACAGACCACCAGGTGTGCAGTCAGCCTCAAAGACACAAACACTGCACTCAGACACACTCGAGCACAGACAGATAACAGAGCCTGACTGATACTGATACTTGGGAGTTAATGAAATCTGACATACTGGCCGACGTTTGTGTTTTACATGAAAACACAACTTAAACATTTTGTTGTTGATCCCTTGTGTGCAAATATTTCAGTAACTATGGATGGATTGCCATGAAAATTGTGCACAGAAATTTGTGTTCCTCAGAGGGTAAATCTTAAATGATGCATTTTTAATGATGCGCCACCATGAGAGGACATTTTTGTTTTTTAATGATGTTTCTCGACAAATATTTAACGGATTGCCATGAAGTCTGGTTTACATATTTGTGGTCTTCTGAGGAAAAATTGTTGTAACTTTGGTGTTCCTCTCACTTTTGATCTAGCTCCCTCATCAGGTCAAACTTTTAAATACCTGCAGAACGAATGCCAACCTTGAAAAGTACGATCAATAACAAAGAGCACATAATAAGAAACTTTCTCCTCTAACAACATTATAGAAAAAGAAAGTTAACTTTTGTATTTTTTCCTTCCTCTCCTCCTCTCTGCTGCAGACACGTACGGCCGGCTGACTCTGTTGAACTCGGTCGGGCAGGAGATCTCTCGGTGTAAGACGTCGGTGCGTCGCGGCCAGCCCAACCCCGTCTACAAGGAGACCTTCGTCTTCCAGGTGGCGCTGTTCCAGCTGTCGGACGTCACGCTGCTGGTCTCCATCTACAACCGCCGCAGCATGAAACGCAAAGAGATGGTGGGCTGGGTCGCTCTGGGCCAGAACAGCAGCGGCGAAGAGGAGCAGCTCCACTGGCAGGACATGAAGGAGAGTCGAGGACAGCAGGTCTGCCGCTGGCACGTCCTGCTGGAGGCGTAACTTGCCGCCAAGATATAGGAGTTTTTTTTTTTTTTTTTTTTTGTCATTTAAAGTGAAAAGGAAGTTGATTGTGAAAGTTGGCCCGGAACGGAGAGGCAGGTTTGATTTGATCTGCAGACAGGATGATGCATGTGGTTTTCAGAAGCGATGGATTCAAGGACTTAGCTTACTCAGAGCACACTGTCGTCACATCTGTCCAAAGCCAGCTGGTTATGTGAAAACACGAGGAACAAATTTGTCTGCTTTTGGAGGCTTTTGGACAGAAGATTAAAAAATTCTGGCTTTTTTTAAATTGTATGAATAAGGAAGTAAATAAATGAAAGAAGAAAGCCTCCAGCAAGGTTACATGACAAACAGGTATTGAATCTGACTTCACTAAAAGATGAATTACTTATTTGTCATGTAAAACCTTGATAAATCTGAAGGTTTCCTGCAGAAATTCAAGTCTTCTTCTCAATAAAAAAATCTTTACAGGACGTCCATCAGCCTCCAAGAGTAGCTGAGAATTTGTCCTTCACTTATCGCTTTTTATTGATGAAGCAGCTCCGTTGCTAGAGCTGCAGTTTGGTTTTTCTAGTGAAATGCTGTGTTAGAAAGTACACACAAATTAGAGGTGTGTGTGTGTGTGTGTGTGTGTGTGTGACTTGTTATTTCCAAATCTTGCTGTTCTTTTACTGGCTGGTAAATCAATTGAAACTGCACATTGAGACGTTCAGTTGTGAGATAACACAGACAGGAAACAGAAAGACGCCCTGAATATCGAATATTGAGATTATTACAGTCACATCCTCTCAGAAACACAGCGGATTTTGGTGATATTTGTTATAGCTTGTGTCAGGAAACAAACACACAACGCGGGATTTTTTATTTACGATGATGTCAGTAACTCACATTTGGATTTCAGCAAAAAGCTAAAGGTGGTATATAGATCTTTCGTGTGAGAGCAAAAAAAAAACAAAATAGGGGAGCAAAGAAACAAACACGAGAGTAGGAGCGAAGCTATTTACGATTCAAGTGGAGGGAGGAAGGCGCCTCATTCATATTCAGCACTCATTCACATCCTCCTGACATGTGCTACTACAGGCAGGAAGTCTCCAGCAGCTGGAGACTCTTAACCCTGCTGGATGAGAGCACCCCCCCACAACCACCACTACCAACACCCCCACCACCAACACCACCACCTCGCCGTGCCTCATCGACACTGAATGATGTTATTTGGCCTGCTTTGGGGGCAAAGCTCATTTCAACACCCATCAACGCTGAGCTGAAAAGAGGCTTTAAATATCTCACTGCAGCTGTTAATAACATGCAATAATTTACCCTGGAAGTGTGTGTGTGTTTTTTTTTCCTCACCCATACCACCCCCGCGCCCACCAACCCCCCCTCCACCACAGTCTCTCTGTGGTAATTGGTAGTTACAGCTGTGGAGTCGCACAGTGTGATGACAGTAATGCTGCTGCTAATGCTCATCCTCTTCCAGTCTGAGCATCATTGAGTCATAAGGCAGCAGTTCAGCCTGGAGGGGGGGATTATGTTTGTTTGTGTAGACAGATACTGTAGCTCCAAAGCCCTCGCGTAGGGTGGGGTGTGTGGGGGGGTTCACACACCGAGAGCAGAGATGTGTTTATTTCAGCGTTTGTTTTCTTCACTCAGTTATCTTCGGGCAGGTGACGACAAAGAGCTCTTTAGAAAACTGGAGGCTGCGATCGGATAGAAAACGACTCAAAAATGAAAAATGTAAAAGAGACGACACCGCGTAATTACTTTTGGAGAGTCGAGCATAACAAACGAACCGATGCTCATATTCAGATTCTTCTTCACATGAATTAGAGGGGTCAGTTCACCCAAATCACAAAAACAAAACCCTCTTTCCTGCACAGCCCTCGAGGCAAGGAGCCATCCGATTTTTGTGAACGTGAACGCAATTAGTTTTTCCTCTGCTCAAAGCATTGAAAAATTATACATGAAAATAACAGCACAACAAATTTTACAAAATCCTCTGACCTGAAGTTGACTCTTTATTTGACAAAGAGAAAATATGGTATTCATCATACATAATTATCCTTACATTTCATTTTTATACTTGTTCTGTTAAGCTTCATGACACTATATTAAGAAATATTCTGATTTAAAACATTTTTATGGCTGCAGATATTCTTGATATTTTGTACATCATTTTATGGCTTCAAAATCTTCACTTTTGTTGGTTTGAACAATGTTTGGATGAGTAAATTGTTGGTAAATAAGTTGGTAAATCGCTATTGGATAACAACACTTTGCCTATTTCCACTTCCTTCTTGGTGACAACAGTCATTTTTCAGAAGTTGCTTGACATGAAAACTTAAACACAGATTGTTAATCAGTGCTGTTTTTTCTAGTTTCTGCTCCAGAATCTAAAAACACATTATCTTTTTTAACTAATGTCGAACTAAAGGTAGACTAAAGGAGCTAATGTCGATTTCTCTCTTATTTCAGTTCAAAAATGGAAAAATTAAATGTTCGAAATGTTTTTTGCAGCATGATTTTATGTGTTTCCCCAAATTTAACTTGAAATATTTGGTATGTTCTAAAACTTTAATATCTCTGCAAGAATTTCAGATAAACTTCAGCAAGTCTGTCCAAAGTTTGGTCAAACAGAACAGAAATTTATAAAAGATGGGCTCCCAGGTTAATCACAATGGTTATAAATAGATATTTGTTCACTGTCTCTCCATAAAATAGAGGATTTTTCAAGAACCATCTGGACATATAAACACTTATCCAGCTTTTGTATAGCAACAAGTTAAAGTCCCATTACAGTCCAAGGAAAACAGACGTCATACATCCAGAAAAAGAGACACTCAAATGTTCAACTGGTTGGTTTCCACCTTCAACGTCATCATCAAAACCTTCAAATCAGTTTATTTTAAACATATGTGGACGTACGAAATAAGAAACATGTCAGAGAAAACACAAACGATTCACCACATCAGAACCACGTCTGCTTCAGGATGATTTATTCCATCTTTAACCGATTCAGGGACGCTTCCAGCAGCAAAGACTGACAAAAGGGTTTTTAATTCTAAGAGGAACGATATGTCGAAGGGCACAATTTAATGGACTTCTATCTGTTTAACGCAGATTAGATCTTTACAAGCTGTAAATGCTGCGTGTCTCATGTTTAACCTGCAGATATGTAATGGCAACCGCTTCAGGTATAAATGAAGCATGGAACAGTAGGAGTGCTGCCGCTGGCTCGATGTTACGTAAAATTCAAATGCTAGATTTTTTTTTTATTGTTAATATTATTTTTGTATATAAAAGCTCCTCAAAGACCAAAATAATTGAATATTCAGCTAAACCAAAATTTTTGAGAAACCATAAGAGACCTGATTTCTGCCCCAGTTAGCTTCTTTGTTTTTTTATAGGGTCCTTTTCTGTTTTATTTACTTTTTTTGTTGTTGTTTTTGAATTTTTTTTATTTTCGTAGCTAGGCAATTTTATAAAAGATAAAACCACAGTTAACCCTCTGCTAACCTCCTTCCCCCGTAGATACTGCACGCTGTCAAGCTTTCAAACCTAGCATGAAGTTAAAATTAAAACAGCAAGTTTTAGCTCAAATTCAGTCATTTTTAAAAGATGTGTTGGTCAGTTGGTTGAAAACTTTTTTTTTTATCTCCAGCTGACTCGAATAAAAATGAGAAAGTGACTTAAATATACATATAATGGCTGAATACATGACATCGTGCTAATTTAGCTGCATGTAATGATGCATAAAGACTAATGGTGAAATGGTGAAAGTGAAATTGTCCCCAGTGAGAAGTTTACAACATAACCTTGTTAGCCATGCATGCTAACATTAGTAGTCAATGTTTGAGCAGACGAATGCATTGTTTAATTAATTTTTTACAGTTTTTCTCCTGTATATTTAGTTTTGCAAGGAAAAAAAAAAATATTTTACCATCTTAAGTCTTTGGATACCAAGCACAAAGCTGTGATTGCTCACTTTTTGGGGGAGGAATTTAGCAAATGGTCACTTTTTTATTTGTAATTTAAGTTTACTACTAGCTAGCTGTTGCTTCCAGAAAACTGTCTCTTTGGCTTTGCCCATTAATTTAAACTGAGGTGTACAGTACAAAACATTTTTTTTTATTATTGCATCATAATACCAATTTAAGTGAAATTACTAAAACATGAATCAGCCCCTGAATGAAAGCCTCATTTTAAAAACCATTTTGTTGCATATCAAAGTGTAAAACATGTTTTTTTCACAATACTGTTCATTACAAAACAGTATTTTATTTGTTGGTAGTGATTTTTTGTCAATAACTCAGTGAAATCTTGACCTACGCCTATTAAAATAAACTTTAATTTGGCAGATGAGTCAAACGACCTGTCACAATATCAGCACTCCTATTCTCCAGGCTTCATACATGTGAGCGTGAATAGTGACATGAAGTATATTTACTGCACAGACCGATATATTTTATGCATGTCGAGTTGTTGTACAGAATCTATAATATCCCTTCTATATTTTTTAAAATAGTAAATGTTTAATGTTCTTAAGTATTTCCCAGGATTTCTATATTTCCACGTCTGCATGCTCAGTTTGAGACCTTTAGGTTGTATTACAGATGTGAGACAATCAGATTGTGCTGCAGATGTAATACAGATGTAATACTCTGATGAAGTGCCTGTAACATTTTTGAGATGAAACATATCCACCGTGACAAAGACCCGATCCAAATTTGCATGAAGCCTTCTCGTTGTTCCTTGTGAATGCTGCTGTAGGACTGCATGTGTGGAAGGTGATTGCAGGACGGGCGAATGTCAAGGCCGGGACCAGGGCTGAAGTCCGGTTCAAAGAAATCGACATAAAGTTGAACGCAAAGTCAAAAATAAAGAAGATCACAGCAAACTGAGACACCAAATATATAAAACAAAACCTATCTTCAGCTTGTTATAGGTTCATTTTTTCTACATGTACCCAAATATAGGAAACTAAATAAGTATATTATGTGCACAAATTTATAATTTGAAGTAATGATTTGTTATGTACGGAAGTTGAGATCGGTCGTGCTTGCAGTTATTTTTTTTTAATGCCTGTATTTCGAGACTTAATTATGTGATTATCTTGAGATAGCAAAGTTCATTTTCTTGTGATTACAGGATAATTTATCTAATTATCATGAGAAAACAAAGGTCATTTTCTCATATAATGGCATTAAATTAAAAAGATAGCAGGCATGGCTGTTCTAGGCTTCTGTAGTTATATGATGGTATACATTATTAATATGAGGGAAAAGTTAGTCCTGTTAAAAGTACTTACTCATGTTTACTAGACTCTGTGTTACTGAGCAAAAAAGTTTTACAAAATCATTTTCCGACATTTAGCCTGTAAAGAGGGAAATGTGTATTGTACAGATATAGATTAAAGATTTTACAAAATGTACAAATATGTACAAATATAAACAAATAAGATATAATGCATTAATCAGTAAGAATTGGAGGTTTTGATAGGTGTAATTAAAAGTTTGGACAGAATCAGGCTAGCAGTTTACCTCTGCAGCCAATGTTTATGCTAAGCTAGGCTAATCACTTCCTGCTTCTAGCTTTGTACTTAACGCACAAACATAGAGGAAGCAAATAAGCTTTTTCCAAAATGTGGAGCTATTTCTTTAAATGTTTCAACATAAATTCAACCATGGTCAGAAGGTGACTTACAATCAGTCTGTGTATATTTTGGAATTTGAGTTTTTCTTTTGTAAACTAAAACAAAGTCATAATCTCAGTCCAAAAACAAGACTTTTTCTAATCCATTGTCAGAAACATGAGAATAAAAATGGACTTTTCTCCCCAATAAATAACAAAACTAATACACACTTCTCTTCTAATTTTCTGAAAATCCTGTTTAGAACTCCACTGACACAAAAAGAGGAACCTGTAACTTTCGGAGTAACTTACCTGTTACTTACGGAGGACACGTTGAGCCGAGTCTGTAGTCCTGCAGCCCTGGTCCGGGCCGTGCATGCTAAAGCCCCCGCGGCGCCCAGAAAGCACTTTTTGTACCAAGTTTTGTCGTTGCCAATAAAACCCAGAAGATCCCTGCTGTGGGAACGTCTGTCTGCCATCTGTTTTATTTTGGGTCTTTTTCTCTCCGTCCGGAGCTCAGATGTCTTAATTCTGAGAACGAGGCCACAGTCAACAACAACAAATACACTCGCAACTCATCCACTGAGATTGGTCGTGCAGATTTCCAGTTTAGTGCAGGAAGTTGCACAGAGTGGATTACAGATTAGGGGAAGTATTTCGTGGTTTTGTTTCAAGTATTTTGGGGTCAGTTTAGCCTGACCTTTGGCAACAGATGTTTTGAGATTTAACCTACAAATGTGGATTTGCAGCTGTTTAGTTTGTCTTTATTAGCTGTGCAGTATTCAGCGTTCAATTAACCTTTACTGTTAGTGGTATACAGACACAGTGACTTTATTTTAAACATGGTACTTAAAATCTCTTTTATTTTCCTGAAACTCAATAATTAATTTTCATCACTGTATATATGAATCTGTTTATCAATAGTTAATTAATTATTATAGTACAGTAAAATTCAAGGACAATTAAATGGAAATTAATGACCAAGAAATAGTCATTTAATCACTTTAAATTCACATTTTTTACATTTATTTAACTTTAGTTTAGCTCTGCATTTACCAGTTAGCAGAAATACGAACAGTCATTTGATAACATTTCCAACAAGGACAACTCAGTGAGTGTGATTATCAAGAAGAAGGTTTAACATTTCTAACATTGGAATTTGTATCAATGAATGGAAAAAAAATGCAGTATTGGATTTTTTTATATTTGTGTGAACAGAAACAATTTTACTAGTGAGACACACACACACACACACACAAAGAACTCACATTCACCCCAGTGTGTGAACACACTACACTACAGACACACACACACACACACACACACACACACACACACTCACACACACACACAAATACACACACACACACACACACACAAAGAACTCATTCCCCAGTGTGTGGTGTTGCTATAAGAAGAGCACACACACACACACACACACACACACACCTCACACCCACACACACACACACACACACACACACACACACACACACACACACACACACACACACACACACACTCTACACACACACACACACACACACACAATCACACACACACACACACACACACACACACACACACAAAGAAACTCGCCCCAGTGTGTGGTGTTGCTATAAGAAGAGCACACACACACACACACACACACACACACACACACACACACATGCCACACACACACACACACACTGAGCACACACACACACACACACACACACACACACACACACCGCTGTGCTGCTCTGAAGGATGAGGAATTGATGCTGGCGCGTCATCGCCGCACTCACTCGGTCTCCTAGCAACAGGAAACATCAGCCTCCGAGAGGACCAATCAGGAGGCGCGGACAGCGGAGTGTGTTGTCTCCTGTCGCCGCTGATCGGGATATTTTAGGAGGCTGGAGAGCAGCGAGCGTCTCACCCGGGAGGAGCTGGAGCTGTCTGTCTGTCCGTCTGCCTGCCTGCCTGTCTGTCTGTGTCCGCGGGCACCGAGGGAGGCTCTGACTTCAGGCCGAGCTGCAGCGTCGCTCAGTCGGTGTGAGGACGGTCGATGTCGCGCCAAGGAGCCGAGGGCATCCACGGAGAGAGAGGCTCTGACTGGGATTTACTGAGCTGCTGCTGGACGGAATTATTTAAAGGTAAGGAGCTTTAAGTGACATTTAACGGGTTTATCAGGGACCGGACAACTTTATTGGTACAGCAGCTTTGAAATACAGAGGCAAAGGTGCAGAAATGCATGGAGACAACATTATAAAGGAGAATAAAATCAAATTATAAGAGGATGAAACGACATAAAACAAAATACAAATGGACAAAAGGATAAGACAAGTCTGCAATAAAAATCTAAAAAAGCAAGTAAATATTAATGTTAATTAAAATATAGAGAGAAATATTGCTGCACTAAAAATCTTCTGATGGTCTTGAATTTTTCTGAGTTTATTTATGGGTTGATAAATACATTTTAAGATAAATTATATGAATATTACACTATCACAAATCTTAAAACAGGGTTGTTTTCTCAGCTCGTGAAAAGTTGATATTTCTGTGATAAAACGTCAGCTGAAGGTGTCTTAAATTTGTCGTCTTGCTTCTCAAAGTTTCTTCATTGCTGCACATTTTTCACCAAAAAAGGACAGAGGTTGTTTTTAAGGTCAGAACTTATTAATTCATAACCTGCCGTGCACGTATACTTCTGCTTTTAGTGGAAATGTTTGCTGCAAGAAGGAAATTTATAGCAAGCGTGCGTGCATCCACACACACACACACACTCACTCTTCCCACGCAGCCCCATGAATCCATCATTGTGCATCATTCTCTCACAGATGAAATATTCGGCTGCAGTTGGATGTTAAAAAACTGTGTGAGTCACTGCAGCAGCTTCAGGGGAGTCGACGTGAATGTTTCACAGCGATAAAGCTTCCCACTCTGTGTTTATGATTGATTTATGGCATTTTAGATAATCACACACACACTCAGTAACACACACACACACACCACCCTCTTATCTCCTCCTCCTGCTCGCTTCCTTGAATTTTTTCTGCCCTTTAATGTAACACTGCAAAAGGGTCAAATCAGGATATAATACAGCATTACATATATACAGTTTTAATGTGGAAATATTATACGCAAAATCATTAATATCATTAATAAGGAAAAACTTAATTTATATAACACATTTTATGTAATTTTGTTCTTTCTTTAAGATAGATTTTTACATTTTCTTCTTTCTGCTTTGTCCTTTATTTTCATTGTTGTTTTCCTGCTGATTTCATGATTTCAAAGAGATCTCCTGTCATGTCATGTCTTATAGTCTTATATAGATTTTACACCAAAACAAATCTTTTGTCAGGATGTTAACAGTAAATAGTTGTTTTTCAAATTTTCTTGGAAGTTGCAAGTTATGATGTTAAATACTTTTGCTCAGATACAAAAGTCAGGCATCAGATATAAAAAAATATGAACATCCATGCTGCACAAATGTGACCGATCCAAAAATAAAGTTGATCAATCTTAAATTTAGACACCAAATTGGAGGTTTACAGCACCGACAGATTACAGTCGCATCTCGTCTCAGCGGTGTGTGTGTTCTTTCTGTTCGTGTTCAGATGTTTTGGTCTCTTTCCATCCTCCTCCTCTTCGTCCTCCTCCTCACTCGTCTCTCGACCTGTTTTCCCTGCAGGAGCCTGAGGGCGATGTGGAGGCTCAGATTGGCTCAGACGCACTGATTCAAACTCCGGTCAGAGAGCTGAGCGCCGGCTGTGGAGCATCAGCAGCAGGTAACGTCTGTTAACTCATTTACCCCAGTGACTCCACAGGTGATGTAAATGAAGGAGGAAACAGGTGATGGAAACGGGGGTGCTACTTGGACCTCATCTCATATCAGGGCATGTAACTTTAAATGGATATTATCACCTTAAAGTTAAAACAAGTTACAGACGGTGGGTTATTTATACATCCAGTATTACATTGCATTAACCTTCATCTGAAATCAAATATTTATCTCCTTTTAGCCCCTAGCTGCTAAATGCTAGTACAGTACAGTAACATGGAGTTAAAAGCTCCATGTTATCTCAGCAGGAGATACGAGATGTGATTGAAAGCTTTGAAAAAGGCTTATAAGTGGACTTTTAATTAAGATTTTATTATCATACTAATGTCTAAAGTGTCAGGATTCAACTTTAATACTTAATGGTCTAGTTGTTGTTGCAGTTTAGTTTTTGAGATGAAATCCAGAAATATGGGAATCAACATCAGTCGTCAAACTCAGTGGTTTGCTTTGAGAAGGTCATAACCTCCAAATGAGTGGAGGCTCATCATGAACTTTATTTAGATGTCATTTGATCACGAGGATCTTTTTCAAAAGGTGATTTCTGAATTAATCTTGAACTAATTTGTTCATCCTCAAATCCCCAAATTTTCTGCAAGCTCAGTGTACTCAAAAACTGCAAAAACATCCAGTGTAGCCCCATCAGAGTGTAAAAGAGAAACTTCACAACATATTCTAACAGTGGTGTTGGGTAATATCATATATAATAAAAATATATAGTTAGATTTGTAGTCTAATCTGTGTTTTGTTTCTTCCAGCAGCCTCTTCCCCTCTGAGAGAGACCAAACCATTCAACAACGTCGAAAGTTGCTTACTTCAAGAGAAAATATGCGGAGGAGGAGGATTTACACGGAGGGCTACATGGATATTTTCAAAAAGTATGAACCTGTTCTTTTGTCAATTCCACAGTTTTTCCAGCTTTTAAGTCAATCTTCAGCAAAGATTGTGTAATTTGATTCTTATTATATATATTTCTGCAATTTGTACCCCTCTGTGCTCTTTATTTTCTACTTTCCTTGTTCTTCTGATGTAATCATCACCTCTGTTAGTGCTTGTTTCTCATTCAATTTGTTTCTGTCTTTACATGTCGCCCAAAAGAATCACTGATAATACTAACAATGTGCTTTCTTTGCTTCTATGCAGATGACACCTTTATGTTTGTCACAAAATTTGCATCACATTTAAATACAAATCACAGATGTCAGTTCAGCTAAGAATCAAAGTGAAAGCTACAAGACAGATATTCTTAATCAGCTACCAAACTGATTTCATTTATCATGTTTACTGTGATAATCACACAATTTGTTATTAGCAAAGGTTTCTGCTCTCCCTAATTTCATTTTTTTAGACTCAGCTTGAGTAGATTTCTGTCTGTTGCTGAAACCTACTGCTCCATGTTGGCCTACATAAAACTTTAACAGTACAATCATTGTTTGATTTTCAGCACCTTTGGAACAGTTACAGCTAAGTGCCTTGCTCGGAGGCAATTGAGGGTGTGGCAAGTGCTGCTCTTTCAGTAAATTTATCCTTCATCCAGGAACTGAACTTGAACCCTCAGGTCACATCATTACATATATCAAACTTAATTTAACTGAAAAATCAATACAAATTTAACATGTTCATGGTCTCTTTTCTTTTGTACAATAAACCAGAAAATTTCCCTCTTTTATTACCAGAGATCTTATGAGATCTAATGCATGTTCTTTGTGAAAACCTTTTGAGAAACATGAGAAAGTGGCGACACAATGTGAAGTGAATGGTTTCTGCAAACGTTGCCAAGCCAGACTCGAAACTTCTTCTCAGCAAAGTTGAGCAAAAACACTTTTTGTTCACCTCAAACACAGCCTACCCTTTGTTAATTCTGTAAATGTGACTCTTACTTCCATAATAGTTGAGTATGAATCTGCATTGTCAGAAGTGAAGGTAAAAAGTATGTTTCCAACAATGTGGGAAAGATGAAAAATATCCACACATGCTTGTTTATTTTCAATTATTGGATATACAGACAAGATTTTGACCATAAACTGATTTAAAGGTGTGTGTGTAACTTGGAGGTTTCTTAAAGTTAAAGAACTTCCCATAGCATTTCATGTCTCCTTTGAATTGTTTGTTGTTTTCAATGCAAATAATTTACTATTTAAAAAGTGCTATTAGACTACATTGTTATGTTTAGTTTCTCTGATAATCTGCTGAATCTTCACAAGAAAACAACATGAGTGTAGGTGAGCCTGGTGGGGACATGATCTGTGTCTGTGTCTGTGTTGTGGAGAGAAGGTCGAGTGGCCCAGAGCTCCATATGAGGACATCTAGAGATGCACCTGGACTCACAGACTCATTTCCATTACCTGTGATACATGGACTAAACCCATGACCCGAGGATACATAATTCTCTATATGATTGATGATGTTCTCTGTACATGTGGCATCTATTGCACGTCTGTCCGTCCCAGGGAGAGGGATCCCTCATCTGTGGCTCTTCTTCAGGTTTCTTCTTTTTTCCCATAAAGGGTTTTTTTTTGAAGTTTTTCCTGACTCGGTTCGAGGGTCTAAGGACAGAGGGTGTCACAACTGTACAGATTGTAAAGCCCTCCGAGGCAAACGATGTTTGTGATTTTGGGCTTTAAATAAATAAATTTGAATTTGAATTTGAGTCACATGAATGTTTCAGTTCTTTTCTATAAGCTACAAATATAATCTTATTCCTCAGATATTCTCCGTCTGAAGTTAAAAAGTAGAAGCACAAATTAATCTCCTGCCTTTGTGTTTGTCATCTGCAGCACCTGATACTGCAGGAGGACCGGAGCTGCATCCTGAAGCTGTCCCTGGAGAAGCTGAGGTTCCTGGAGGACCCAGAGGCCTACCTGCGGCGCTCCGTCCTCATCAACAACCTGCTGAGGAAGATCCACCATGAGGGGGAGGAGCTGGAGGCCGAAGAGGAGGAGGAGGAAGAAGAAGATGAAGTAGAGGACGAGGAGGAAGAAGAGGAGGAGGTGATGGGAGAGAGGGGGCAGCGGAGGCTGTTGTACCCGGACAGGAAGAGGGTGAAGGTTTTGGTGATGGACTGCTGCTCTCCGGCGTTTGGCCTGGAGGAGCTGCAGCATTACCGGCTGGTGCCCTGTTACCCGTCAGCCGGATGCCTGTACAGCCTGGGTACCTGCCCCGGCCTCGCCCCCAACCACCAGGTCCTTCTGTACAACCTGGACGACAACGGCTGACTGTCCCGACTTCACCGTCACCGCTGGGAAATGCAACGTCTATTCATGTTGTGGACACAATCACCAGGATTTTGACTGAGCTGCCGTAGTTTTCCCTCATTTTTTTATCACCGGAAACCTTTGAGGGAGAAGCTGGGAAACCCTGATTCTTCTTCTGCCTCAGGATCAACAGGGTGTTGATGTCAAACTCTGTCGAAGTGTCACTGCCATTTATTACAATGTGAGAGACTTGAAGCAGGCAGGAATTTGTTTCTTTGCTGTTGATGTTGTGTTATTGACTTTTATTGTTATTGTTGCTCATGTGAACCGTGAGCGTATTCAGGGATTTACAGACTGCAGGCTATCTTTGATGCACCTTGGCTTGCGTGGAAAATATGCGCTGATATGCTTCTGTTATCTTTTTATGCTACTGTGCAATTTATGAAATATTGTGTGTAACATTCCCTGGATGGTGTGAATCCATACTCATTCTCTGAGGTGCGTTTACTGCCTGTGGGGAGACTGTTTCTCTCAGTGTATTCGATGTCCCATGTTCATTTAATATGCTTATTTTATTTTCATTTTGCATCACTTTGCTGCCCTCTGCTGGGGACTTAATTCATCTTTAAGCCAATGTTGGTGCTCAGATCTCAAGATGCAAATGTATGATAGGAAAAGATACTTTCTCTCTATTTAGCATTCACAAGCAGTATGTAAACATTTAATTAATTTTTTTTACACACTTTAATGCAATTATGTTTATTTAGGTATTTGTCAACAACAATAACTCCCATAAGTGGAGGCTGCTATCTAAACATAATGAATAACAATATATAATAATAATATAGTAAAATACAGACATGTTATTATAAAAATGGATTAATTAGTTGACTTATAATTGACAATTACTGTAATTAAACTGTTAATACACCTAAAATGTCTTTATACCTGAGAAGAACTACATTATAGTGTGTTAAACATATATTAAATGTTTATATAGTGCTTATAATGCTGAATAATAGGGGGTTACAATAAAGAAGCGTTTTACTGGAAAGGGTAATAATCTTTTTTTTTATTGTTGTTTTCCCTTTTTTGTTCAACGAAAGAAGTCATGTTTTGCTTTTTTGTGTTAAAAAAAAGTAAAATAGCATTTCTTCTCTTCAGCTGAAATCTTGTCACAGGGAGTTTTGCTAAATTGTCAGAAGATAATTTATTATTTAATGTGGCGTGCTTTGGAAAGCAGACTAATCTGCTGCACCACACGATGGTTAATGATTCATCCTTTTCTAGTGTCTCTTTCTGTCTTTTGAGTGTTTGGTCTCTGTCCAGGAGTCTCACTGGGTTTGATCTTGATAACAATCACTACAACGGAAAAAAAACACCCTAACAAACTACAGGCAACTGTTAAAGAAAAGAGAAGCTTGATATTTTAAAAGTAGAATTTATATTTTGATGAAAATGCATATTCCATATTTAAGAAACTATTTTGAAAAAGGGCCAATAAACTTTTTTTCAGGTGATTGATTATCAAATAAAGTATGTAAGGTGATAATGTTTTATGTGTTTTGATGCACCTTTGTGAAGTGATTCAAGAAGCAGTATCTATCTATCTATCTATCTATCTATCTATCTATCTATCTATCTATCTATCTATCTATCTATCTATCTATCTACTTTTATATAGTGTTTCAGTTTTAATATTTGACATTTTTAAATGAACCGTTTAAATTAATACAAACAAAAAGAAGGAGAAGAAGAAGATGTAATTTCAAACATTCATTTGAAAATCGGAGTAAAATTGCGCCACAAAATAAGACTACAGACGAAGCGCGGTCACGCTACGTACTGACGTCAAGAGCACGTGTATTGTGCGTGCGCGCCGGAACTGCTGTTGCCTTCACGTGCTTTTGCCAAACTCGTACTTTAAACGGTCTTACAGTCCTAAAAGTCCTGAAAATGCCCAAAAACATCGCTCTGGGAACAACACATTAACAAAATGTTCCTCATTCTTCATCGTAAGATGTTTTCAATACACCACGTTTACACTTTTGTCTTATCTTTGTGTCCAAAGGTTTCTGATAAAAATGGAACATTCAGTGCACCCTACTGCCATTGATTTTATTATTTATTATTATTAGTTATTATTTATATTGCCATTGATTTGATTGTATTTTATCTATTTAGTTTATCATTTGTCTGTATTTTCTGTAACTTAAATCTTACAATAGGAAATACATGCTGCACTCAAAAAGTAAAAGTATGAAATTATTAACATCATTAACATAAAAATATACTTAACAGTAAAAGTACTCATTATGAAGAATGAAAATGAACCTTTCACACAAATTTTACTTACTCTACTTCCACCACTGATACCCACTGTGTGTGTATTTTTAATTATAGGATGTTAACACCCTCTGGATTGGCCTAATTTTCATTAATTTGTTTTCGGTTGGCCGAAATAAAAGAAGTATTTTAGTGCATTTTGCCTATAATTTGAATGTGTCAAATCTTAAGGGTAAAAAAAGAAGTGAAATTAAAAAATACATATACTCTGTAATGTAGTAGAGTATAAGTTTAAAGTGGCACAAAATGGAAATACTCGAGCAAAGTACCTCAACATTTTACTTAAGCACACTGCACGGCTGATAACCACGGTGTGTGCATTTTTAATTACAGGGTGTAAAATCCCCCCTGGGAAAAAAAAACACCTACAACTCTCTGAAATCTGACACTGGAGGAAGAGTTGTGAAATTTCCGACAGTTTTGAAGGCAGCATTGCGGGCGCGCTCCCGAGCTGCTCCTCAGATCTGTCAGTTCAGGTAGCGGGACCGTGAACGCGTCCGGACTGAAGAACCGAGCCGATCCGATCCGGACCAACTGAACCTGCGTTAAACCTGCTTTAATCTGTTTTTAAATCACACCACCCGCCGCCATAACGTGTTTTGGCTCAAACCGGACCAGGGTTCAGTGTGCCGGGATGCGCGGGCTGGCTGGTTAGCGGGGAGCGAGCGTCCATCATCGGGGGAAAGTAGCGGGGAGCGCGGAGCTGCTCTCGGCCGTGTGTGGGTGAGCAGACCGGGGCAAACATGGAGAAAAGGAGCCGCTGGAAGAGGCTCTACCACTACCTGCGGGACCCGCACCTCGTCGCCCGCTTCCAGCGCTTCTGCGGGGTACGAGGGGCGTTTTACGTCGCCGGTGGTCCGACCGGCAGCGGGAAGGAGGCGGCCCGGGCTCACTCGCACAACAACGGAGCCTGTCACCGCCACAGCGCCGGGGGAGGCGAGAGCGGGAGCCCGGCGGAGACTCTCGGAGCCGGGGAGGGGGAGAGAGCGACGCCGGGCGCTCGGAGGAGGATAACGGAGGGAAACGCAGCGAAGGAGGGCGAGAACAACCCGCAAAATGGGGCGGTGGTGTCGGCGGCGGCGGCGGCCGGAGGGGAGGCGGTGGCAGCGGGGAGGAACGGCCGCAGCAGCGGGGCCGCGCCGGAGCTCTCAGCCGGGGCAGAGGAGCGGGAGGCGGCGGGGAGCAGCGCCCTGAAGCCCCTCCGGAGGAACTCCCTCACCGGGGACGCCGGGCAGGAGTTCCACATCGAGAACCGGTTCTTATATTACCTGTTCACCTTCGGAACCGAGCTGGGCAACGAGATGTTCTACATCACCTTCTTCCCCTTCGTCACGTGGAACCTGGACGCCTTCGTGAGCCGGCGCCTCATCATGGTCTGGGTCTGGGTCATGTACCTGGGCCAGTGCACCAAGGACGTGATCCGCTGGGCCCGGCCCGCCTCCCCCCCGGTGGTCAAAGTGGAGGTGTTTTACAACTCGGAGTACAGCATGCCGAGCACACACGCCATGTCGGGCACCGCCATCCCCTTCTCTCTGTTCTTCATGACCTACGGCCGCTGGGAGGTCAGTCAGCATCTCTCTGTGCTCTGTGAGGGTTTTTACATGAGAGGGAGTCACTTTCTCATCTTTAACTTAGAAAAAGAAACTCCTCTGATGATGCTATACAGAATTTTTGCCAAATCACAAAGAAACTTGCTGCGCACACTCCTTTGCCTCCCAACAAAGGCTGTGCAACACCAACAAAATCCACCTTTATCTAATATGTCTTTCCTTTATCTTTTTTCTTTATCTTCTCTGTCTTTCTTTTGCCTGATCTTCTCGCATCAGTTTGAGACTCGTTCATGCAGTACACATTAGCATGATCTGAAATCTAAATTTTGCAGAAAAGAAGTTTTGCAGACATCACTCTCCCCTGATTTACTTTCTTTTAAAGATGAGATAAGATGAAATTTATTAATCCCACATTGGGGAAATTCACTTCACTCACAAGAACGAAGCTGAGAAAGCTCCTCTGACGATGTTGCACAACATTTTAGCAAAATCACAAAGAAAACTGCCTCCGTGCTGCACACACACCTTTGTCTCCTTACAAAGGCGATCTAATATCTGTCTCCATCTTTGTTGTTTTCTAATTTATCTCTCTCTTGTGCACCCTTCTTGCACCAGTTTGAGACTCATGCATGCACTAAACGTCAGCATGATCTGAAGTCTGATTTTTTTTTCCCACTGATTTACTTTCTCTTAACTTGCAAGAAGGAAACTCCTCTTGCAAAATCCAACCGAAATCTGCTGCACACATGCCTTTGCCTTCAGTCTCTTATCTCTCTGACATCACGTGGCTCTTTATCTCTGTGATGTTCAGCATAACAGAAACATAAACCTTCATATTTAAAAGGGATGCAATCTTTAATTCCCCTAATACAAGACAGAAAACAATGACTTTACAAATATTGTGCTGCGTTCTTCCTGAAAATACGACACCAGCATGCGGTACACGTGTGCAGGCGTCTTTTCCTCCTGATTTACTTCCTCTTTGCTGAGAAGCTGAGAAAGCTCCTCTGGTGATGTTGCTCAACATTTCTGCGTGATCACAAAGGAAACGGCCACCCTGAGAGCTGCACACACACTTTTGTTTTCTTACAAAGGCTGTGCAACAACACCAACCATATTCACCTTTTATGTAATGTTTATCTCTCACACATCACACGGCACGTTGTCTCTGTGATGTTCAACATTTGGACTTCATTTAGGAATCAGTCAGAGAAAATCAAACAAAATAATTTCACATTTAACCCGAGTCAAAAGTCTCTTTTAGTTTGACCAACAAGATCCAAAGATATTCATGTTACAAAGATATTAAACAGAGGAAAGAAGACAAACCTCACATTTATATATGCAACTTATTTACATATGATTAATCACTAATCAACAGTTTTACTAGCTAATACTAATACAATACAAGCACCATATTGATAAATTAACTTATAATTTCAGCCTTTCCTAGTTTATGTGACTAATTGGAGATGCTGTAGTAAAAGTGTACTAGCTTTCTCTGATGGCTTTTTAATAGAAACCGACTTCCAAATAAATTATGATACAAACTTAAGGAAGTCACAGACCTCTAAAATAAAACATTACCTAATATTTAAAAGGGATATGACCACAATAAAACTACACAGGCGGAAGATAAACTATAGAGTCCAACAATAAACGATGACTTTCCAAATATTGTACAGCCCTTTTACCCAGTTTGAGTTTTTATTTGAGAGTTTTGCATTGATGATAACACGAGACAGTAAATCCAACATCAACAAGATGCTGAAAATACACAGTAAACATCAGCACACTGAAATATGTCACCTTGTCAGCACCTTCAGTGTGTTGTCAGCCTTTATACGTCACTTCTGTCTGCACTGTGATTATCAATACTGTCATTGATCAGCATCAGCACCCACAGCCCCACTTTATTAAACTACATATTAGATTTAAAACATAATAATATATTGGGATATTATCACTTTTACAGAAATACGTGGAGCAGGATAAACATCTTTGAGCATCCTACATCAGAAAAAAATGAACATTGTAAATAATATATAGATCGATAAATGACTTTATTGATCCACAGAGGGAAACCAAGTTGTCACAGCAGCCAGGTACATTAAAAAACTCAATAAAATACAAAAGAAGAATAAGATAAAAAAAAAAAACAATACTGGGAACCAAGTGTAAGATAACAATATATTTGTTAAACGCAAAGAGAAATTAAATCATTGTAAAAAAAAAAAAAAAGAAAAGAATAAATTGAAGCAGAAAACAAAGAATGTGCTGAGCTGAAATTCTGAAAAATACAGAAATATGTCCAAATAAATCCAATCGATTGGCCTGAACATAATTTAAATAAGAGTTTCTTATTCTAGCATATCTTCTGATACAAGAATGAATGAATGAGTTATAAAAGCACCATATTTTGACTTTACAGCAGACATAACTTCCCCAGAGAGGCCAAACAGTCATCTTTAAATCAATCCATACATGCCTTATGTTGATATAAATATACAGTTTTATGAGCTGCTGTATCTGCCAGCTGATGCTTCAACAACACAAGCAAACATGTGCAAAGTGCCGACTCCTGACACAGGACCACGGAGACTTTGCCCTCCTGAGCTTGGCCCTCCGAAGCTGCGTCATTAACAATTAATGCGCTGTTGGCTCGGGGACGGCAGCTGTAGTTCGGCCGTACGAGCACATTAGTCGTCTGCTCTGAACGCCGGGTGAAACCGAGCTCGCTGTGGACTCGACGAGACCGAAAGTCTGCAGCCAATCGAGCTCAACGCGCAGCACGAAAGATTTAAATGGATGAAAAATATGAGCAGAAAAATTCAGCAACAGTTTGTAGAAGCGGCTAAGAAACAAAAATGGAAAAAGTTAATTAGCTCCATCCTCTCAAATGTAAATATTTGCTTTTCTTTGTCTTCTGTCATAGTAAACTGAATATCTTTGAGTTTAGGACAATAGAAACACTTTAAATATGTTAACTTTGGGGTATTGTGATGGACGTTTCACACGTTTCTGACATTTTAGAGGCCAAACCGGATGATCAGCTGTGAAAACTTTGGTGTCTCAACAGCGCTGCGTATTCTGCTTCACGTTTTTTAAAGTTAATAAAAAACTGAAGTGTCTCACATCACTGGAAAAACATATGTGCAGGAATGTAGTTTTAACAAGCCGGCCTGTGTTGTTTCTTCTTGTTCACTGTGGAGGAACAACGCTTCGCTCTGTCCAGTCCGTAAGGGCCAACAGAGAGTCTCTGTTAGTCCACCTCCATTGTCCCATCTGCACCGCGAGGAATGAACAAACCGCAGGAAGTCCATTTGATTTTCATAAAACAAAGGCCGAGACAAAGAAAAGTCAACTGACGTGTGGATTTTATCGTGTAAGAGTAAGAGAGCTGTCGATTTATGGATGAGTCCATTAATAGAAAAAATCTTTTCTGAGTCTTTTTCGTCGGGCAAAATAACAAACATTTGCTTCTTTCACCCTCTGAAAGGTTAATATTTGGGACTTTTTTATTGAATATGTAATATTTTTGACAAAATAGATGTTTCTTAGCATTTTATAGACAGAAAAAAGTACTAAATCCAGCTGTTTTTAGTACATTTTACATTGACACTGTTAAAATGACAAAAAAATAACTGTGCTTTGACTGTGGAGAGACACAGCAGGACTCCTCTGCAGCTGTAAGTCAGTATTACTACAGGAGGTGACGCCAATTTATGCCATTGTCACAGTAGCTGCTCTCTGTGTTTCAATACAATTCCCACAATGCCCCTGTTTCATTCTCCAAAAGTTAGTCTTTACTTTGGCATGGCTGGGGGGGAAAAAGGCCCAGATTTTCGAAAAGAAAACAGCGTGGGCTCCTGTGTCAAATCTCAGCAGAGGTGGGTTTGATTTACGACTCCGCACCTCCCCGTGTGTCCACAAGAGCAGGAGATAAGAGGGCCGACCCCTGACCTTCGAGTGTGGGACTCCGAGATAAGCCTGGTTTAATGTCAGTAGCAGGTCTTTTCTCTGAAAACACATATCATAGTTCAACATTTCCAGTTTGTAAATCTGTATTCAAGCTTTTCAGATACAATCTGCTGACATGTTTGTGTGGAGCCGCAAAAGCTGCCTTTCCACCCAAACTACCTGAAACTTTTAGTCCTGTGAATCTTCTTCATGAAGCTAAAAAGCTTCCTGCAGCCCGTTGTTGTCTGCGTCTCCACCGTGGTCTAAAGACCCTGTGAAGATCAGACAGATTAGTCTGCTGACGTTTGAGAAAGCGACGGCTGTTTTTACACGTCATTTCTGCTGCGCTGGATTTCCTCCTCAGCATAAATACTCAGTAAGGCCTGGACTTGGTCGTCGCTCCATCTGTCGTAGACCTTCTTCTGCTCCGTGTCCACGTCCGACAGAAACAAACCGTAACAACAGTTTGTTTGAGGATGCAGGCTTTTCAAAATAAAATGCTGGGAACACTCGACCAATCAGAAATGTTCAGCCAAAGTTCCTGTACTTTTGAAACAGTACGACCCCCCGAGCAGGGACTTTTTGGGGGGTAAAATAATGTCCCTGATCTTCATTTAGACCCTGTTCCCTGTGGAGGAAAAGCTCTGAGTTCCTCTAAAGGGTCCTCGTCATTGAGGAAAGTTTCTGTGGTCCAAACAGTCTGCTTTTCTGGGAAACACCCCTCAGGATTTCCTGAGTCTGTCAAATACTGTTTAATTAACAGGAACATTATCATTTCTTCTTCCTAATCTCACTGTCAACACATTCTGTTAAATAAAGCCCTATTTTCATTTTCCCATAAATCCATTTTGGCCTCAGTAGCGTTGTTGTCAGTCACAGCTTTATCATGACTCGCGTGTCGTTGTCGGGAAGGAAAGGAGGCATTCGGGACGGACTTCCAGGAACGGGAACAGACAGTGACGACCGAGGTCGTGCTGAAGTCGGGTCGAGGTCATATTGTGTTGTCTGAATCATCACTGCGACTGATGGAGGAAGAGCTGCAGTTTATCTGCGTCATGTTTGGTGTTATCAGTGTGGAGGAAACTCTGCCTGTCTGCTGTTTTAAAGGAGCTTATCGGGCTCTTGGCAGGAGTTTGCATCTAAATTTACTTTAACTTGAATGTGAATGACTTCACTGGGACCTGAAATGGTTTCTCATCTTCCTAAAGATACAAATAATGACTTGGAACTTGACTCTGTTCTTCATAGCAAAGACTGCAGACTTTCAAAACGTTGGACCTCATTCAAGAAACGTACGCAGAGTTGATCTTAACTTGTGCCTATGAGCAAATTAGTAACTAAATGTCTAGAAGGTAACAGATAAAAACTACTCCAACACAGATCATGTTTGTTTTTTTAATTTTATTTAAAAGTTTTCATCATGAAATCGTCTAAAAAGGCTTGTTCTTCCAAAAAAAAGATGATTTAGTTGAAGTTAGATGAAGACACTTTCAGTTAAAGTAGGAGAAGGTGATTTATTTCAGAATAACTTTTCGTGATATTTGCACCACCTGCTGCCTTTGAGGTGATTTGACAGGAATCCACCGCACCTGACTCTAAACAACCAATCAGAGCAGAGTATCTGACGGAGCTCCGCCTACATGAGCGAACTCAGAGCGATGTAACGAAGGAAAAACAGCAACCAAACAACAGTTTACAGGAAAGATGAGTAAGCAGAAGAAGAGCGATGAAGAAACTAGTTAAAAAAGAATAAATTAGGCCGAGCGACTCTGAGGGGAGGAGCTGTGCTGGTGGGAAGGAAGCTGGAGTGTATAATCACTCTAAATTTCAAAATAAGAACTCTTTAAGTCGGAGAATCTCTTAATCCTTCTGACTAATTTACATGTCAGCAGGCGTTTGGGCTCATCGCGATGTTTCCTCATATTTGATAGGCGTGGCATACCAAGAGAGTCCAGATGACATGATAACTGAATAATCCCTGATTGGAACCAGGATCATTTGAAAGAGTAATAAAGTGACTGTAACTCACAATGATTTGGGGATAACTCTTCTTTCTTCTGAGCAGACGGGGTTTGTCCTTCATGTCCTCCGTTCGCTCTGTGAATCGAGTGTTTGGATTTGAACGTCCCTCCTCCAGCTCAGAGAGTAGCTGGAGCCAGATGTCTTTCTATGGAAAACACGCTGAGAGCGAAGTAAGGGAGGGGACGAGGGACAGAAGAGTTAAAGGAAGGGATGTAGGAGAGAGGAAAGGCGAGAAAAGTAAAAGACAGATTGATACAGGACAGTGAGGGAGAGAAGGAAAGATGGGAGGAGTAAAAAGAGCTGAGGAAAGACTGAGAGGGACGAGAGGAAAGATGTGAAAAATGAAAACCAAGCCGTTGTGGTTTCCTATAAATTCTCATCGTGTCCTGTTGAGCCAGAAGAACATAAAGCATCACATTAAGCAGGCTTTGTGTGAGACTTCCTCCCTCGAGCGGGACCGTTCGGTGGGAACAGTCCAGCTTCTTCCTGCGAACGTGAATGAGTTTAACAGTAGAGAGTTTCCGAGGTTCACCTCCGCTGTGTTCAAAACAACAAAAATTACGTTTGTTTTCTTAAAAGAGTTACAGTGGTTCAGATTTTTATGACGAGTGACTTTTTTCATTTAAAATATCTGATGTAGCAGCTTTGTGTTAGCTTAAGCGTGAACATGGTGTTATAATATAAAAATATAATAATACAAGTCAGTTATAGTGCAGTTAAAATAAAGTCTTAAATGTCAGATTAAATACTTAAATAATAAATACTTCTTCCACCACTTTTCTTCACACACACAGAAAATTTTCTATTCGTGAACATGAATAAGTGAACACTCTGTCCACAAAATGCTGTTTGTGTTTTTGTGTTTTTTCTTTCTGTTCGTGTCGTATAAATCATTACAGACCCATCGTGTGCAGGTTTTGATTTGTGTCTCACATTTTGGAGCTGTGCATGTGTGAATTTGCAGTTTGTAGTTAGCAAATCAAACGTGTCGTCATGGGGATTATATGTAATTAGATTCATGCTGAGAAGCTGAAACTGGATCTCCTCAGCTTTGCTTTGTGCGTCTCCACAAACCGGACTAGTTTACGTCTTGGCGGCGTTGAAAGTCAAATACAGTGTGTGTGTGTGTGTGTGTGTGTGTGTCACACACTGAGGCCTGCAGTCAATCAGTAGTGTGCAGAGAACCACAGGCCACACAAAAAAAAAACACAGCGTCCATAAAACTTTGCATGAGGCAACGGCCGCCGCGGTCGCAGGCCCGAGGCCAAACACATGCGCAGTTTGCACACGGACAGAGGCCGCCGTCTGGACAACTTGTCCTCCCTCCCTCCCCCGTCCCTCCCCCTCAGAGTTTGTGGGAGTTTTTCACAAACACAGCGTCAGCCTGAGCGTGTTTCTGGCTGCGTCTGACCCGACTTCAGAGCTAATCCACGCACAGAAAGACGTCTGTTTCCAAACCAAAACCTCCCTCCAACCTTGACCTCATTGTTAAAGAGCTCGTTAGTTAGTTAGCTAGTTTGTGTTAATGTTGTGTAATAAAACAATAGAAAGTTGTCATCTCATCTAAATTAAAGATAATTTAGGTTATAATCAGGTTTGTCACGCAGATATTTTATGATTATAATCTAAAATCTAAATCTAAAAATCAGTCTGACTTGGTGGTTACGAGTGTTGAATGTTTAATTAGCAGCTCTGTATTAAGATAAGCTCAGATAAATATAATATAAAGGTCTTTCAGTTGTATTATAAAAAACATTAGGGAGTCGGCTCATGTCAATACCTTTAACTAACGTGATAAAAACTTAAATCTTTCTACTTGTCCAGCAGCATCAGAAAAGCGAGAGGACATCTGAGCTATCTCAACGCCCGGAGCCACAAAGAGGGAGACAAAAGACAAAAGGCTTTTAGCGAGTGTGCAGACCTCAGCAGCTTTCATCTCTTTCTTTCTCTCGGCCGACCGTCCCTCCTTTTCTTTTCTCTCTTTTTCTTTCAATCTGTCCGACTGCGTGCACACCGCCGACCTGCACGATCAACATCGATTAGTCGGGATATTAAAAAAACATTATTAGGCAGCTATTTTCATTAGTGTTTATTAAGCTTAAAATGTACCTTTGGTTCAGCCTCTCAACTGTTTAATGTGATAATAAGCAGAACGAAAAACATGACAAATGTGATTTTCGGGCATTTTATAGACTTTATATAATTGATTGAAATGAAAATCAGCTGATTAATTAGTCAATAATTACATTTTGTGTCGTAATATCACAGCAGTGTCACAGTTCATTGATTTCACACCACATGTTCCAGCCAACGTTGTGAAAAATTGAACTTTGACCTCCAGTGACCTGCTGGCAAAGATGAAATGTCAGACTCACCGCAGAGATCTCTGACTTTACTCTACTCTTTGATCCTAGAGGACAGAGATACGATGAGAAAATGAATATTGTTGTTGTTATTGATGCACGTATAAATAAATATGAAATAAAATTATAAAGTAGATAGTTGTATAAGATAAAGATAAAAATGTGCATTATGACTGTTTAAATGAAAGAACATCTGAGGAAAAACTGTTCCCTGTGCATGTTTTCAAACAGGGATTTTGGTCGTCTTTGGTTTTCTTTGTCGTCGTGCTGACTGACTCCGGATCAGATTTGGAGCTGTGACGTGTGAACGGTGTGACCCAGATCTGACGTGAAGCAGTGTGACTCAGTTTTATGCTGCGTTAGAAAACCAATAATCTGAGTCACATGAAGGGAAACAAAAAAGTCTGAGTGTGGGGCTGCAGCGTGGAGCGTCTCGTCGCCGTGGGCCGGGTCCGTCTGATAAGGAAACAGCAGAATCGCTGAAATATTTATGAGGTCCTTTTGAGTCCAGAGCACATTAGCAGATAATCAGATCCACCACATTACTGCAGCGCTTTATCAAGGCCCGCTGCAAAGTGTAGCCAAACGCCTACTCCACAATCATTTTCTTTATCGCTTTAATCAGCAGGTCATAAACGGGCAGGAGGTTTGATATGTTCACTTTGATGCAAAGGCTCATTAACAAATCTACGTAACGTGAAGCAGAGTAGATTTATATCCATCTTTAAAGGAGTTTTTTACTCTGCATAAACGTGATTTTACTCCAAAACACACTATGCATTGTTTCATCTGTGTCAGTTTTCATAAAAACATCAAACATTTGTGAGTTTCATCTCCTCAAATATCAGGTTTATTTGCCTCTTTCTGTTTCATATTGTTGTAATTCAATCGCTTTGTGTTTTTTTGGCTGATGGTGAAACAAGAACAAGTTTAAAACACCACCTGGGGCTCTGAGAGGACTGTATTTTCCTTAATTATTGAACTTAAATGAAAATTTTATGGCACTATTAGTGAATAAATCATGTTTAACTTAATGAAATCTCTTAATCTTCAGTGTGAAGACGCATTAAAAATCCTCTTCTTTTCACCTCCACAGTATCCGTTCTCACTCGGCTTCAGTTTGGCTCTCTGCTGGTGTCTGCTGGTCTGTGTGAGCCGGATCTACATGGGCATGCACTCTGTCCTGGTGAGTCCACACACACACACACAGTGACGCCATCGCCACCTGCAGTGCCAGTTTTGTCGTCATTCTGTCCGCTCGACAGCCGACTCCTGAACTTGACCTGCTGTTAGCTTCTGGTGTCGGCAACACAATCAGCTGTGCAACTGTAGAAGCAGAACACACAGAATGACACACACACACACACATATTCATGACACAATGCAGTTTGTGTGGAAAGAAAATGAAAATGTGTAGAAAAGACAGACATAAAATACTCTGTCCTGATTAATAAATTGTGCTTAGTTTACCACAAAATGATTTAAATGAAAAACTCCAATTACATACATAAACACAAATTTAGTTTCTCTGCTGGACATGAAGAGGTCTCCAACATGAAGTCCGTCCTCAGTGTTTGTGCACAAGGTTTTACCTTTCTTTACTCTTCTTTACTGTTTAGGACTTTAAAAGGTCCTAAACTGTGCGGCGTTTCTTTCGTGTTTGTGCGGAGCGATCAACAGGCCAGGCGTGAAGCAGGAAACCTTTCCCACCCGTTGATTCAAAGCAGGACGTGGAACCAAACCTCCAAACAATGTTTTTTTTCCTGCATTAGAAATGTGGAGAAATCAGTTCAGCAACACCTGCCAGCTGTCTGCTTCTCTTTAGGAATTAACTGAGGGAAGTAAGATAAGTTGATTTCCAGGGGTCACTCCAGTTTCTAGATTATTCCAGCCTGTCCAGCTTTAATTTTAGCACACAGCTAATCCAGAATAAGCATGATGTCCTGAACGTGCTCAGGCACCATCTCACAGTTCTTACTGGAGGTCTACTGACGCACAGTCATACCTGCAAAAACTTGCTCCTTTTTATTTGCTGCTCTCACGTTACCACCGCACAGGTACGGTCATGAAAAACAGTCGAGTGTGGGTGGGTGTGTTTACCACCAACATGCTGCAGCATCACCGAGTTTTTCCACGTCTGCAACCCAACAAACTCCAACATATCAAACAAAAATGGGGCTGTGACTGGTAAAACTCCCAAATGAACACCAGAGTCTTTTTAAACTTTTCTGAATTAAAGAAGACTCTTGAATCTTTTCTGATTATCTCAGTGTCTTCAGATCAAAGTGTTTTTTGTTTTTGAGTGCAAAAGTTCGTTCTTCGCCTCGTGAACAGGAGCTTTTTGATGATTTTGTATAACCTATGGACTTATGGCCTTTATAATTTAAAATATTATTCAGTCAGTAAATTAAAAGTAACCAGATCAAAATATTGAGGTTATAAATACTGATTTCACACAAACTGCCTCCCGACTCCTCAGCCTCAGTTCCTCTTTTGATCGTGGACTCGGTTAAAAACTGCAAATTCAGGCAGATTATTTTGTCTTTTATTATTTTTGGACAATGAATCTTCTTTAGATAATTCAAACAGTTACCGCAGATGTTTGTGTGGCTTCTTCTGTCCACACGCTGGTCACATTAACGCTCGTAACGGGTAATTTCACTCGCTGGTGAATGATGTCATCTCGTCACACTGTTGGGCTGTCTGTCACCGTGGCAACAGTCTCAGGAGGGGTTGATGGATGACGGCGTTTGTGTGACCGGCAGACGTTTTCTGTTCGCTGGCCGTCCTCCCAGACAAACTTTAGGAGGTGTTTCCACTTCGGAGTCGTTCTTTGAGGGCATTTTGTGGCCTCGTTTTGTGGCGGTGTCGCGGCGAAGACTTTCCTCTCAGAAGCCACACGTGGCGTTACATCTCACCAGAACTTTTATTAGTCCTTCAGATAAACAAGTCCTGACCCAGAAATAGTATTTATAATGATTAATTCATTCAGCAGTTCATTAGATTTACAGTTCTCCGTGAGTAAAATACTGAGTCATCGTTTGAACTGAGCAGCAACTCGAGACACGTCTGGTTTAAGTTCACCAGTCAGACTTTAGAAATCCTCAGTTCATTTAATCATCAACGGTGTTTCCTCAGAGGCGGCTCATCACTGTGATTATGGTCTCTGATCCTGATGAATAGCATTTAAACTTTTACACAACAGACGCCGGAAAAAGTTCCTCAAAGTAATTATATTAATAAAAGAACAACACCCATGACGGCTTCAGGAATTTTTTGAAACATTTAAAAATCATTTTTGTTTCGGACTTTCTGAATGGTTCAGGAGAAATCCTTATGATGATTAAATGACCTCGCTGCTTCCAAAGGCACCGTCATCATCATTTATCATAACTCATCAAAGAGTAAAAGAAAGAGGACTTTTTATAATCCATTCTTCTGAACACACGCATTAAATTCATTTACTTTCCTGCTAATATATAAAAGAAATGAGCAGATATTTATCACCTCCATGTTGGGAAATTGCAGAATATAATTATTGATGTTGTGTAAATGTGTTGTGTTGGGTAAATAATGGGATAAATTTGGGATAATTTCAAAGAAATTACAAATAGGTTACTTGGAAATGATCGCCTATTTAAAATAAAATTTGCAAACCACTAAAATGAAGCATTACTGATTTGTGAAGTGCACAAAGACTGTGGGACAATAATCTGCAGAAACATTCATGTATGAGAGGATGTGGCGCCGTCCAGAAAAACTAAAAATAAAACACACGTGACTGCTTTGTTTGTCTGTTTACCAACAGCCAGGAAATATTTAACCACCTGTTTCCTTCCTGCAAAGTACTTTTACTACCTCGTCCTGTTACAGTTTGTTCTCCACATGTTCCTCCTCTTCCTCTTCCTCCTCTTCCTCCTCATGTCCTCGTTTGTCACCCAAAGCATGAATGTGACCACTTCTGTTAGTCAGTCTGGATAAAATCAACCCAGGAAGTCCTGAAGCTCGTCCTCGCTCTCATTCGTCCTCACGCTCCATCTCATGAAGGATGTAAATAATGTCTGTTACCATAGCGACCTTTCAGCCCAGGCCTCCGTTTTTGATTCACTTTCCGCCAGTGATGTCGGTTTATCTGTAAGATCTTAATTATCCCTCAGACGTCCACTTGATCGAGCTCAAAGAAGACATTTCTTTCTGCTTCAGTCGAACACGGTCGCTCTCGTCACGGGTGAAACAGTCAAACATACCAGCGTCATTATGACATCAGCTGGGAAAAATCCACGTCCATCATGTGACACAAATCCCTGCAGTTCAGACGAATCTTTCATGTGAGTGTCGGTGTAAAAATAATATAAAAACCGTGTTGATTAGACATTTTTAGCCTCAATAAAAAGACTCCTGTTTTTATTCTTTGTCTTAATTTAAGTCATCGATCGCACAGTTCACATAACGCTTTGGGGCTAAAACTTGAGCCAAATTGTTTTTAACCTTTATTTTGTACAGTTTGGATTAAAAACATGAAGTTCTGCAGTTATAAGAAGTTTTCTACCCCTCTGATTTCTGAGCAGGTTTATGGATGTTTATTTGTGAGATGCTGACATCCTCTGGAAGTACAATAAATAAACTGTGATCTGTTTTACTCTACTATCATGACTATGAGGGGTTAAAAGCTTAAAGGACCAGCAGCTTTGTGTTTTTCTTGAACTGACACTCGAGCTGGGTTTGTTTGAACAGTGAATCACGACGTTCGGCTCGAGACCTGAGGAGCGTCTTTAAGGCGGATCGGCCTCGTTCCCTTCTGACGCCTGTCATGTCGGGATGGTTGTTGTTGTTGTTTCAGGTTGTTTCAGCGAGCGCAGTCTGAACACATGGCGAGCCATTAGCGGTTTGCTCTGCCAGGCCTTCCGGGCACTTAATGTGTTCTGGAAATCATCACGCCCAATGAAACTACTTCCTCCTGCTTTGTTCTGCAGGAAGAGCTCGGAGACAAAAAGCTGCTCTGCTGCTGACGGCGCTGTTAACATCTGTGAACTTTTTACCAGACGGACCGCCGAGCACTTTCACCCAAATCTCACTTTATTTAAAGCTTCATTTATGCTCAGTTTAAACAAGTTTATTTGGTAACTGCTGCATCAACATGAAATTGGATCACCTTCAAGCTGCCCTCTGTGTTTTCTTTCAAATCACTGTTTTCTTTAAATTTGTCGGCTGCTTTCCCCCAAATATTGAACATTACAGTGGTTAAGTGTGTGTGTTTGTTTTGTAAGTCACCAGAAGCTCCAGTTTTTTTCTTTTATTGATCTTTTCCCTCTCATCTGTCTATAAAAAAAACTATCTTTAATCTTTCCCTTGACCTTTTTATGCAGCATGTGTGTGTGGAAACAGCTTATAAAACCCTCTCAGGCTGATTTGTTAGATGAGAAAAAGGAGCTGAAACTATCATTTGAACAGTTGTTTGATTGATTGAACAATAATTTGCAGCAATTTAGATGTTTTTAGTTTCTCATGTGTGAATATTTGGTGTTTTTCTTTTGTTTTCTGTGATCACAAACTGAATATATTTTTAAAAAACACTTGGGACAAAACAAGAAATATAATATAGATATTTTCTGACACTTCATTGGCCAAAAGAAACTAGTGTCCACCTGAATCAAAAATGGAAATGATCATTAGTTTAAGTAAAGTTGAATTTTACACCTTGATGGAGAAGACTTTATCGTTCACTTTCAGTTGGCGAACAAACTGAACCTAACTGAACCTTTTCAATCGTTTAATGGACGCTGATATCCGGGTGAGCTGCAGGAGTCTCATCGAGTTCAGCTTCACAAGCAGGATTGTTTCAATGTTTTAGTTTCCACCGGCAGTACATACGCTCATTTATTTTCATTGCAAGGCACTTAAGATAAAAGCATCCAGCCGACAACGTGCTCCTCGTCGTTCCCTTGGGCGCCACGCCACCTGCCTGTTCATGTCAGTGGAGGAGAAAATTACAGCTGAGAGCCTGTGAGCGAGTCATTACGAGAGCGTGGAGATAAACCTCAGCGACCTTCAGAGGAGGTTTCCCCGTCGTCGGTTATCTCAGTCACCTTTCTGAAAGGTCGGGCAGTAAAATGTGTCCTTGCCGACGGTCGGCCGAGTTCCCGCTGAGCTCTGCGGCTTTGGCACTCCACGTCCCAAGCGCTGGTTAATGACTGACTGCGAGATCATAGCTTTTACGCACCACAACATGTACTTAAGCAGCCAAATAGGTATTTAAACTGTAACAGGACCTTGGTTTCTTTCCAGCCATCAAGGCCGTCCAACTGGGCCAACCTGCCACGCTGAGACGCTCCAGCGTCGGTGTAAATTTACAGTAACGCTCACTGATCTCCCTGCCAGAGAAAATCAGACACCTGAGGCAAAGTAAACACTGAACACGCCTCAATCAGCCTGATGAGGGACTATTTAATGTTGGTTTATACCCGCTGCACAACCACACACATAAAATCCACATAAACGCATAAAACAGCTGAAGTTTCCCCACAGAAACTTTTATAAATCCTTTAACCTGAGAAATGAAAACTCCTTTACATCATATTAACGTAGACATGTCTTTAATCTTAATCTTTAATTTAAAATCTACAGTCCTTTTTTTGTGTGAGCTGATGAGGATCTTCGTTGCAGCATCAGTAATATTTTTATGCATGAAAATGAGCAGTAAACTGTCTCCTCTGGGACTTAGTTTGCTGAAAGAGGTCATATCAGGGCCTTCATGCTGACTTATCAACTCTTTACGGCTCAAACTAATGATTACTTAGATTATCTCCTGAAGCTCGATGTGACGCCTTTTAAGTGTCCGACCAGCAGGTGAAGAATCAGAGACTTTTTTACTGTCAGAACAGAGAAAAACTGCTTGAACTGAAGAAAAATCAGTTTATTTTTAATCAAACTGTATAAATGAGTGTTTAGTTTTTACAATACAGGCTGTGGCAACAACTTGAGAAAATATTACCACAAAGATATTTCATTATTTTATTATGTTGATTTGCATTTGTTTGATTTTTAGCTGTTCTAAATAATGAATTAAAATAACCATAAATCTTTTAATAAACATTGAAAGTAAACAGGCCTTTTCAGTGAGCTTTTAGACACTGTTTGATTTCATTTTTGGGAATTAGTGTAGAAATAGCAGTTCCCTTCAGTTTGTTTCTAAAAAATAATTAAAATGCTGACCAGGAGGAAGAAATGCAGCTCAACAATTTTCAGTTCAGAAATGTTTTTCATCAGTTTTCCGTCAGCTTTGTGGTCAACTCGAGGTCACGTTTGCGAGGTTAAATCCAGGCGTACAGTGAAACGTGGAGCAGGAAACCAGCTCGGGTTGATAAATAAACGGCTGTGACGACCTTTTGTGTTCGAGTCCACAGTTCACTGCCGCGCTGAGCTCGCCGATTTCCTTTTTCCTGTCAGCTTCCTTTATCTATCAGCAGAAAACGCAGCAATAAATATCAGCACGATAAAAGTTATCTGATAAAGAAGAAGAGTTTTATTCAAATGTAACATCCAGGAAGTGTTTGAATAAAGTTTATTTTTACTGTGAGTGAACGTTCTGAATTAATCAGGACATCGACCCTGGTTTGAGTTCATCAGAGGATCTTTAATGTGGGAACAACCATCAGAAAATCAAACTGACTGAGGATGAGAGATGAAGACAACATTTATTCACGTTGTATATTTCAGCAACAAGACAGTTTCTCACTCGAGACTCAAATCTGCGAGACAACGTGCAAAAAAAACACACAATGAACAGTGAATGAAAAATGAATGAATAATTTGAAAGGTAAATGTAAAATTTGGGACCTAAAGTGAAACTTAAAAGTGAAAATCCCTCTTTAAATCAATTCTAATGATGAAGGATGAATTATCTTAAGCAACGTTTGTTTCTCTGATGAACTGACTTTGTTTTAAACTACAGTTAAGATATTTTTCATTCTTTATATTTTAGTAAATCTCCCATTATTTCACCTTTTTTTTAATTGTTTGAGGGTCGTTTTACACTCACACAAATAAAAATGTGCTTCAATCAAAAGATTCATTTTTGGGGGGATTTTCTTTTTTCAGAATGAATAATTGATCTTTGTTAATCAGAGAGTTGCTGCACTTATTTATATATGCTGTATTATTCTTCACCTATTCACTCATTAAAGTTTTTTTTCTGTTTAATTTCGCTCTTTGTGGGTTTGATTTGCTCAGATTTGATAAATTCAGGGAACGTGGAGTCGATTCAAAAGGTCATTTATTTGAACGTGTCCTTTTTTTAACCTCCCTTCTCCCTTCTTGTTTTCAGGACGTCATCGCCGGCGTCCTCTACAGCAGCCTGATCCTGCTCTTCTTCCTGCCGGTGTTGGACCTTCTTGACGGCTTCAACCTGACGTGCCGCTACGCCCCGCTGGTCATCGTGTCCCTCCACCTGGGCCTCGGCCTCTTCTCCTTCACCCTGGACACCTGGAGCACCTCGCGGGGCGACACCGCTCAGATCCTGGGCACCGGCGCCGGCGTGGCCCTGGCCTCGCACGTCAACCACCTCCTGGGCCTGTTGCCCGACCCGACGCCGGAGCAGCTGCCGTTCGCCGCGCCTGCCCTCGGGCGCGCCGGCCTGGTGGGCGTGGCCGTGCTGCGGCTCGTCCTGGGCGCGTCCTGGTGCTGGTGGCCACGCGGGCGCTGATGAAGGCCGTCACCATCCCGCTGGTGTGCCGCGTGTTCGGGGTGCCCACCGACGACGTGAGGAAGGCGAGGCAGCACATGGAGGTGGAGCTGCCGTACCGTTACATCGTCTACGGCGCGGTCGGCTTCAACGTGCTCTTCCTCGTCCCGCTGCTCTTCAGCTACGCGGGGCTCTCCTGACTGCCTCCAACTCTGTTCTCAGATCAGATCTCACACTCACACCTCCTCCTCGGTCCCTCTGCGTCGGGACTAAAGTAAATTAAAGCCCGACTGCTGATCTGGATGCTGACCTGTCCTCAGTTTTTCAGTTTCCCTCACCCCTTTTTATCGACTCAGGTTCGGTTCGTTAAAGATGAACCAGGAGAGAAAGCTGCTCTGTTCGGCCTCGACTGTTAAACGAGTGAAATCTCTCTGCTCTGCTCTTTCCATTTATTTAAAATCAAATCAGACACACGGAGCCGAACATCCACTCGTCCTCTTCCTCCTCCTCCACGTCAGAGAGCAGAAAGCTTTCCAGCCGCCGCCTCGCAAAGACTTAACGCACCGCTGATTGCTACGAATAAATTCCCTGTGTCTTATCTACATTTTTATCGACGCTGTTCTTATTAACAAAGAACCACACAAGAAAGACTGAATTTAGTTTTTTCCAGCATCTAAAGGCAGCATGTTACTCTGTAGAAGAGAAAAAATGTCCAACAAGACCCAAAAACCCAAAGATGTTTACTGACATCGATTTAAGAGACTGTTCATAATTCTGATGAATTTTCTTAATGAATCAGCTGATAGTTTCAGCTCTTTGTTCAAACTTTGTGTGGTTCTTTGTCAGATAGCTTCTTGATATTAATGATCTTCCTCTCGTTCATCTCAAAGCAATAAGATTTTTTACTTCCGTGTTCCTCTCAGAGTTTTATGCTAACGGAGAGCGGTTCCTCTCTGACCTTTGACCCCTGTGGAGTGGACTCACCTGTGGTTTAATCTCTTCGTTATGAGCAGTGTTTTTCCCAAAGGGCTCTCTGTCTGCTCTCTTTACTGTTTCTTCTGTCGTTCAGATGAATCATCTGACATTTCTTTTTCCTGCGAAGAAGCGTCGACTGGGCACATACTGAACGATCAGGAGAAGGAAGGAAGCGTCACTCTGTTTGGGACGGGATGACTCAAATCTGTCTACTTGGCTCAGCTTTTATTTTTTTTCAAACACTGTAAACTTACTTCCTGTTAGAGATGCTTCCACTTCCTGTTCAGGCACGAAACGGCGGAGAGACCGAGGAAGGTCGGAGGGCAACGACACGGGCGGAAAATATATGATGGCGTTTTAGTGCCTCAGAGTTTAATAAATCAGAAATATTTCGAAAAAAAGGTTTTCAGGAAAAGGTCATAATTTTGAGGATAAACTCACAATAAAATTTAAGTTAAAAAAAAGTTAATTTAATACGTTTGAACACATAAATGAAAGCAGTCTGTCAGCTTTATAAATCACATTCTCATCAGTTACGTCTCCAAATATCACCAAACTGTGATCTTAAAATATCACAGAAATCATTTTTTAGAAATATTCCAACTTTCTTCTTCGACAAACGGTCGGATATTGAAGCTCGCTCGATTTCAGTCCAACTTCTTAGTAAAGACTCATCAACTATTTTTAGAAAACTTCCCTGAAAGTCCCTGAAAGTTCATCTTAAAAAAGTTTAAACAACATTCATTTTCTTTTTCTGTTGTGATAATATTGAATCTTTTATACTCTATAAACTTGCAGCCGATTATTCTCACACTTACTCGCTCTGCACCTGTCGTCCTCCCACAGGACAACTGAGTCACAAAAAACCCTTCAGACCACTAAACGCCTCCGGATGATCCATCAGTGATCCATCGATGATCCATCAGTGATCCATCGATGATCCATCAGTGATCCATCGATGATCCATCAGTGATCCATCGATGATGCGTTGATGTTGTCGGGAAGACTCGAGCAGACATGAAGAAGAGAGAGAAGTTTCTTGTTTTTTCTTTAAGTCGATCACGTCAACATTAAAACGTGCTGCTGTTGGAAAAAGGAGGAAACGTTCTTTTTATTAATACTCATGAAATTAATACTATCAGGACGCTTTTCATCGTCGGGTTGTTTTCGAGGCGTCTCCGTGAGCAGTTAGTCAGCATCAGTCAGAAAATACTGACGTGTTGTTAAAGTGAGATAAATTCCTTTGTTTAAGGAAAAAGCAGAAGTGACCATTAAAGTTCCTTCTTATCTTTAGAAAACAGTTTCATTCATTCGACTGATGAAGATGTGATGAGATGTGGCTCAAAGTTTTGCCCGTCTGAAGTTAAAGGTCGATTTTTTTTGAAATATTTCATGAAACTTCTCGACGTAAACAAACAAGTTTGATAAAGTTCCTCTAAATGTGTTTAAATTTATCAGCGGTCACTTCTCTCTCTCTCTGTTGGACAAACTATGGTGGAGACTTTCACTCTCCTCTCTATATTTAGTCGTTTCATCGTCTAAAATTGAAGTTGTAAACATTTAAACTTCCACTTTAATTGTCTTTCGTCCACACTGATGAGACTGAAAGTTAATTCTTGATCCTGAAACTGAAACTGATTAAATCTTCACAACAGCTTGTTTGTTTCTACGGTGATAAGTTAATAAACCTGAAAAAGCCGCTGAGTAAATGAACTTTGACTGCTGAGCTCTCCTGTTTGATCTCTTGATTTTTTTTTTTTTTTTTTAAAGAAAAGTTAGATGATGTTTCTTCCACATTCCTCCTCCTGTGTGTTGATTCACTGCAGCAGCTGTGGGTGAAGTGCCTTGCTCGAGGGCACTTTTATTAGAAATTTTCTTTTTCTTTCTTTCTTCCTTTTAAAACAGCTGGTGTGGCGTTCAGGTGCTGCTGCCCTCTGCTGGTGAACTTTCACCTCTGATCTGAAGACTGAAGTCCATCCAGAAGGAAAAAACAAACTTTCCATGTGTCTTAATGTGCCTCGAAGAGGGCGGCAGGAGAGTCACCAGTTTGTGTTGTTGTTGTTGTTGTTGTGTGTACGGTACTGTCCTAATTTTAATGCACTGTTTCCCAGAATGCACTGTGTCCCCCCCCGAGCTGGGCAGAAAGGTGAAGTTGGTCCTAAACGTTCATCTGAGGAAGTTAAAATGAAGTTAAAGCAGATTTCAGGACAATTTGAGTTTTAAATCAGAATTTTAAAGATTTTCCTGCAGTTGGATAAAACTTTTCTTTTGTTTTTGGCATCTTATTTTGCTTTTATGTTTTAAAAAAGTCAATTTAGTTGGTAAAATACTAAATGTGTCACTGTGATGAGACGAGCAAAGCTTGAAGCAGCAAATATTTTGTATTTTTCCCTCAGAAATGAGAGAAACGTTCACTTGATATTATCAGATTTTATATCATCACGTACTACTACTACACATGAAACCTCCAAATACTTTTACTTTTCATACTTTAAGTACATTTTTCTGATAAAACTTCCATATTCTTACTCAGACTCTGACCTGTAATGAAGTATTTTTACTTTTAAACAAACATTTCTAAACTCAAGCAGTAAAAAATTGGATCAGTTTCACCCGAGTGTTTGTCGGTTTGCCCGACTCGTTTCACTTCCTGTGGCCTCGCATGCCAACACGTTATGTTTGGTTTTTGTTTTTGTTTTGTTTTGGGGGTTTTTGTCTGAACGTGGGTTCTTTTCTGCAGCAGCGAAACAGGAAGTTTGTCTGTTTCACTTTTTGTGTTTGATTCATCAACAAAAACACGACTCGTCCTGTGTCTCAGACGATCTCAATAAATCACTTTTCATTTCATTTCATTTCATTTCCCAGCTTGGGATCAATAATAAAGTCTATCTATCTATCTATCTAATCCTAAATATGAAGGAGGGTTTGAAGAGTTTTGCTTAAAACAGAAATTGTTTTCATGTTTAGTCTCTTTATATTTTCACAGAATCTCAAAAACAAAGTCATGTCACATCTTGTGATATTTCACACGAGGAGTAAAGTTTTGAAGTTTTGACCTGCAGCTAAACGTGTTTTAAAAAAAAAAAAAAAGTGAGGACGGTGTGACAAGGTGAAGGAAAAACAACACGAGTCCACTGAATGTTTCCGTCCCAGCAGGAGGAAACTTACTCTGCAGTCGGAAATCAGATTGATATATTGGATTAAATCAAACTTCCCGACGGTCGTAATTTAACTGTTTCCATTTTGAAAACCACCAGCATCCATATTAGAGAGAGAGAGTGTATGTGTGTGTGTGTTGGATCAAAAGAGGGTTTGTTTTCGTCTTTTGGTCTCTGGTTTGTTGTGGAGCCGGTCGACGGTGTTTCAGAGGCTTCAGGTGGCTTTGAAGTAGTTTGTTCAGATTAACGTCACAATTAATTAATCAATCAACATTTAGTACAATAAAATTCATCTGGACACTGAAAATAAATGTACGAGTTTGTATAAAATGTTGTAATTTAAGATATAATTCCTGATTATTACACTCAAATCCCCTAATTTATTTTTTGTTACATTTTGAAGTTTAGTTTTCTACTGAAGTTTTTAAACTGAGTTTTAATCTCAGGATTTGATGAAGCGCTGCCAAAATTTGTTTTAATCTCAGATTTTGTAGAATCCCCAGATTTTTCCATCATCCTAAATTTTACTTGTCATGTTTTGACAGAAAATGTATTTGCTGTAACACCATTTTCCCCCCAAATTCTTATAATCCTAATTATAAATCTTACTTACTTTTACTTACTCTTACTTTTTACTTCGCGTTTTTTTTTATCTGGTAGAATTCCCAAATTTTTGTTTAATCCCAGATTTAATTTGCTATAAATCCAAATGTTGTGGTTAAACTGCTCAGAAAACACCAGAAATTTGATAAATCATGCCATAAATTTGAGCTAAAACATATTTATCGCTCCCTTTATGCTCACTTGTCGTCTCAACTCTCAGACAAAGTCGTGGATTTTTTAATTATAAATTCATTAAAATTTAATTTAAACATACGTTCAGCTCCTCTGGGGCCCCTGGAGGTCGACGGCCCGGCTCCCTGCTTTGTTTCTTTCAAGGTTTTTTCTTTCTTGTTGAAAAACTGAATAATTATTGAATCTCAGAGACTTTTCATCTCAAATCCTTTCTGACTTTGACCAAATAAAAAGTGTTTGTAGCTGCGTTAGCTTCCCCTCAGTGCCTTTAATGTTCATCTTTAGTGTGGAAACTCTCACTTTGTCTTTTTGTTCTTTTCTGTGCTGTTGTGTTGCCTGAGAAAATGGAAATAAAAGTGTTTCCTGGTTGATCATTTATCTTTAGTTCCCCTCACTGCTGCTTGTTAATTTACTGCCTTCAATCTCTAGTTAAAATTTTTCTGTCAATGTTCACTAAATTTAAAATTATTAGATTTTTTTTTATCTTTAGTCATGTTTTTAATCTGTTATAAACGAAATGTTTTACTCCAAAATGCCTCAAATCCATTTAAGGAAAATAAGTTCTCAGTTGATTTAAAACTCCCATGATCACATGAAAGCTGCAGTTTTTGCATAATAAAGATTATTATTATTAATTATCTTCTTATCAGTTAATTATCTTTTCGTGTCAAATGTGTCATTTTGGAATTAAATATTTCCCTGTTTTCAGCGTAAAAAAACACTTTGAGTTGTCCTGATCTGACGGCTGTGACCTTTTATGCAGTTTCACAGAATTTTTTTTATATCTGCAGATTTTATTGTTGGCTTTGATTCAAAATGAGGAATCTGTCTGATTGTTTGTGGGAAATTAATTGCAATAAAAAAAATGATGCTAAAATAAAACACTGAACCTGCTGCTTCTTCTAATACCGACATATTTCATCACAATCTGTTGAGAAATTTCACCAAATGTCAACGTTGAGTCAGAGGGTCGATGAAGTCAGGTGGATTGACATATTTCAGTATCATAAGGAGATCACAGAAAAATTTGGTAAAGGAGTTCATAGATGACTGCATCTATGAACTCCTTAACCAAATTTTGTTGTTGGTTTGTTGAAGGTTTTTCCACTTTCCCAGGGTCAGAAACTAATAAATGACCTTTTTTATGTGTTTGGTTTAGTCTGAAGAGATGTCAAACAACAATATCAGGCCACTTTGGCTTAATTCTGGACTATCTGTGGAGAAAAATTACATAATAATGATCCGAAAAGCATCCAGGAACTAAGCAAAACTTTTTCTGAGCTTTGTTTAAGTCTCAGCCTTTGAAACCTTCAGCTCTTTAAACCATCTGCGACCAAACTGCAGCCGCATCGACCAGAAAAAAAACAGCTAAAATCAGAGAAACAGAAAAAAAAGTTACTTTAAACTTTAAGGCCTTTATCTCATGAAGTGTTCATCTTATTTTGTCCTCTCCTGCTGAGCTCTTCAGGCTGCTTGTAGAAGTCCGTGAAGGTTTTTAAAGACTCTTCTGTGTTTTTGTTTCTGCTGCTTCACGTCGTCCGCAGATGTTTGATCCAACGATGATGTGATGTGTTAGTGTGGTTTGTCAAAGGACGACCAGTTTTCATGGTGTGAACTTTAAAGAAGTTTCTCTTTGCTTCTTCTGCTTCTTCTTCTTCTTCGTTTCTCTGGCAGCGTGGCAACAGAAGTGAAAGCACACAGGATTGTGGGTAAACTTCTGTGAAGGTTTTATTGGAGATGACGACTCCTGCAGCAGGACTCTTTTTTCATCTCATCTCCATCAGGGTCTTTGGTTTGTTTGTCTCTTTGTATTAAAGGTGGATGAGACATGTTGTTTTAAGGTCACTGCAGAAATCGTTTAAAAATTTTAGGAGTGGTACATTTACCTATAATGCAAATTCACCCGGGGCAGGTGAGGCGAGGTGAAGACGTTTTAAATGAGCAAGATAAATGATGCTCATACTGAAGGTTTGTGACTCGGTGAACCTCCAGAAAGACAAAGAAAAAGGAGAGAAACTGAAGGAAAAGAGCACCTGAGTAATAACAGTAGAAAACACACACCTTTACGTTCAAAATGCTTAAAAATGAGAAATGAAACAAAAGACTGAAATTGTATTTGAAATTGAGGAACCATGACCTGATCAATAAAGTTGATTCTGATTTAACAATAATTAGCTTTAATGTTGATGAATGTGCTTAAAATATTATAATCTGTATAAACTGTAGATTTGATTCAAAATCAGGTCTGATGAGTCCTGTTTCTGCAGCTCAGAGAGGAAAAAAACAGCGACGATGGTTTTCTGTGTTTGTCTGTTCGTTCAGTCTGCAGATCTTCTTCTTTCAGCCGTGAAAGACTCAACGTTTCGTTTCTGTGTGACCTAGCTTCAGATCTGGGTCAGCTGGAAAAAAGAAAAACTGGAGTCCAAACAGCTCGGAGGCCTCGGTCACCCAGAAAAACTGCAAACTGCTGCTGCCACCTGCTGGACGGCTGAGGACTCACACCTGAACCCTGCAGGATGTTTAGAGACACGACTGTGATCAATCAGAGGAAATCAGATTTATTGATCACAGATAAGGAATCAAGGAATCCACAAACAAACATTAAACTGCTATGAAGAAGTGTAAATAAATGTAAAAGTTTATTTATATACTGTAAATATAACTGTGCATGAAGCAACTTAAATAAGCTAAGTTAAACATGATAAAAACAGATAAGATATAAGATGAGGAAATATGCTAAATAAAACATATAAAAACATGTGATAAACAGGTATTACAGTAAAAATTAAATAAGATAAGAAAGTGTCATAAAAAGAGAAAAATTACAATATTAATACAACTAATAATATTAACACTGAAAATGAGAGTTTTAGCAGTTAACCACACACTTTAACCAAACTAAAAGCTTGTGAAAAAGATTACTGCAACACTTTTTATACAGTATAAACAGTAAGTGTAAACTTGTGTTAGAGTGATATTTACTTGTTAATAGTAATAATAAATCACAATATATTATTTACAGTTTCAGTGGATTTTTGTGTCAGTACATGTTTGAACTACTACTTAGTGTTTAAATCTTTCATTTTCTACTTTTACTCCACCACATTTATTTAATGCTTTTAGTTACTTTACAAATTAAGACTGAGATGCACAGAAAACATGTGAAGAGATAAAATCTGTTGTTTTGCTATAATGAATTAGTTAATTAATCAATTAGTTAGTCAATTAGTTAAACTCCCTCCAAAATGAATTAATAATATTTGAGATTGTTTTAATGATAAAAACAGAATAAGATATTTATTAGACACTTGAATAAATTAACTGCTGTTTTTTCTTTATCTGCCCTAAAAGTAAGTTTATAATTATTTGAACTTATCACCTTTATATCTGTAAAGGGACTTTATTATTATGTTAATCCTTTTTTTTACTCATTTGTGAAGGATTTTTATTCTTTAAATATTTTTTATCTGAATTAATCAGAATGTTTTGCAGCCAAAGCGGAACCATTTATTAAGAGAAAGTTTCCCACCGGACTGTAAATACGGTGACACCGAGTACTTCCTCCATGCGTGTTTAGATCAGAAGTCATTTTTTGGTATATATTTGTGTTTTTAACGAGATTTTGATGAAAATGAATATTAAAATAAGTCATTATATCATCAGGTTTTAATGTGCTGTTTCGTTCCAGATGGTGACGGACGAGTCCAAATAGTTTACTTTGATTTTTTTTCTTTAATTTAAGCAGAATTCCTGCGAGCAGGTGAGTTAAAAACAACAACAAACAACAACATTTAATGCAGTAAATAACAACACAACAACATAAGTAATTCAGTTAAACGGCGATTTCTCTCGTAGGCGAGGAAGAGGCTAACACCAAACTCCGTTTAAAAAAGTGCGTATTTTTGTGTTTCTTTGTTGAATGGAAAAATCAATGTTACACTGAGCACGACTTTTACATTTTCTGATTAGATGAGCTGCTGTGCCTGATTCGGCGCAGATATAATCCACTAAACGACACGTTGTTGTGAGACATTTTCAATGAAAGGAGAGAAAAATGTGGGAATAATGAGCTGTATAGTGGTAAATATCAACTAACTTGTTTTAATCATTTATTACTGAGTGTATGCCGAATTACAAAATGGTTTCTAATGATTCATAAAACATGAAAAGTGATGTTCAAATGTGCACAGACACATGGCCAATATGCAAAAATACGTTAAAAGATCAGAATTTTGAATGGAGTTTTGCCATAGAGAAGATGGAGTTTTAAATAAATTGTTGTAATGTTACGTCACTTTTTAGCTTTTTAAAACAGCTTTAAATCGTTGTTTTTCTTTCCTTCCTGTTCAGTGAGGTTGAATCCCGTCTCGCTCTGAGCTGCCATGGAGGGTTTGGAGGAGAAGCTCAGAGGTCTGTCCATCGCCTGGCGGTCTCGCCCAGAAGAGCCCACCTACCTGCTGGACGTCGCCCTGCAGCCCGCCGGCCTGCTGGCTGTGTCCTGCTCCAACTTCACCGTCCACCTCCACCACAAAGACACTCTGAGCCTGGTGGGGGAGTACCGGGGCCATGGCGGGCCGCTCTGTGGGGTCGTTTTCTCCCACACCTCCCCGGACTTTGTGTACTCAGGCTCTGCTGATGGGACGGTCCGGGGGTGGGACTTGCGGCGCCCCGGTCAGTCAGAGGCGGTTCAGGTGTTTAAGAGTGATCCGTCGCACAGCTTCTGCAGCTTCGACCTGAACTGCGGCGACACGCTCCTGTGCGCCGGCACCGAGCAGGTGAACGACGAGGACAGCTTCTTGGTCTTCTGGGATGTCAGGAAACCGGGCGGCGGTCTCCTCGGGGTGTATTCTGAGTCGCACAGTGATGACATCACACAGGTACGCTTCCACCCTCGAGACAAAGACCGCCTGGCGTCCTGCTCCACAGATGGCCTGGTTAATGTCTTCGACCTGAGCCGGGGGGCGGAGGAGGAGGCGCTGCTCGCCACCTGTAACAGCGACTCGTCAGCCGGTTCGGTCTGCTGGTCCGGACCCGATTACACCCAGCTGCTGTGCCTGAGCCACGACGAGGGTCTGCACCTGTGGGACCTCGGCCAGCTGGACACGGAGGAGCCTCTCACCATTTTCAGCACCTCTGACGCTCGCGGCCTGACTGTGCTGGGCGAGGGGGGAGGCGTGGATTACCTGGTGGGGGGGGCGTGGCTGGAGGAGGCCCAGAAGCTGCTGGTGGTCGGGGGGAAGAACAGCGGAGACCTTCACCTGATGCAGTGTGACGACGGGGGGCTTTGCCTGCTGAGGAGCCTCGAGGGAGGCCACGCCGCCACGGTGCGCTGCTTCCTGTGGGACGCGGTGGGGGAGGCTCTGGTCACTGGCGGGGAGGATGCTCAGCTGTTGCTATGGAAACCAGGAGGGGAGGAGCTCACGACGGCGAAGAAGGAGTCGATGAAGAGTGAGTCGGCTTTGAGACTCAAATCCAGGCCGCACAAAAAACATGGCTACCAGAGAGACAAGAAAGCAACAAGACACTGAGAAATACTGAAGCACACTGACTCACTTCTGCCAGAATTTTCAAATTAATTTTAATCTTACATTTCTACACATGAAGAATAGTGTGTACACACCTCTGTCCATCAGGAGAGAGAATCCCTGAAAAACTCTCTAAAGGTTTGGTCACATTATGTTTCCTCTAAACTTCTATTAAAGCCTGAACGACGGGACAGTTTCAAGCTTGCATTTCCTGTTTCTGTGTTGCAGGTCAAAGGTCACCTTTAACAAGTGGTTTGAACAGGTGGATGTGCTCGTTCGGATAAAAGAAACACTGCTGCATTGGGCTTGGAAATGTCTATTCTAGCTTGTTTTATCACATTTAAAGCACATTATTACCAGACTGATGTCTGTGATCGCTCTGATCAATATTTATTTGTTACCTGCATCAAAAACATATCAACATGTGATCTGGGTTCATTATTTGGGTTATTTGATGTCTGATAAACTCACCTTTACTCTCATACCTGATGCTATTAAATTATCCTGTTATGTTGTTAAGTGATTAGATGTCAATGTGCATTTTAGGAGGGTCAAGAAGGCAAAAGGAAACTAATGCACCTCGCAAATCACCTCACGTTCTGTCTGGATTAACCTGCGTTTCTCCTGATCCAGATTCAGATTGAACATTTGACATCCAGATTCAGATTGAATATGAACACAGGGTGGAAACAGAAAGAAGCAGCTCTGTTTCTTCACACCAGCTCTGAGCAGGTTTTGTGTGTGAAAACTCATGTTGGAAAAGTGACAAGTGTTTGCCTTTCAGTGAGCTGTTGATGGATATTTTTCCTTCATTGGGACAAACAAAAACAGTATCTCCAGGAAGATCTCAGAAAACAAACGAAAAGGAGAATAAATTATTAAATGTTTTGTTTTTGTGAAGTTTAATGGATGAAAACAGTGTAGTACATGAATACTAACTGAAAAAAAAACAAAATACTGTATATCTTGAAATGTAGAAGAAACTGTATGCTTATAAAATTAGGACACAGTTGATATTTTCAAGATATTTGCTGAAAGTGTCCTTTATTTTGACATTTTGTTGTTGCTGTACTCCTCCTTTAAAGCTGGTGTGATTCATTGAGCAGGAGGATTGTCGTTACTGCATCACATCCTGAAAGTCACCGGAGTTGCTCGGCTCAGCAGGATCTCGCTGAGAGAGCAGCCGTCGCTCTCAAATGGCAAAGAGTGGAATAACATGATTGGCAGTGCGAGTGTGTGTGTTTCTGTGTGTGACTCCCACAGCGACTGAAGCAAAATCTCAATCACGTCAGAGACATTAAAGATTCCCAGTGATTCATGATCTGTGTATTTTATTTACTCAAGTTTACAGCTTCTTATAACTAGACAAAACGTATTTACAAGGAGGAGAGTCAGACTTAGTCATTAATTCTTAAATACAGATGAACTTTACAGGAAATTGCTTCCAGAAAAGATGCACGTCTGTGTTTCTGTAAATATTCAATATTTTACCACTGAAACACACAAAGGGCAGTTGTTATAAAATGTACAAATACAAAAAGGCGCACAAATAGCAGCAGTAAAAATACTGGATCAACTGATGCTGAAAGTGTGTCTATTTTTTTGGGATTGTTTAGTTTTTACTGTTTTCTGAAAATGTTATTTATAAGGTGCATTGATTTTCTAAAATAAATGTTAAATATCAAACCCTTTACATCTGATTACTTGTTTTTATCACCTTTTGGGAAAAGAAAAGCTCTCTGCAGACGTAATCTCAACTTTTATTAAGTAAATAGTTAAGTAAATATGATAATACCACCATGTAGAAATACTTTTACAAGTAAAAGTTGCTTTAACTGAAGTAATAAAATAAAAGTATTAGCATCATAATATACTTAAAGTGCCAAAAGTGAAAGTACTCATTATGCAGAATGGTCCATTTCACAATAATGTATATTATGTTCAATCACTTTAATGTTGCAGCTGGTGACCTCATTATAATTACTTCATATACTTTATCTGCTGTGTGGCTTCTGAATTCCCGCTGTATTGATAAAGTTTAATCTCAGTCTATATAATAATACATCATTGTTTATTTGTTTAGAATATTTTGTATTATTAATTGAAATCTGAAAAGCAACTAATGTTTTCAAATAAATGTTGTTCAGTACAAAATATAATATTTCCCTCTGAAATGTAATAGAACTAGAAAATAGCAGAAAATGGAAATATTTAAATAAAGTACAAGTACGTAAAAATTTTACTTACTTTAGTGAATCTACTTTGCGCCACTGACACCAGAGGGGATTGTAAAACATCACACAGAAAAAATTCCCATTTTACTCGAGTACTGCGTTTAAGTACAATTCTTATCTATATATACAATCATACAGTATTTTAGTTTTATACTACTTTACACTTTAAACCTCACAACCCTTTTAGAGAGAAATATTATACTTCTTACTCCACTACAGGTATCTGTCATCTATAGTAACTAATTCCTTTGCACATTTAGATTTTTAACACCTTTAAAAGAATACAAAATATGGTGTTATGCAGTAAATTAAACCACCCAACGTGCATGAGTGCACTGCAGCCGGCTATTAGATTAAAATGCTGCATATACTTTAATGCATCAGTAATGACATTCCAAATACATAAAACAGACAGTGGACAAATTAAAGGAAAAACCTGAAAAAATGAGGGAGAAACATTGAAATATAATTAAATTAGAGGAAGGAGTCATTGCAAATCACTGCAAAGTTAATGTGAGAGATCACCTTTATCTTCTGATGAAAATTTAAGAAAGATGGACAAAAATAAAAAAAAGAATAATAAATATAACTATAATAAAGACTATATAATTCAACTCAACTTTATTTTATCACAACAAATTTAAGCAAGACAGATAAAAAATCATACTTTTAAAGAATAATAATAATAAATAACTATAAATAACATTTTGCAAGACCTAAAAAATGACAACAGTCTAACAATAAAACGTTGCAAATCTGTAAATAAAAGCCCCCCTCTCCCCCCCGAATGCACGCCCATGCTGTTGCTCCAGCATCATAGCAGACCTGTATATTACAGTTATGCAACCCCCCCTCCCTGCAAACATCTCTGCAGACCTATACAGCGCTGAATGTGGAACAAAACATGATAAATGCCCGGTGAGAGGAGGAGAGTGGAGAGGGCTGGGCCTCGGACAGGTTTAGCCTCATTCCTCCACACACACACACACACACACACACACACACTCGGATATGTTTCCTCGTCCCTTCCCTGTCCACCTAACCTGACGCGAGCTCCGGAGCTACTCGCTTCCCTCTTAGCGGGTGACTGACAGGACCTCTCCACCAATCGCATCTCGGGACGCTGCCCCTCTCAGCCAATCGCCGCGCTCCCTCGCCGCCGCCCCCGTCGACGCGCCCAGCACGCCGCGGCTGCGTTGCGTGCGCCGCGCTCTCTCGGCCCCAGCCACTGTTGACAATAGCGAGACGCGGAGCTTCGGAAACCAGCGAACCAGCGAGGATCGAGAGGGGGTGCGGGGACCAGCACAGGAGCAAGAGCCAGAGCAGCGCCGGGAATGTGATTAAGTGAAGCGGTTCGTTTTTAAACAACACCGGCGGTTTATTTGTTCGGGTCTTTAATGGGAGTTTGAGGCGGAAAACACGCGCGACTCTTCAGGCCGAATTTTCCTGCCGCTCCGCCGCTGCCGCTGGGACCGAGCTGGAGGTTAGCACTAACAGATAGGGACCCCCCTCTCCCAGCAAAAGCAAACAAAAACACAAAAATAGGATAAATCTACGCCGTTGTTGTCTCCGCAAAAAGGATCAAGGTAAAGTACCAAGCCCGGAGAGAGGCTCACTCTGTCGGCGGCTGCCGCTTGTCCGGACTCGGGACGCCCCGGTACCGCCTGTCAGCCTTAGCTAGCAGCGTTAGCACCCCCTCCCTCCCTCTGTGTATTTACATCTGGGATGATGGGTGATCGCCCGAGCCCGCCCAGGTAACGTTATTTCACCAGCAAATCTTTTCTCAAATTGTCTGCTTTTGATTTGATTTCCTTTTCCTTGTGTTTTTCTTTTTGTTTTTTGTGGCTAAGTTCGCCGCTAAGCTAAGGGGACGGCGAGCTAACCCCGCGGTAGCCGCAGCGCTAACGTTAGCCGGCAAGAAAAAAACCCCATAAAAGGCAGTTTTCTCACATAAATATCAGCAGCTTTTAACACCCCAGCTGGCTTGTTTTAATGTTAATAATATTTAGAAGCTTTGTGCTCTCTGTGGAGGCAACTAGCTGCCACTTTAAAGGCTGAATTTAGACGTTTTTTACGGTTAGTCGGGGAAGCTACCGCTGCTAGCAGGCTGGCTAACGTTGGTGAGGTGCTGTCAAGTTTTCATGCTGCTGCTGCTGCTGCTGCAAGGCCCAAACACGGCCAGAGGTATCTGCAGCTGCACGGCTTCATTTCTGCACTCATGCATCTGCTGGCTGCTGCTCTGTCTCATGATTTCACATGTGCACAAACTGCACGTTTAATGGATGTGATATTTATTGTGCTGTTTGGCTCAGGTGTCGGGTTTTTAAGTTGTGGATGGGCTAGCATGGGCTCAGGTTGTTTGCGTGTAAAAGTGGAAAAAAATCTTGTTTAATGATCTCAGAAGGAGGTTAAAACAAATGAAAAAACAGTAAATAATAAAAAGCTCTTTGTGAATCTGGACTGAGGTTAGCTGTCCTGTCAGGTGAAGCCAACTCAAGTGAAATGTGTGAATTTTGACTGAGATACTGAGGCTCACAAAGTCAAAGATGGAAGATTTTTAATCATATTTATGTTAGATGATTTATTATATTATTTGTCGTGTACGACTATTAAATGGAGCAGTCATTGGCAAAGAAACGATTGAAGTCACATGCTACCTACAATTTATATTCTATTTTCTATATGTATATTAGGTTTGCATTATCATTTTATATACTATAACTTATTCCCACATCTTGAACTAGTGGTGGTAGTAGTAATATCTACTTGTGTGATTTACTTGGACCATTGATTCAAGCTGTTATTAGTTATGTGCACAGCAATTACATGGAGCAGACGTTGGCAATGAAGTTATAAAGTCAGACTTTGCACTGAGACACTGAGGCTGACAGTCAGAGATTCAAGATTTGTGATTATATTTATCTTAAATTATGTTTATTACATTTGTCATGTGCACAACAATTAGCAATGAAAGTCTTCTGATTATTTATATTTTACTATATTCTATACTAGAATATTTACTATATTCTATTCCTGTACCTTGAACTTTAGTATTTTTAACTTGTTTGTTTTTTCTGTTGTATCGTTAGAAGGAGCCTGTGACTCATTGCCAACGATCGCTCCATGTTATTATTGTGCACACAACAAATAAAAATCTTGAATCAATGCTCAAAAATATGTAGAGGAAAATTACACAAGTGAAAGTGACAGAAATTCAATATATAGGAATATATATATGAGTAGGATATAGTGTATGAAGTTAAAGATAAAACTAAAATAAAATAGAAAAATATAATATAAATTCTTAGATAGAACCTGCAACGTCATCATTTAATTTCCACTGACTGTCTCTGTATAATTGGTGTTCATATGACAAATAAAAATCCTGAAAACATCAGAGGAAAATAAGATTTTCTTCTACATATTTTTAGCACTGATTCAAGATTTTTACCTTTTTTTTTTCAGACGAGTGCCTCTATATTATTGTTGTGCACATGGCACATAAAAATCTTGAATCAGTGCTCAAAAATATCTAGATGAAAACCACACAAGTAAGGGTGACTTAAGCTCAAGAAATAGCAGTAGAAAATAATAGATAGTAATAGAGAAATAACACTGAGTGCTGAAGTAGTAACCTACAGGTGTAACTGCAGTAATAAATATATATAAACAGAGATGTAAACAATATAAAGTGAGAGACGGTGGTGGGTAAAGTGACTGTGTTGAGTAGAAATTAAATTAAATATTAATAAGGTGAGAGAAGCTCAAGAGTTCAGGAGGTTAAAAGTCTTATAGCCTGAGGGAGGAAGTTGTCTCAGAGGCTAATGGTGTGTTAAAGTTTGTGGGTCGAGGTTGGTTTTTACATTTTCTTGTGTTATAGGCTGACGTTGGTGCGTCCAAACAGTCAAGAAAGAGAGAGGTCATCACATTAATGACACAGAAAGATAAAGCTGATGGTGTCTGTTATTTTTACTCTCATTTTGCTTCCGTCAGGTGGGAATTTAAGCTGCATGCCAGAGGACAGGTGTGGCATTACGCATGACATGTCATGGTATTTGCAGTGCTGAAATGTGTGTGTGTGTGTGTTTTTTTTTTTTTTTTATGTTGGCGTGTTACCACCGTCACGCATGCAGGTTGATCTAGAAGTTTTCTGAATGTCACAGCAGCAGCAGGTTGAGGGCAGGTCCAACCACGGGCGGAGATATCTGAACATCCAAAGTTTCCTTAGTTTATGACGACTGTGGTGGACTAACTGCCTCCTTCTTATCAGCGCTGTACTGCTCTGTGTGTCTGTGTGTGTGTGTGTTTGAAAGTTGCTGAGTTCATTTGCTTCACGAGCAGCGTAATTATGCCGTGAATGAATCACACCAATTAAGACGTGCTGCGTTCAGTCAAACAGTGGCACAGTAAACTTTGTGGAGAAGTGAGACGCGTTTTTGAAATCGTAGATCTGAGATTCATACTGATATAATCAGTGCTGCGGGCCATTTATCCGTTTATCACTTACTCCAGGATAAGAATATGTAAAACAACCTGTCGTCTTTGTTGTCTATAAATCATTTATTATGTTGACAGGCTTTAAACTCATTGGTCTGACTCTGAATACAAAGGTGAACAAGTTTTTGACTTCAAACATTTGCCTTAAGGACATTTCAGCAAGCTTTTGTCGATGTAAATGTCGGTATAGGCTATTCTCTGGTTGTCAAATGTTCTTTTTGTTTGTTGCGTTTAGTCCTCACAGATGTTCCTTTATAAATCAATGAAACCACACGATATGAATTCAGATGTTGAAGATACATTTGTTGAGTGTGTGGAAAGTTAATAATTAAAGCAATAATAATAATATTTAGAGTTCATTGGTCTATAGAAAATTATTGGGCAACTGTTTTGACAGTCTTTTAACTGTTTAAGTGATTTTTTTATAAACCAAAAATGGCAAAAAATAACCTCAAACATGAATATGCTATGGTTTTATTTTTTTATTCTTCATAACAAACTGAATATCTTTTGAGTTATCTTGTAATAAATTAATCTTGTAATTTGTAATAAGCATTTCTTAGTATTGGAAAATTCATAGACCAAGCAATTTTCATTGATAATAAAAATAATCTTTAGTCGCTTCTGTGATAATATGTCATATAATCTGTCATCCTTATTATGCTCGTGGCCATAAAGTTTAAGCAGCTTTTCTTTAACTTAATATCTCACTCGCCTCTGCAAATAAACGTTAATATCTTTGCAGGAGATAATACCCATATTGTTTTCCAGGAATTGAAGGCTGCACTTTTATATTTTCTGAACGAATGTCATTGTACTTTTGTTGAAGTATTTCAGTACAGTAGCTGATATTCAGACCCAAAAATCTGCAGTATTTTATATTTCTGCAGCACATGTTGGAGGTTTGAATTTTAACTCTGGACCACGGGCGAAATCCTTGAGCTTTCCTCCTGCCAGCCTCCTTTTTATCTCCTGTGTTGGTGTGTGTTTTGTTCCTTCACTTCAGCGCTGCCTCGCCGTTGCCTATTTGTTGACTTCCTGTCGAACAGCAGCTCCCTCCCTCCCTCCTCTTCCTCCCTTTCTGTCGCTCTCCCTGTTGTTCGCGGTGCCCCCCCCTCTCTCCTTCCTCCTTGTTCTTTAATCCCACCCTCCCCCGAGCCTGTTAGGATGTCATCTGCTCTCTTATGTAAGAGGCTCGGGAGGGGAACGGCTTCGGTGACTGCCTGGGCGCCTGCACGCCTGACCAGCCGCCTAGTCGCTGACTAGTCGCACTCTCCCCCTCGCGTGTTGTGGAGCGTTTTTTCGCCGTTAGCCAGAGAACGAGGTAGACAGTGAGGTACTGATGGTTGTACGTGGGGATACCAGCGCCCCTTTGCACAGGTAAGTGGAGCTGGCGAGATCCCACTTTTTTAAAAATAAAGATCTTTCTGAGGGAGAGACGTTGTAGTTTTTCCCTCTGGTGGCATTCACCAGGTGGTGAAAGCATGAAAGCAGCGACAGCTCTTTGAATATTTTTGAATATTCATCGCTGCCATCGGCGTTTTTCCTTTGTTTTTTTTTGTTTTTTTTGTGAGACGTGCAACTTCACAGATGCATCCTAAAATGCAGCAGACAGCGGTCGATTGATCAGAGCTGAATGAAGCTGACGGTTAAATCGGGCTTGCAGGGGTTGAAAGTTGTATCAGGCTACAGCGTGTACGTGAGGATGAGAGTTAAAAATAAAGTCATCTATTTCTATAAAAACGCTGCACTAACAATATTATCATTGCATTTAATCTGCTGAAAATGTCTGTGTTAAATCAGTCAGTTTTGTCTGTAAAATGTCAAAAAATAGAAGTCATCCAAGGTGACGTCTTCAGATGTCTTGTATCTGTCTAATGGTCTATAATGACAGAAAAGCAGCAAGTTATCTTATTTGAGAAGCTTTGACCAGAGTACGGATGCTGTTTTAGCTCATCAAATGACAAAATGATTCATTGATTTTCTTCCTCTCAATGAACCAACTGTTTCATCCTTTGTCACGTCCTTTGGCTTAAAGAAACAAACCCTGTGAGTGAAACCTTTTTGGAAATTTGGTTGCTGCTGCTGATCAGCTCCTGGAAATGTGGATTGAACCATTTACAGGAATAAAACCTGGCCGGTTGCAAAGGTATCAAAGAGTGCGTATGTCAGAGCTGCTCCACCGTAAGCCGGAGGTAATCTCAGAGTGACGGTGATTTTTGAAGACACTTTGTCCGATCTCTGCGAGGCTCAGCGTTGAGGTGTTGCTGTGCAGTTTTTTTAAAATTGTGTTTTCACCAATGTTTACGATAATGTTGAGATGCTGTCGGGACCCACTTTGTTTGACATTTGAATAGTCCGGCGCTCAAAGTTTGAAAGGCAAATTGAAGTTTTTGTCCACGCGCCTTGCAGCCTTCCATCACAGCGCTTTGTGTTCAGCCACAGTTTTATTTTTACCCACCTGGCATGGCGGGACTTCCAGATTAACGACGAGTTACCTGCCAGAAAGGAGGAGTTAAACCCAGCAGCCACAGATCAGTGTTCAGCTGGAGGTATTTTCTCACCCTGGTGACGATGCTGATGCCTAACAGAAGCCGTTCGTACAGACGGATCATTAACAGCTGTCCGGGTATGAAAGACAATAACACGTGTTGACAGATGAAGCTCTCTGTCATCTACATGTAATTGGTTTTGTCATGTATGAATCTGTGTCTGTAGGGTGTAGTTTTAAATATAAAATAAAAGTTTCTCCTGAGCTCGAGTTCAATCAGATGTTCATAAAATATGACTCGGATTATATTTGTGAGGCTTTAACCAGCAGTTATTTCTATTTAAGATCAACCTGTGGTTTAGTTTTTCCACTAATTAATTATTTAGTATATATCGCACACCAAGAATTTGTCTTATGTTTGTGCATAACAGTGAACATAGTTGGTAGAGAAAAATAAGAGAGGATGCAAATGAGAAGTTTAAATTAAATATGATATATGCAATGAAATATAAAACCGACACAAGTTCAGCAGTCTTCTCCAACCTCCATCACACAGAGATATTATTACTATTACAATCTAAAACAGATAAAAAAAGCAGATCCTCACTTTTGAGAGGCTCAATCCATCTAACGTCAGCATTTTGTGCTTGATAATTTACTAATGACTTATCAATTACCCAAAATGAATTTTCTGTTAATCAGCTCATAGTTTTTTCACTAGACATGAGGTTAAATATTAAGGACTCCTGCAGTGTTTTATAGTGTAGACACCTGAAATAAAGAGTCCCTGCTAGACTCTCTTACTTTTATTATTAGTATATTATGAGGCTTCTTTAGCTTTGTGAAAATTACACATCTTAGACGATCAGTGAAGCTTTTAAACCATCATTGAGTGACTACATCGATAAAGACATCACATCACGTGTTTGTGGTAAAACAGTTAATCAGCCGCATGTTGCAGCGTCTGGGGGGAAAAAAGAAAGAAAACTTGTTATAAGTTAGGAAAGTAGGCCGCTTTGGATAACCAAGTCCCCGAGGGGAAACCCCCGAGCAGGGTCCAGATGTGGGACTGGAAAATAACTGAACAAGGATTTGGTCATTTTTAGGTCCTTATAAGTTTAGCAACTGTCTTATTTTCATGTTAGGAACTGTTGATAGCTTATATATTTACACTCAGATAACCCTTAAAAAACAATCACAGTTGTCTTCTCTCGGTGTTGATTGTTGTTGTCCTCCAGCCACAGTCGGTGATGGTGTCTGAGCACGGATGGACGTGATGCCACTCTGCAGTCATTAATCACTTTTAAAAGCTGCGGTCGACTGTATACGATGATGGACGATGAGCGCTGCAGCCTCACAGAGCTCGTTGAAAGGCTTTCACTGTCAGCCAGCGTTATCCATATCCTCAGGCGGCAGGACTGTGTGTGTGTGTGTGAGAGGTTGTGTGAGTGTGTGTCCACTGTTGTCTACGAGGCCTGGTGGACTTACTGTTTGACTGCCGTGTGACTTTGACAGAGCATTAGAGATGCGGCCGGCACAGAGTACGGCCTGTAGCGACTCATTCACGTCTTGTTACGTAACCTTTTTTTGCCAGAGCTCCAGCTCGTTCCCTCTCAGTCCTTCGCTGAGTTACTGTGGACGGGATCAAGACCTTTGACCTCTCCTGACATCAGTGTCTCTGCTCCTGGTTGCTTGTGTCCTAATTAAGCCAATAACACAATGAGGAAATAATTAGATTGATGCTTAGTGTACTTACCTGTTCAATAATCTTCAGTCCTTAAATCAGCTCCATTAGGAGACCGTCTGATGGGATTTAAATGTTCATATTGATGCCAGCGTTTAATCGAGTCCTGGTGCTGATTTTAGATTTCAGTCTTTTGGTGCAAAACCTTGGTCCAAAGAGAAAAATCTCAACAACTATTGGATGAATTTCCATCTAATTTAATCCCCAGCAGTTTGAATCTCGTGTCTTTTGGCAGTCCATCACTTCTTCTCAACATCAGCAGGTCAAAATTTATACATTTAACTTTTTACACACACACACACACACACACACACACACACATATATATGAAACAAAAGTTAAATGTAAAAATTTTTTTTTTTTTTTTTTTGTTAAAGCTAACAAATAAATGAATTCCTTTCAGGAT